>VYZT01048280.1:39853-59521 GCA_013400735.1 Pomatostomus ruficeps
CGGCGGGCGCGGCATCCCCGCCGGACCGGCCTTTGTGGCTCCGTCCTCCCCGCGGGTCGGGGTCTCTCCCTCTCCCAGCAGCGGCCGCAAGGAGGAGGGGGAGGGCTCCGACCGGAGCTGAGGGGCTGCTGTTGACATAGAGGCAGCACCTCTGTGTAGCGGGAAGCCTGATGCACTGGCAAAGAAAGACCTGGCAGCCGGGTGGGAGAGACAGCGCTGTCTGCGCTGAGCTCCTGAGCATCCTGGCGCAGCCTCGGGGACCAGGGAGCTCCCAGCGAGGTGTAGGGGTGGGGGAAACCCCCACCGGCGCCGTTTCACCGCGGTAACGGGGCCACATGGCTCCGATTTTGCAAACTTCACACGAGCTGAGCTGAATCTTGTTTAGCCTGAAACAAGGATGCTGTGGGTTTGAGCCGTGTGGGGTTCCACTGTGCCTGATAAGAATAACACAGCCTTTGCAGGACAGGGTGGTCTCTCCTTGTGTGGGAACGGAGCTGGGGGAGGGAAGAGGGTTCCTAGGATACAAATGATATGGGTGAATAACCCTAAGGGAATTGCAGACTCAGCCTGATTTCATTCGGTCTCTCCATGCCTTCTTCCTCACTGTATGCTGCAATGGCTTGAGGAAATTAATGCTGAGCCAAAGGTGCTGGCAGAGATGTATGAGGAAACTTAAAAGGTTAAGTTTGATTATAGTAGGATTTGGGGAACATTTTTGAATGACACAGCTTGATTTCAGTTTAAGTGGTATAAAAGTGTTATAAAGTATCCATTAAAAAAACCCGAACCAAACCAGACAACAACACTTAGAAACTACTTGAATCTTAAAGATGCTCTACTGGGTTTTTCCCTCCCCCCACCATCTAAATGTTCTCTCAGTGCTTTATGTAGGAAGTCTCTAATGTCTGTTTGGTTTGAAGGAACCTGTAATAATTTTCTAGCATGCAGCTGACAAAGAGAAGAATAGACTGACAGATTCATTTGTCTTTCAGATGACAGGGTATCACGTTTTGTTTTCTGCCAAGTTGCAAGGTTGGTGCAATGCAATACTGGAATGAAGTAACTTGTGACATAGGGAGAATCTGTGCAGGAGGGATTTGGTTAGAAGACAGAAGATCAGGCAGTAAAGCAATGATTTGTGATGCCAGAAATCTTCATGTTCTTTCCATGCACTGGAATGCTGAGGCTGTCAGAGGAAAAAAAGGCTTCAGGGATAAACTGTGATTTAGTGCATGTTGTATTGACAGTATTGAAGCTGCAGCCACTTCTTGCAGTGCAGTACAATGCGTAAAAGGAATGTCTGTATGTAAAAGAGCTGAGTGCTGTATGCAGAGCCTGCCCATCATCTTTATGGCTTCACTTAGCACAGCACTGCGGTATCTGCAGCTCAGTTAGTGAAATTGTTCATACCCAAGAGCTATTGCATGTAAAGCTTCTAATTATACTGATTTTTGGCATTTTTAAAGCCCTTAGCTCATAATTGGGTAATGCTGGTTGAGGTGACAAGTTTTTCTTTACGGTGCTGTCACCCTGTAAGCTTTCAGTCTGAATGTTTAGTTCATTCCCCCAGGGACAGCAGTTGGTGTTCAACAGAGCTCTGTACCTGCAAAGTCTCCCCAAAGCTTCAGGCAGCTGTAGAGAGGCCCCAAGAGGTCTCTCCTGTCCAGAGGCATTTTTAGCTGATGCGTGTGTGGTGTAACGGGGCTTTATCCTGGTCCGTGGGGAGTGGCCAGGATTTCTGTCAAGTGCAACTGTCAGCAGGAGCTGAAAGAGGATGCTGCAGCCTTGGGTGTCAGCTCGAGTTAAAGCAGCCTCTGGGAGGCCAGTTCTGTGCAGGAGGACCAGAATGCTGCCTCAGCTATAAAAGACCTGATCCCTTCATGAACATGTCAGAGTTTAGGATATGTTTTGCTTTCTAACTGTGTCACTGGTGGATGGGGTTATATGGGACTTGACTGGTCTCTCATCTTGTGCTCTTTTCTGTCAAATGCTTCTTTTGTTGGTTGAGTTGATGTGACCTGCCATGGCCAAGTTCTCCCGCTTTCATGGCAATGCTGCTGAAATTTTTTAGGCCCCTTTTGGACATCATATCTGCTGTTGCAATTAAGTCTGGATTTCTTTTTTTTTTCCTTTTAAAGTTACAGATCTGGTCAAAGATCTTAAAATTTCCAGTTACTTATTCTTCTAAGATATTCCAGAGGATTAATTCCTTTTTGCTCAACTGTAATTTCACCTGTTCTCTCTACAAATGCACAAAGCAACCATCCCTTTCTTTAAAAAATCTTAAGACTATACTTTTTACTTTAAAACAATAATATTAAAAGGTCCCATTGTGTCAGTTTTCTGTACCTGAATTGGTTCTGCCTTTTGACGATGTGTCAGATGGGATTTCACAAGTATTTGACTTCAAAGAGCACACCATTTATGGTTTTAGAAACTTCTCCTCCCTGTGGCTGTTTTAGTCTGTAGGTATTGTGAAGAAGCAAATTGGCTTTTTTTGATATTTAAAAAAGCTGTGCCTGCTCCCAGTAGAAGATAATGGAAAATGTGAAAGGAATAAAAGACAATGCATGCAAACAATGCTACTTTCGATTAGGAGAATGAGAACAGTCGTGACCTTAATTTGGTATGAAGCAACATGACCTTTTTGGGGAGTTTGCATCTGTTCCTTCTTTTTTATTTTCCTTAAGTGAACCAGTTGTTGATGTTTTCCATGTGCAGCTTTAGTCAAATCTCTGTCTATCCATAGATGCCTTCAGTTCTTACATAATTGCTCAGCTTCTGTATGGCACTTGCCATGTTTCTGTTAAACAGCCTAGCTGGGTGGAAATAGGGATGGGTGAAGCTGCAGGTTGCACCAGGCTTGTGTTTCTGCAGCGGTGAGAGAGGTGCCAGGAGGAGTTGGAGTCTGTTCAGGGCTGGGCTCTGAAGTCCATGGCCGAGGCTGTGAGTGGTACACTTGCTCCACAGATGTTCCACTGCAGAGCGTGCAGCTGCTCGGTGCTGTAAGGTCACAGATGCTGGTGTTGCACTGAGGGAATGGTGCTGCCAAGGCTGAGCCTCGGTGATCTGAAGTGCCTGTGACACATCTGCAGGCTTTCTCTTCCTCACTGGGACAAGTGTCCTGGCTCCTGGGCCATTACATGTAATCTGCCTCTTCTCAGTGACCAGGCACGTTTTTGATATTGAAAGAACATTCCATAGCTCCCATTTTTCAAAATATGTCCACTCTGGCCCATGTGCTGTGCTGTTAAGAATCTTAGTGATATGCATTTAAAATAAACAAATGCAAGTTTAAAATTCTGCCATAACTGCTATTAAAACAGTGACTTTGCAGTGTTTTAAAATTAGGATGGCAGTGGTGATCTGTGTCAGTAATCATTATTAAAACAGGAAATTCCTTCAAAGGCAGTCTCAGAGGGATTTGAGAAACGTTTTCATGTAAATGAAGAGGAAAATGCAGTCAGTTCTAAGAAGTAAGCAAATAAATAAACAAAACTACTTAGAATATGAAGGCCAGAAAGCCTAGAAAGCCTTTGTTCTTTGCTCAGGACTGCACGAGGGTGTGTCAAGGACATCAGAGAGCGGCTTTGTGAGCTGTGTTGGTGCTCCCCGGCTCGCTGCTCTCCACTCCCACGTGGGTCACTGGGTGCTCCCTGGCCCACATTGGGAGCTCTGTCAAGATTGATTTGCAGGCTCTGGGCATATTAATCACTTCTAAGGGCGTCTAAATTTGTAAGAATGGGAGACCCAGAGAGGGTTTTGTGTTTAGCTGCTTTTCTGTCAGTAGTGCCTCAGTTAACACTCTGACTGTGCTCTGCAGATGCAGTTTCTGAGGAATACCGAGAGGTTTCTACTAATCATTACCAGTTGGAGTCCAGAAAAGTGTGGCTGTGAATGTAGTTCAATAACAGCAATTCCATGTAATCTGAGGGAGTTAATCCACATCCTCTCTCTGAAGAAAATCAGTTCCTATTGCAGAAGCCTGCCCAACCTGTGCTAGTTTCCTTGGGGAAGGAAGCAGAGACAAATTATTTTCCCTATGCTACTTCCTTCTCCCAGAGGGAATAGTCTGGGAACACAGCCTCAATTTGTCCATCTCTGGATACATCCCTAGTTCTCAGAACTATTCAGGACTGGTCTCTAGGGTTGAAGCAGTTTCTCTCAAAGGGTTTTACAGTCCTGAGTACTCCATGTCCACCTGTCCCTACGAGGTTCTGTGCATTTGTATCCACGCTTTCTTTTTTTCTTCCTGTTCCCTGTGAGGTTGGAAGAGTGAATATTTGGGTGTCTCTTTCCTCATTACACGGGTTGGGATATTTTTCTCTCTCAAGAGATAATAGCAGCATTAATTAAAATAACAGTTCTTCGGTGCATCCTTGCCCCCTCCTTTTGTCATTGTTTGGGAAATGTGACCATTTGGTGGATTTCATCATCATTTAAGGAATCTTGATGGCTTCTCAGTGATCAAAGATCAAAATACCTGTGCGTAGACTGGGCTGACTGGCAACTAGTCCCATTCCCTGGTGCCAAACAGATCCAGCAAATTTATCATCTATTTCTCAAGTTTCCATGGATACCTGAGTGGAGCACTCGCAGCTATCAGAACGGCAGGGCATGCCATTTACAAAAGCTTTCACTATTGTCACTATGGAAGTGCTGCGTTCAAAAATCAACCTTTTGTAGGAGCTCTCTTGCTTACTCAGCTACGCTCCTCTTCTGATTTTAGCCACAGGAACTCCTTTGAAGGTGGTGCCAGGGGCTTGTCACCGTGACAGTGTAACTTTGCAGGTGGTTCTCTGGCTGGTCACTGTGCTCTCCGTGGATGCACAGTCATGGCACTTGAACATAACCCTGGTAGGTGTTAGTGTAAAACCTCTGGAAGTGGATTTTGGTTGGTGACTGCAGGATTTTGTGATCTACTCTACAAATACTAATCAGGTACTTTCTTCTTCTTTCATAAGGTAATTTTCCTTTAAGCCTGATAACCGTATGTTTTCAAGACCATCAAATAAAAAGAAAGAAAAAAGTGCTTTTGATATAGCAATGAAATGTTGCTCAGAAGCTAAATCAATAGCCACAGACTATGGATTCATAGATGACTTTGCTAATGACCTGACAAACGTAATACCAATTTTTGCAGTTTTGCCATGGTTACTATTCTTTTATTTTTTCATCTTTGAACACAATTGGATTTAATAGCCTTGAGGAATATGAAGGGATTTATATACAGCATCACTCATGCTGACTACTAAAAGTAATGGCTATTCCAGTTTGGCTTTTCTTCTTACCCTGCCCCCCTGCTTATCCTTTTTTTTTTCCTGTGAATTGATGAGCGTGGTTGGTTTTCTCTTGTCAAGACTCTAGAAATGTGTGAATCATGTTAAGCCTTCCAGAAGATTGTCAAAATGAAGACAAACATATTCAATTTTTTTTTCCAATTCATGTTTTAAGAAGAAGGCGTCACTACATTCATCCAGCTTGATGCATTGCAAGATACTGTTTGAATCTAGGAATGCTTGAAAACTAAATAACATTTTTGCCTCCTAAGTAAACACATGCCCCCCAAAATGTTCTTATTACTGTGTGCTGGATGCACAGTCTGAAAAGCTGAACAGTGATTCTTGTTCAGTCTTTGATTAATATTTCTTTGAATATCTTGATTGAGAAAGTTAAATCTAGGAGAGCATTCTTTTTGGGATACAACGGCATCTTGAGTTGGTTCTTAAATAGAAACTTGCAGAAAAACAGGGGTTATAAACTGTAATATTTTGATCTTGTTTTTTAAAAAGAAAAAGCAGTGAGCCAGTCCAGTTTGAGCTGGGAAATGGTGTTTTTCTCAAAGAGAATGATTAACATCACAAATGTTCTGTTTTATGAGTATGGTCCTGGGAATTAGAGCATAATCTTATTAGTGCCATTCCAGACAACCTTGCAGTGAACCAAGCGGAGGAGGTAGATAAGGACAGACACGATGATGAAGGAGGAGCAGCAGGAAGCCTGTTCTAGGAAGGTATCTTTGCACAGAACCTGAATTCTGTACATCTTGTGTTTTGTTTTCTGTTCCTTATGTGTTCCTGGAAGCAACGAGGGAGGAGATGAGAGACACAGGAAGACAGTGCTGGCACAGGAGCAAACGGTGCAAGGAAGTGTGAAGGAAACAAGTTCAAAGAAGAGCTTGTTGAAGGAAGAGAAGTTTAGTTAGTGTGCTCTGAAGGTGTCTGTACAGAACTGTGTCCAGGGAATATTTAGGAAAATCATGGAGAATTGTCGTTCACCACTCTGAGCTGCCAGATCTGTTGTTAACCCACCTTTATCACAGCATGCAGCCTGCCTTCTGCAACAGGGAAACCAGGACCAGAGTTGTCTCTCCTGGCAGCAGTGCATGGCTATGCAAGAGCTGGAATCGGGGAAGAGAGGCATCACTGCAGGGCACTGCTGGGGAGTTCCCCGAACCCCAGGCTCGGGGATGTGAGCTGGTTTTGAGCACACTGGAATAGCATCAGGAGTGGGAGGGAAAAGGGAGCTGACTGATCACTCTTAGGCCACTCAAGGTGGAGCTGGATTTGAGACCTTACAGTGTAGATGGTGGAAGGGTTGGAGTTCAAGGCAGCTTCAGGGCAGATTTGGCTGTTGGTGAGGACCTGCTGGAGTGTGCAGGGAGCGGGATCACTCTGCTTTAGTCCAGCTACCCAGGCATCGTGAGGGCACATCAAAGGTAGGTAAAGTACTTTAGCCTATGTCCTGTCAGATAGAGGAGAAGTGAACATAACCCATGTGGCATTTGCAGAAGGTTATTGCGGGTTCTTGCATGTTTCTTTCATCTCAAATTAAGTTCACAGAAAATAGGTGGAGTCTTTCAGTTTCCCTTTGTTGGTGAGGTGCAGGAAGATGAACATTGTCCACAGAGTGAGTGATGGGATGAAACTGGGGTTGTTTTTTGATACTCTTAACAGTAATGGTAAAATCTTAAAATTAGCTTAGAGAGCATTGATAGTGTAGTGAAAATATAATTCCTCTTGTCAAAGCATAATCATGATGGGAGACAGTGTAAAACATAAACGGAAAAGGTCAAAGTTGTAACGACAAACGTCGTATTTTTTGAATTATATGCAAAGGATTGGGAGATAATTTTTTTTTACTTAGGAAATCCTTGTGCTCTAATTGGTATCAGTGCAATGAATACCAGCTCTTTGGGGGACCAGATATTATGAAAGGGTATCAGGAAACTTGGATTTGTATCAGAGATTAGCTATGGCTGCATTCATGGAAGAGAAGTGTGTTGCAGTCTTCAGCAAACCAGCTGGATGCCTACTGGCATTTTCAAACAAAGAACTCTGATTCCATTGATGGTCATAACAGTGGTGCCATTGGTTTCAGTAGAAACAGAAGGTTTTTACTTCTGATATGAAATATGAGACCTTTTTATTATGCATAAGAATATTTTAAGTGGACTTTTTTTTGTGTTTTATTCTCTCCATCTCTTTTTTTTGTTGTTGTTCTGTAATTATTTTTAAAGGCCATCTTTGTATTTACAGTAAAGTGCTCTAGGTTGTCACATTACATTTGGAAGCTCTGACATTTTGTGCTTAATGCAAAGGAAAATCTTAGCAATAGGAAAAGCTGAATAAGGTCTTCTTTATCAGTGCAGCAGTTGCCAGCTAAGAGCAATATGGTAAACCATAAAAAACAAGAAAAGAATTCTTGTGCAAACATCATTAGCAAGGTTTGCTTGTGTGAAAATTGTTTTGATGCTCGAAAAGTTATACAGTCTTTTGAATGAAAAATAATGTGTTTAATTCCATTATTTTGTTGCCTGATGGCTGCTCTGTACCCATGTTTGATTCAGTGCATCCTTTTTTTCCCCCACTAAATTTTAAATCCAGAGATAGTGCCTGAATGATAAACAAAGAATTTTGCTAAGATTTTGGTATTACCAGCAACCTAACTGAGAGCAGAGCGGTGTATATGCACACAGCAGCAGTCACCTTCACCACATGCTGGAGGGCTGAAATTCCAGAGAAATGGCCATCAGATAAGTGCAGAGGTTTGATTTGTGACACGTTCAGCGTGTACACGGTAAATTCAGTTAACTTGGATTTATTGGAGCCACAAGGATCAGCTGCAGTAGTGGCATTTTTAGTAGGTCTGATGCATTAGCCTGTGCACCTGGCTCATCAGCCTGCAAATAGCTGAGGGCTGGGATGGTTTGGTATTTGGAACGGTGGATATGCATTGTACAAATCCAGAGGAGTTACTGCGGCTCTTCTCTGCTGGGAGTGTGGGAGAGCCTGGAGAAGGGTGTGCTGGGACCCACGGGGGTCTTTATGGTGAAAGCATTTATTAAAATACTGGGACTGTGATCTGAACTGGGGAATAGTATTGATCCTGCCGGTGATTCAGAAAATCGTGGGAAGAGTTTGTGTTGGGTTTGGGCCACTCTGTTGGGATGGAAATAGAGGTTAAGGTGTGTTGATTGGGACATAACACACATATGGTGTTCAGGCATGTTCTTACAGAGAGATGATACCTTCCTGATGCTGCTTTGTTTATTTGATTTGTGGAACAGCTGTAGGAGATCCAGGCACTTGGAAGAGGGGTCTGAGAAGCTTTGGAACCTTGTCTGACCAAGCCTTTGCTCTTGGAGGCATCACTCTAAAGCACTGCAGGATGTGCCTGAAGAGGTTTCTGATGGCAGACTTAGGGCTTGAACTCTTATTTCTTCTTTTTTTAAAAGTTATTTCTTTTCCATACATGGAACTGGTGACATGAGGCACTTTCAGAAATGTCCCCCTGGTGTGACTGCATTTCTGGGCTTTATGCTGCAGAGCCCCATACCCTGGTTCCCAGGTTCCTGCTTTTACTTGTCCTGTGAAATTCCGCCTGGAGACAAAGCTCACTTCAGGTTATCCATTGTTTATGGCACTTGGGTTGCAGGGAACCTTCTGCTAGACAGAATCCGCTGCTCTGGCATCTGCTTCGCTGGGGAAATGAACGAGTTCCATAACATGTGAAGCAGAAAATTTTGCTGATGCCTTGTGTAGCTGAATTATATATAGCTGGAATATTGAATAGAAAAGAAAAGATCTTGTGTGGCTGCTGAATTTTGGGTATTTTTGTTTGGGTACCACCTTAGTGGCTTGTGTGTGGGAGGTCCAGCAGTCTCCTTTCTTCAAGCTGCTGGCTTGAAACTGATTGTCTGGGACTGTAGTGGTCCGTGTCTGGCTTTTTTAGTGGTTCCCTAAAGTTCATTTATCCAGTCCTGAGCAGGAATGTGTGGCAGGGGCTCTCAAATATTCAGAACAGACTAATGGCCTTCCAGCTGCCATTAACTGATCATTCTAATTAAATAATTGGCTTGGTCCTGCTCTCCAGATCTAGCAGAAAATCGGATTTATCTAAACACGCAATCAGTGAAATATCCACACTGCATCAGCAAAGTTGTTATAAATGTTCTGGACTTTGCTTTTAGTCTGCATTCTGTGGCACTTAAAGGTTAATCCTTCATTGCATTTTGTTGAAATCTACAACATGAATGATCATTTACTGAAAAACAGAAAGAGCTAAACAGATTAGGCATTGCAGGAAACCACAGAAAATAAACTCTTGCATCTGTTTAGATGAAAAGAAGGAATAATTTAAATTAAATCTGCTAAACCAGCAATTGGAGCTAATGTGATAATGGACATGATTTCATTATTAATACAGGATCTTCTGATTTCATAATTTCACCAATTCTGTAATTGTTTGGGAATCTGCAAATCGGGACCCTTTGAATTGTTAAAAAAACCCCTGAAGTCTGAAAATAGGAGCCCTCTCTGCTCTTTCTTCTGCTTCTGGACACTTTTAAAATGCACAAGGTGTTCTTTGGCAATTGCTTAGGTTAGGACTAAAGTCAGAAATCATGATGTGTTCAAATTTATTCTGTACACATTTATAGAAATTACCCGAGCCCATTGTATAGACATTCATATTCAAGGTTAATATGAATATCAGAAGTAAATGTAAGCAATTTTATTCAAGAAGTTTGCATCATATTTAGAAAAAGATTATTTTAAATACTGGTTTGTTTGAAGACTGATTTTAATTTGGATGCTAAATCAGATACCTACATTTGATTTGGTGTGTAAATTGGCAAGAATTAAATGCTTATTTAATGCATACTGTTTAGCTGTGTTTTTCTCATAGCATGTAGTTTGACACAGCTAGAGATCCTTAGTAAACATGGAGATAAGGCTGCAACTTGAGCTATGCAGAACGTTACTTGATTATGGTTTTGTGTTACAGAAGCCATAGTAAGTCACTCTTAAGTCATTCTGCTTTTAAGAACTGTTCCAAATACCCTGATCCTATCCAGGGCAGTCTAGGCATCCCTTTTTCAGTTTCATGATTGCAAATCAGGTTCCTTGTAACCCTTTTCCCATTCTCTGGCTTGGAACAGATGCTTTTGTTTTTGTCAGATCAACCAATCACAGTGCTGTAGAGATAAGGGATTTTCAATATCCTGGAATATCCGTGCATTTACTGCTCTTCAGAACACAGCTGTAAAAATTGTGGCAAATGCACATTTTTCTCATCAAGGAAACACTAACTCAACAAAATCAGAAAGCTCCCACATGGGCAAATGTATTTTAACACCTTGCAGTTCAGATGGGGTGGAGAGTATAATGTTACAAATGTTTCATTTGCTTTTACCAATCATTTCACTACCTGTCAAGAAGTCTTGGCATTAGATCCAGGATGCATTGTAGAATTGCTTTATTTAGCTGGGTATTTTCAGGAGCAGCACTGAATACACTGCAGGATAGTCATGGGTTTGGAAGGGTCTTTTTTATTAATTAGTTTGAATCAGTTCTTGGTAGGACACCACCCAAGTTAGCAGTTTCATTGGATGGATGTGAATATTGCACTGGATATTAAATCACTGCTCTCTGAAATATAAAAATGTGCATCCTGTCACACTGGATTTTCTGAGTTGCATATAGAGATATAAATAACTTCTCAAGGCTGATAGCTGACGACAGGTTGGAAAATGGATCTTAGAAACGCAGAATAGTTTGGGGGGTTGGAAAGGGCCTTAAAGATTATCTCATTCCAACCCTTCCCGTGGGCAGGGACACCTTCCACTGGACCAGGTTGCTCCAAGCCCTGTCCAACCTGGCCTTGAGCACTTGCAGGGATAGGGCAGCCACAACTTCTCTGGGCACCCTGTGCCAGGGCATCTCCACCCTGACAGCAAAGAATTCCTTCCTGGTGTCTGATGGAAATCTGCCCTCTGGCACTTTGAAGCTCTTACCCTTTGTCCTGTCATTGCATGCCCTTGTAAAATGTCCCTCTCTGACTCTCTTGCAGCCCCCCTTTAGGCACTGGAAGGTGCTCTGAGGTCTCCCTGGAACCTTCTCTCCCAGGCTGTCTCTATAGCAGAGGTACTCCAGCCCTCGGACCATCTCTGTGGCCTCCCCTGGACCTGCTCCAGCACATCTCTGAAACATGAGTGCCGAAACAGGTAACCCAGAGGGTCAGTCGCAGAGTGAAACACTGAAAACACATAGACAGTGATATGGTGTCTATGTTTTTGTGCTTCAGATCAGCATCCTAAGTGGGGGTAAAGTGCCAGTTTCCAAGGATGTTGAGTCAGTGTTGCAGTGTCCTGGTCTGCTCAGGAAGTACTGGTTCAGGTCCAGCCAGGAATGGCAGCAGGATGCAAAGAATATATTTTGTTTCTAATTTTTTCTTTCTGTGTCTAAGTACTGTTCTTCAATTGTAAAATAAATAGCATGTTGCTGGTGCAAAAATTAAGAGGCAAAAATTGCACAAAGGGGGCTGATAACAGCATCTGTTCCAAAGATAGCTTAATGAGCCGAGCAGATTCTGTGCCTGTCGCATTTGGCCTGTGACTTTTTGTACTTCACTGCAAGAGGAGTAACTTAATATATTCCTGAAGAACTTGGGTAGAAAATGCAAATGCTGTCCTTCTGCAAATGCTTCTGAAAATCAGGCTGAATATGCATGTTATAACTTAAAGAAATAAGTGGTGTTACAAGAGCAATATTAAGATTTGGTGGAAGATTTTTTTTTCCCCTGTGGGTGAATTATCTCATCCTTACCCACTGCAGGGGTTTTGAATCTTCCCTGGGAAACAACACATATCTGATTACCAGGAACAACAGGATTTTTCACTAAGTAATCCTGAGGTCGTGGAGAGCAGCTCCAGTGTCATCTTGGAGTGATGCTCTGAATTGTCAGTCATGTCTAGAAAGTACATGCTTTGAATAAATGTGTGATGCATCCAAGTAGGCGATAAAAATACATTGAAATGTATTAGTTAATATTTATTATGATTATTAATCTTCAGAGGCCTATTACATCATTCTGCTTTACATCTAATTAGCTTGTATTCTGTAGAAGAGAATTCATTAAGCTCAAGGCTTAAATTTGGGAGCAGAAGGGTATGAGAATGGACAGGGTGTGTGGTACCTTCTCTGCATTCCACTTTGATAAACGATTGCATTCTTCATAAGAGTACATATTATATACAATCCATCTAAGTCATCAGTGCTTAATTGTTTTAATAAGTCATTTCCTTTTCTGTCATCAACAGTGTAAATAGAAGAATGGAAAATAAAAACAGTGCATTACAGTATTTGTTACTCATTTGGTCTGTGCCTTTAAATGAAGTTTTAGTATCATAAGCTGGGTAGAAATATTTCTTTGATGACTTGTTAATAATGCTTTCCTTTTTCCCAGCTGGATTCTGTCCTGCATTAGTATTAACAGCTGCAAGATGTTTCAGTGCAGAGTGTAGTGAAGGATAAAAACAGAGACAGCTTTGGGAAGGTTTCAGAATAAAGGCTCAGGATGGATGAAGTGCAACTTACTCCTCCTGCTTTGTCCAATTGCTCTCAACTCCTCTTTTTCTTGTAAAATGAGTCTGTCTTTTTGGATCTCACAGCTTGTGTTTAATTTCTGCATTCATACATTTAGATCTTAGGCTTTTAATGTGAGTGTGTGGTGCTCAAGCTGCTTGTACCAGCTATGATTTTTGAATATATTTAGGAAGACTTTTAAGATTGTACATGACAATATAATAAAAGAATGGTAATGGTCATGAAGGTTAGACAAACAGTTTAAAAACCGAAACAACAGTTGTCTTAGCATGTTTTAAGGGCAAAACATGTACTTTAGATGGCAGCTGTGGAATTTGCTTTTTGTTTTAGCAGATTTTTTGCAACTGGTAAACAGGAGGATAGCAGTATGCAAAGTAACTTGTATCTCCTCACTCTGCTGGCTGACACTGATGGGTGTTTGTTTCCTTCTAGATGCAGTTTCCACATCTGCTTACTCATCACCAGCTAAAAGTTTGGGAGACCCTGGAATTACTCCACTGTCTCCATCACACATTGCGGTAAGAAATGCACTCTTAACATACTCTGTATGCTGCCATTACATTCTCCTCCCTGTTTAGTGGGACATAATTTCTTTAGAGTTGTCATTTCCTTCATACTGATCCCCTTTATGCTATCCATAGTATTAAGTGAGATTTTGGTCACACTGGGCTTGGTGACAGAGCTCTCATTCATTTCACTGGGTTCCCAATTTTGCTGGTTTTCACTTGCTAAACTCATAGACTTGCTCCTGCATATTTTTATGTTAAACACAGGGGCTTCTTGATCCTCAGGGTTCCCAAGGTCTGTCCCTGTCTTTATCATTGATTTGTTTAGGCAACCCCTGGTAAGTCTTCTTTCTTTCAGAGAAAAAGAAGGATATATATGGTACTCAACAGTAAAACCCAAATTCCCAGAGAAAATAATCTGCTCTGAGAGAGAGACTGACGGAGAGGGAGAGAGGTAGAAGGTCAAAATAGAACTAACTGGTTTTATTCCTTAAGGAAAATAGCCACTTCTGTGAGCTTTTAGAAAAAAGAGCATCTCCCATGGGTAGTGTGTTTTAATCTCTTGAACATCATGCTGATTTTATTGATAAACTCCTATTAAAACTAACTCCCACCCATTTTTTAGATCACCTGTGTGATTTGTAACACAGCACATGCACAGTGTATTTCATCTTACCGCAAGGGATCGTGTTCAGAACACATTTTTATCCTTGTCAGCCTTCTGTCTTACCTTTCTCATTCAAGTTCAAAGTTGTGCAAAAACCCATCTTCAGGTTTTCCAGTGCTCTCTCTCAGATTTTTTGGCTTTTATTCCCTTCTTTCTCCATATACTCTTGAAATTCCCCTTTTTACTTGTGTCATACTGATGAATTATGTCCTATTTGAGGTAGATTTGCCACTTAAACTCTTTGAGGAAGACATTGTCCTAGTTGAAAAGCTTTATTAGGAAGATCCAAACAAACCTTTCATGATTTGAGACCAAAGCTTATTGCTGTTGTTTCTCCATTTCATGTGGCAGGAGTATGGAATGATCTTGGAAGATGTAGGGGTACAATAGAAATGTGCTGGGAGTGGGAGGCGTGGAATTCACAGAGCTCAGTGAGGGATATGGTGGAACGCTGCCCAGAGAGTGAGACCGTGTGGCAGCTCCTCAGTGAGAGAGAACAACAGGTGCTTCAGAGTGTTCTGAGAGTGCAGGCTGAGCAGCCCTGGTGCATTTAGGGCAGCAAGGCTGGTGAAGGGTCTGGAGCACGCTGCCCTTGACTGTGCTTTTCAGGGATCGCAGGATTGCAGGTAAAAGACAGGGAGAAGGATTCAAATTCACCATAAGCAGCTGAACAGCTTTCCACATTCTAGCACAGGCAGGAGGAAAGAATGCATATAATTCTGGCAAAATAGGTGGCACATAAATTCTTCTTTATAACATGGGATATAAAGCTTATTGCTGTGTTTTGGGTGGGTTTGCCTCCACTATTTTTGAATGGTAATAGTATTTCATGGTCAGGTTATGACAAGTTGTAAAACCAGCAAGTCCCAAATATACCACATTGATAGGCATAAACATATTCTTAGTTGATCAGTTTAAGGAAAAAAAACCCAACAGAAATGAGTCCCAAACCCATAAGTATTAATAAGACAGGATAAGAAGTACTCCAAAAATGAATATGAAGGAAGCTTTGATTAGAAAATTATGTGTAAATGGCTCTGGCGTGTATGTTGAGTCATGGATTGAATTTGCAATTCCATTGAAATGTGCAGCTTTCTGGTATCAGCTTTGGTCACAAAGGCAAGTTTAGGGAAGTCCTCATTTTCACTGAAGAGATTTGCAGGTCTTGCAGAGCAAAACTTCTGACACGTTACAATTACTCTGATCAGTGACTCAGTGTCTATTTTGCTTGTGCTGTTCAACAGAAGGACTCTGATGCAGACGATGCTGTAGAACAGTTATTTCTTGTTGTTGTGGCTATTGATTTTGGCACAACATCCAGTGGCTACGCCTACAGCTTCACCAAGGAGCCAGAATGTATTCATGTAATGAGGTAAGGGCTGCAATGCAGCATTCAGTTTGTGACTGGGATAACATGGCTTGCCTGCAGTAGCCATTGATATTTTCTGCAGAAGCCTGAAGTGTCTGGGTTTGTCTGGCATTACCACAGTGTGCAGATTTCTCATGGTTATGACTTTTTGTTGTATTTTATTGTATTCTGATTTTCTTTAGCAGCCAGTGGGAACATGTCCCCTCTCCTATTTTGCTGAGTTTACAAGATGACACAAGTAAAAGGAGTCATCAGTGAATACTGAGAATTGTTCAGGGAGCAGAGTTAATAATTAAGTCAGGATGCCCTTGTCTCAGAGACTGATTTTCTAAGGGTCATGGCATTTCCCAGGAGCTGCCCATCCCCTGCAATCATACTGTGTGGTTGGGTGTACAACACCTGGTAACACCTGGTCACTTGCACTGGGAGTTCGTTTGGCTGAGTCAAGCTTTGTGGCATTAAATTTGAATCAAATCTATGATAATGATCCATTGATATTGGGAAATAAGCAATCAAAAGGCATGAATGTGGAAATGAAGGTTTGATGTGAAATCTGTGTTATAAGTATGTAAAGGACAGGCTTTAGATGCTGTGATGTAGGGGGTTTTATTTGTCAATTTCTTGATTAAATCAGCACAATATGAGTCTATGCAATCACAAATGCAAAAGCTGTTATGGCAGCTACCTGAAAAGTTTGCCCTACAAACCACTGTTACAATATTTTATAGTCTTTTTTGAAAAGTTATAAGTAACTTAAAACATACACAATTCTTGTTAAAGTATATTTAAAATCACTATATTGTAACAAGAGCAAGCTATGGATAATTTTAGACATAAACAAAGTATATATGAAAAGCTCAGCCCTAGAGGTTCTTCTAAACAACGCTGCTGTTACAGAAGTAGGTACTGTGCTGTAATGCTGAGAACAAAAGGTCAAAAAGTCTAATTTGCTGCAGTCCATTGTGATACACTGCATTTTTTCTGAGCAAAGGTGGCAGCTGAATGCAGCTCCCTAAATCTCAGCAGGCACTGTTGATTGTGCAGTCAGCCTGCATGGTTGGTTTGTGTACGGCTGCAAAGTATTTCCAAGATCTGCTGCAGCTGAGGGATTTGAAATCCCATCTAAAGGGAGGTAAATTTAGGAATGGTGTTCTTCCATCTACTTGCAAAGGTATCTGCTGTTTGCAGGATGGACAAGTAATGCTTTCCAGGTCTTTTCTGCATTTCAGCCATCTCTTGTTCTCTGAGCAGCACAGGAAGGTGAGTGAGGCTGGAAGTGAAAGGACAGGCCCTGTGCTGCTGTCTCAGACAGCTCTCAGGGTGGGCAGTTTGGAACCCATGTTTATCAATTCCTATTCTCTTTGGGCAGCAAGTAATTAATTAAAAGTTCTTAAAGAAGTTGGATGCAATGAGGGAAAACATCTTTGAAGCTTTACCTGAGCAAGCCTCAATTGTGTTTGGAAGAACTCTGTGTTGTCCCTGTAATCTCTGTGGAGATTTTGTGGTGTGAAATCACTGCTGTTTCTAGGGAAGTCCTTGAAGTGCCTTGCACTCAAGTTTTACCTTAGGTCCTGGTTTTGCCATTGGGTTCACATTACAGATTAGATTCTCCTTCCCTGGAGAAATCCCTTCTCTTTACCAGGCTTCCTGCTGCCAGTCACTGGGACATTGACATCCAGGTGCTCTGTGCTGAGAGTATATTCCAAATCTTAATTGACATTTTGCTACTTATGGTTCAAAACACGACATTTTCCTCCTCATGCAGTAATAGCAGCATGACTGTGATTTCAGATCTGTGTAGCTATGATACGAGATACTGATGTTGAAAGAAATTAAATGAAATTACTTCATGTGTTTCCAACCAGAGGGGAGGAACTTTTTGGGGGGATATATTAATATTTCCAACAGGTGTTTCAAACAGTGGAAAATACTTTAATATCAAGAATGATTTTAATTTGTTTTCAATAAATATTTCTGTCCAAGAAGGATTTTGGTGAGATATAACTGAAACCAACTTATCAAATAATATATATAATATTTTTATATCTATTTATATATAAATATTCATGAAATTGTGAAATTCAGTTAAAAGAATGGTATATTTATTACGATAAGTCTTCAGTAGTTCAGAAGGTATTAAGGGGCTCAAACTCTGTATATAATGAGGCTTACATGTAGGATAACTTACAAATATTTCAGCAGAGTAAATGCAACTTCCCGCCGGCACTCGAGAATGTTTACATNGAACTGAGATGGGGTGTAGCAGGGACAGCCATGTGTTACTGATGCTGTCAAATGGCACAAAACTAAGAACCATCCTAGACTCCTGGGTGCTTGTGAGCTGTGCAAATGCTGCTGACAGATGTTGATGTCACCCCTTGGTATGGCAGGAGGGTTAAATATATGTAACTTCCTTTGCTGTGATGCCCAGTGTTAAAAAAATTGAGTTTATAAGCATTGATTTAACAAAGTTCTTTAAGCATATATATATCTTTAAATGTGTGAGTAGCCTCACTCATCTTAGCATGTTTGCAGTTGGGTGTGGGTTTGTAAATGTTCAGTGAATGACTTCACTTTGATTGCAAAATCTTGGTTACTGTTTTATCAGTTTTAGGTAGTGCTGACAACCCCTGGTAGTTGCCCCCAGCATCTGTTGAAGGCAGCTGTGGTTCAGATCCTTTTTGCAGAGTGACTGTGTTAAAACGAGTGCTGTTTGCAGCCTGACTTGGGACTGAGTGAAGGCATCTGAGCAGCCTGGCCATGAGTTCAGCACTTCAGTAAGCAGGGCAGGGCCAGAGCCATAAGAAAAATTTACTGCTGTAGATTGAGTTAATAACATCTCATTTGGAGGGAATACATGAGATATTACACAGTTTTGAAAAACTCTTCTTGATTTATATGCACTTACGTGAATTTACAGATGTTTTGGCTACTGGCTAAATAGCATCAAACTGAATGGGAATATTTCACGAAAGGAGAAGAATAAGTGACAAAATGCATGTGGCTATGGAACAAATTGCAGTCTGTCCTTGGAGGGAGGGAGAACGTGGTCTCTTTTCAGTGTAACTTCAATCTCCAGTTTTTTTCCTTTTTCCCTCTCTTCCCTGTTTCATTGTAATTACTGGGAGACACACACTTGCAGTTTTTCTGCATACACGCTGCTGGTGGCGTTCAGCTGCGTTTCGATGACCCCAGTGTTTCATTTCCTTGACTGTGGTGCTGCAGCTCTGGATCAAATTCTCATCACTCTGCACAATTCTCTCTTTGGTCTGTCTTAGCCAGAAGTGTGAGTAAGGGCATTTCTCTAACCTTCGTGTAACCTCATGCTCCTTTCCTCACTGACTCTCTTGTCTCTATTATCACTTCTAGTGTAGTTAGATGCTCTGTGGCTATAAACAGGTCTATGTTGTTTATATTTCTGTTGAGATACTCCACTTTATAACTCATATGTTTGCATTTCATAGAAATCTACCTTGGTTCTGTTTAAATAGTTTTTTGAACTGTGATTCTGCTCTGCAGAAATATCCCCCACAGGCATTTAGAGCAATTCTGGCTTGTATAGGTTTATACTTTTGATAGGCATTTCCTTTTTCTTTTTATTGTTCCTAAGAGCATTCTTACTATTATTTTGCCAGTATTGGTACCATGAAGCAAAACTGCAAAGGAAGGTGTTACAGTCCTAGCCCTACTGACTGAAATGCTCCCTTAACTGGAGTGAGGCCAGGGCTCCACCTGGGAAGAGTGTTGCAGCCAGGAGTTACCATTCCTGTGCTTTTGCATCTGCTTCTCTCCAGAAAAACATCACATGGGAATATTTTTAAATCTCTGATTGCAAATGGTAAAGTCATGCTTCCCCTTCTCTTTCCTTACTGTCCTTTCTGTGACTGAACAGTAATACAAGCTGAGGGCTTTAGAATGTGCTGAGCAATTACCGTGTCCAGTTTCCATCAGAAACTCATCAGGAAGCGAGCATCCAATTCTCCAGGTGGCTTTGAACATTTCATCCTGCAGCACTGAGCATAAATTTGTCTTCATTTAAGCTGCACCTTAAGCGTGCTTATTCCGGAAAGAGAAAATGTGCCTGGCCATAATGAAAAACAAAGAAGCATTGTTATTAGCCACGGCCTATTTATGGCATTTCCCACCAGTGACTCAGAATGAATCATTAATGATTCCGAGCAGAACCGATAGCAGTCTGTCTCCTCTCTGCTGGCAGCGGGTGTGTGGGATTTAACAATC
>VYZT01048283.1:4809-31443 GCA_013400735.1 Pomatostomus ruficeps
GGCTGGGAGAATTTCTCTGAAATGTGTTCTGCATAATCTAAAAGAAAAATGTGTGTAATTTGGACCCTAAATGCAGGCCAAAGCGACAGCATCTAATAGGGGAAACATGATTTAGAGGTCAGTTTATAAACTAAACAAATTTACTGAGTTTCATAAATGAATCTCATGGCAAGATACAAAATTTTTTTTAAAGGTGGATAAAAAATATTGTATGTTAAGGAGGGAAATCAAGATGGTTTTTAAGCTCATCTTTAGAAATATATGTATATAGACTTTTTTATAGCTCTTGGCATATAAAATAAGTCATTATTCTAAATAGAAAAATATTGATGATGTCATAGGAGCCATTGCCGGACACATCAAGCTGATCTGATGAACTGGGAAATCAATAGATATTTTCCAAATGAGATGGCATTTCTTTTAATTGGTTGTGTGAACACGATATACTGCGGAGGGCAAACATTTAAAGTTAATTTTAATTTGGCTTGGATTTCTCTGTGTGTTGTTCTATTATTTCTTTACATAGAATTTTTTGTTTTATTTTATTTTAAGACTTGTTTTTTCTATTGGTTTACATATAAATTCCTTATCAGAATAGATGAAATAGCACCTATGCATTGTAGACGCTCAGATAGTATAGCTTTGGGAGCTATTTGAATATCTACCAAGATTAGAAAGTATTGAAGATTTTACCCAATAATTCCCACACTCCTTTAGACCGATTGAAATTTTTTTACTCAAATAAGTCTTTTAATTTCACCCCCATCACAGATACATAAGCAGTTGTCTTTATGTCCCATAGAAAGTGAACATCAGAATTTGAAAGAGAAATCCCAGCTGCTTAGACTTTAAACTAATTGCCAGGCTGTACAAATGGCACACATCGTAGATCAATACACTAACATACAATTCAAGTGTTATTAAGTAATATTGCATGCCCTCCAGAGCCCCTCAGACTCAGAATTTTTCAAGGGCATATGATAATGAAACCCTTGTAAAAAACCACTGTTGATCAGCAAAGGATGCTGGGCAGGGACCTCATTTGTACAAAGTATTTTAGCTGTATGGTTTTGCATGTCAGATTGTAAGTAAAAGAATCTGACAAATATTTGTTCATTCTTCAGGCAGCTAACATTTTTTGTGCTGTTGGTCTTTCATCAGCTTCACATTTCTCCTCCTGAAGGGGGAAAGAAACAGTGCTGGTATTAATCTCTTAATGGTAAGGTACATGCAAATATATGGTATATTGTCCTTTTTGATTTTTTTTGTTTAATTTTTAAATAAACTTTTATATGGATTTTGTTAATACAAAATTCCTTTTGTTAAAGGAAGGTGTTCAATTTATTTCCACAACTGAAATGGCAGAGCAATTTTGCTGCTCCGGCTAAGGTGCTGCTAATTCATTGAGGTACTTCAGACTTCATCTCTTTAGTTGCAGAACCTATTTGTTTATTATATTGCTAGGGAAAATGGCAGTTACAGTTATTTGGGGTGGTTTTGTTATGAAATTTCTAATTCTGTCAAACATGAGCATTGTGATTTCACTGGGCTCACTCTGCTCTGGTGCTAAACACTAATTTTATATTTATTTGCCATAAATTTCATACATTTGGCCCCAAATTTTGCTGCCTACCCTCTTGCTGTTTTAAGTTTTCTGAAATAATTTAATTCACAATTTGATTATGGTTTAACTTCTCCTTACTGAGAAATATGAATGGATTAAAGACACTCAGTCAGTCTGCTTACATCTTTCCCCTACTTGATACTACTGAATAGGATAATGTGAGGTACTATTATTTATTTACACTGCAGTAGTGGAAGATGCTTTGAGGACATTGCTTTGTTCCTGTCCAGGAATGATGCACTTCACCATTTAATTGCATGAAAGCCATAAAAAAGTTACATCTCTTAAAACATGTGAAATCTCTACAGAAATCAATGACAGAAGTTCACCAAGAAATTTAGCAATATGTTGAGACTAGCCAATTTTATTTTCTATTAATTATATTTTCTGATCAGTTTCATGTTCCAAAACATCCAGTCTTTACTCATAACATGTCTGGAGATGCTTTCAATATTTCATTAATTTTCTTAATGTGGAAATAATATACCTAAGCATTTGTAACATGCATCTGACTACAGCATCTAAGTGCTGAGTATGTGCCACTTAATAGGGATCGTAATGGGAATTCAAATTTTCAGCTTTTGAGGAGATGATACCAAAAGCAAGATACACATTTTCATCTTCTATTAGAAAAGTTTAGGAGAGCCACAGTGCAGCTTTCAGGAGGCTCAGTTCTATCTGGATAAAGAACGTCTTTTTGCTGCTGTAAGGACATTAAAAGTCAATGGTTACAGTCATGGACAAAATGATCAAAACTGCATTCTAACTTTGCATCTCTAAAATTATACAAATGCACCTTTGTGCTCATAAAACTCAGCCATCCTAATTTATAGTGAAAATTATTTCTGAGCTAACTGATAACATTTCAGACACAAACACCTTGAAGACCATATGTGATCCTTGCACTCACACATTTCATAGAAATAATTTTCCTGGCTATAACTTGAAAAGCTGGATCCATATTTCATAACAAAGGAGTGGTGTTGGCCCAACCCTGGCAAATACTTGGCTATCTTGATGAGTTCAGATTCCTCCATGTCCCTGTTGTGCAGCATCTGACAGACAATGCCAAGTTTCTTAGTCTTGGTATCTTGTAAAGCTTTTATTTCTTCACAAACCATGAAGGTAGGAGTTCTTTTTCTGAACTTCTGAAAAGAGCAATAGCTGCATTCTTTACTTATCTCTTGTTTATTTTTAATGCACCTTGGCTGCATTTTGCTGGGCATGTTGTTTTGTATGTGAAACAGAGATTTAGTATCATATCTTGAATCTTTAACACCACTCCTTTGGAAAGAAACCCATTCTCTTAACTATTCTGAAAATGCAGCAGAAGCTGTAATTCTTGAGTGACTCTAAGTAAAACTACAGTTTCTTTTTCCACTAGGGAACAGATGAGGAAGGTTATGTGGTATGCGGAAAAGGCAAAAATTTCTTGTAGTCAATAATCGCATGGGTGAACAAGTACAGTAACTTCATAAATAGCAGTACTTGTCAATGTCAAAAAAAGTTGTTCAGCTTAGTTGAAAATCACAAGCTTAGAGAGATGACTCAGACTTAAACAAACCTTTTTCTCCATTGATTTTATGGACTTTGCATTTCTGATGTGATTTCCTAGGTATGGGAATGATGGGTGAACAGTGAGGTGTGAGGGACAATGAAGATCTTCCTGCAACTCAAAGAATGGGGCAGTAGCCCAAGTGCCAGTTTATGAGTCACAGCTCTGTCGCTTGCTCCACAGAAAAGTGGATTTAGCCACATGTTCCACTGGTATACATCTCTGTCTCCATTCTGCTAGCCAAGGGAGTTATTTCCCTCCATACCCCTGCTAAACCTCTTCGGTGTAAGTGCTCAAAGCTGAGGACATTGGGGTTGCTTGTTGCTTTCCTTTAGTTCTTAAATCCGCTTTGCTGCCTAATCAGATGACTAACAACGCAAAACTCTCACTACATGACTTATTCGCCATCACTCTTTCTTCTCTCTGTGTGGGTGATAAAAACCCTTACAGTGGAGCTACAGTCTAAAGAAAATAAAAAATACATCTCTCAAATTCCACAGGGAATGATCATTCATCCAAGAGTTAGGGATTTCTTAGCTCTGTCAACAAACTATCCATCAAAATACTTGCAAATTATGGGAAACTGAGGTCTACAATCGACTGTGGAATTGTCACTTGTTTTTGTGAAATAATTTCAGAATCACTTTTAATAAATTTTGGCCACTATAAATTTATAGCTCTAGAAACCAGTGTAGAAATCCCATTCAAATCTGAATTGCAGCAGCATGCAATGGGTCATCATCAGCATGCTTTTCCAACCTCCTCTTCCTCAGGATTTACACTTCCTCAAGTAAAAAGTGTTCTTAAATTCATGCAGTCCTGCCGCCTGAAGCCTTGGACCCCAGCTGTGCCGGGAATCAAACAGCAATCTTTCATGTGCAACAGGCTGTACATGTGAGGACTTTCATATAATATTGATGAGGTTAAAGGGTCTTCTTGACTGATTTTGAAATTTTAAAATGGAGAAGTAGGATTTAACAGTCTTGCTACTGTTTCAAAGAGGAGTCCTTCCTTCCTTCCTTCCTTCCTTCCTTCCTTCCTTCCTTCCTTCCTTCCTTCCCTCCTTCCTTCCTTCCTTCCCTCACTCCTTCCTTCACTCCTCCTTTTGTCCTTCCCTCCTTTCCTTCTTCCTTGTTTCCTTCTTTCTCTCTTTTTCTCTTTCTTCTCACGTGTTTAATATGTATTCAAGACTACCCTATCAAAAGAATTATTAATTAGACAATCATTTAGATATTGGATCTCATTTCATTTTTTTCTCAAATATTTATGAGACATGCATATTTATGAAAATGCTCATTTTGTAATCTGTAAACCTACTTTATGAGTTTGCAGTCAGAATTCAGTCTTCCCAGGTTTTTGCAAAATCCTATTGCTAAATCTGACCTAAATCTGTTAAATATTGACTCCAGACTTGTCAGACAGAAATGTTATTCCCATAATAAAACAACTCTATTAAAAATCATTGATATTATAAGTGAGATAACTTCACAATGAGTGTATCAGTGTTTATTTTAATGAAACGGATTTCCTGGCACATTGTCAGCTAAACGTTTTATACTGAGAGCTGCCTGGAAAAAAAGGAGACATGTTAAAATTAGCCTTTAACAGGGCTTATGATTTTGTTTTTAAGTCTTTGCAACTAAAAGTGTGTAAATGGAATGGCTTTCAATAAAGCACAATAATTTATTCTAGAAATTAGCAAGCCCATGTTCCACCTATAAAATCATTCTCTGTGATGTGCAACTGGCCTTCATTTCAGTGGCCTTGATTTATGGTTAGAGTATGCTTTATTTTCAAGAGGTAGAGACTGGGAAGCAGCCGGACAGAGCTATTAAAGCTGTTGTGCACAGCAATTTTTCAGGGGTTTATTAATTCTTGCAGAGAATAAGCCAATGAACTGAGCATTTTTCAATGTGAGAACACCTTTTGTAAAAGAAAGGTTTCTTGATGAATAGATGTAGACTAAAAACCAAAACATATGGATGTTTGTTATATGAAGTTAACCAATTCTGTTTGCCACATTTTCAGTTGCAAAGACTTATCAAAATGAGGGTTCACATTTAGCCATCTTGTAATTTCACCTGTGTCAGTGGTTTTGGTCCCAGGTTTTCTTTGATGCTTACATTGACACCTGGCTTTTGTAAAGAAGAAAGACCCAGATTGCTACAGACAAGAAAGAGAATAATAATAACAACTTAATTGCAGTGAGTGGAAAGCACAAGTTCTCTCCAAAACAGAAATGCTTATATTTTCAGATAAATTAAGATGGAATTTATCTTTTTGGTTTATAATGTATGAAAGTGAATTCTAATTAAAACATTTCTAATTAAAAAGTATTTCAGTCAGTAAATCTATTATAAACAAAATTTTGTGTCAGCTACTCCTAAATTGCAGCATTTGCTTAAAAAGTAATTTGGGTTTTTTTATTCTCTCTCACACAAGGTTTTCTTATGTGTCTTGTTTCTGAACATATCAGCTGCTCTTGGGTCAAAGTTTTTGAGAACTTCAGAGAGAATGGATCCAGGCAGTCTTAGGTTTTGTTTTAGCACAAATATTTTCAAATCACATGTCATCCATCAAATGCGAGCAGCTCTTCTTGGCCACAAGTGAGGTGTCAAGTTCACCTATTTTGAATGCTGAAAGAACTGAAGGGACAAATATCTATGGATGGTTTGAACAGACTTGTAATGCTGTAGGCCATGCTAGCAGATCACTCAGATTGCAAAGGTCATGCAAAAGGTTGAGTCTTCTCTTAAGTTACAATTAAAACCACCAAAGGCCACAGGTTTGTCAAAAGACTCCTAATTCATGTGGTTCAGCTGCAAATGTGTACAGAATTCAGAGTAAAAACACTATATCATACTGCACTTAATATTTTATTAAAAACTTCCTATGCTAATGTGTAAAAGATGGGATAATCACTTGCTTCTCTGGTAGCTGAAGCTTTCTTTTCATGAGATTTGTCTTCACTTTTGTGCTAAAAGATATTCGGAGACTATGCACCAGGTTCAACCCAGAGAGACATGAAGTGGGCTCAGCTCTCACTGCTGAGGACAGTATTTTGTGGCACACTCTGGGATCCAGCACCATATTGCAGTGGGAGACAGATGTGGCTGTGAAGAGCAGTGATCTCTCCTACTTGAACCACTCAATCAGTTAGACAGGTTGCTATACTACACTCGATGTACTACACAGTCACACCCCTATCTTGGTGGGTGCTGCAGAAGCGGGTGAAAGACCTGAAACCACTGGAATTATTCCTGTGTTGATAATGAAAAATCACTGCAAATGATAGGCTGAATAAATAATTTATGTGAACAGCCTTTCTTCTCAATCACTGGTTATGCAAAGTGCTCAGCAGGCTGGATTTTACAAGCTGCCTAAGTGTGCTTTTGTCTGTATGTAACTATGTCGTGCTATCTGAAGAGTTCAAGGCATACACCAGCCAGGATTGCAGCCAATGGAACAGCTCTGAGAAAGAAAAAGCCATGGATTGCGCTTTGAGAGAGAGAGGAAAAAAAGAGGATAATTTCCTGGTTTATAGTAATCCCAATTTTTTGGCAATTCAAGAGTATGGGATAGAAACCATTCTTATGTTAGTGATACTGCTATAAGGTTAAAGGCTTTTGCAACTAGGTAAAATGATACCCCCCAAACGACCACATTTAGACATTTTGAGTTTTCTGGCATTGTTTCAAATTGTATGTGTATGAATCCTTCAGAGTTGTCAGCAAAACTCCCAGATGTCTTAAAGTTTCCTTGAGGAGTCTTCACATTGATTTGAAGAGAAGACAGGTGCAAGCGTTGAAATGAGTCTTTCTGTCCTTTCCCTTCTCTCACCTACACGAAGTTTCCTCTCTGAAGCATGTAGTATTTTAGCAAGAAGCATAGCTGGGCCATATCTGTCTAGTATCACCTTTGGTATCATGGTAACACTTTACATTATCCTACAGCCAAGTCCCACATTGCAGATACGAACAAGGGATGTTAAAGTTCCTTGGTATTTTCCTTTGATTGGGCCAAAAGAAGATTGAAATTGATAAGAAAGAGAGAAACAGAGGTGAATGAAGTAGACTGACTTACAATAAATCTTTCCTCTATAGTGAAGGCATGAACTAATTTGTTTCCAAAAAAATGGGTTATATTCTTCCTTCATGATACACAGAAAAACCTGGAGTTGATGAATTTGCCTATCCCAGTTTCAGTCTGACAAGATATTAGCTGCATAGTTAACAGAAGCATACATACAAATGTATAGCCTTAGCTCTACACGATGCTTTAGTTTAAACTCTTTGCCCCTGTTTTATCCACTCCACCTTCAAGCCAGCCATGGCAGGGGAATGCTCCGCCCATGCTGGGGTGCCTGCGACGAGCCGCTCTGCAGAAAACCACACATTGCAAGCGTTTTGTTTTGGTAAGCTGGGAACGTGTCTATCTGTGCAGGTCCATGTGCCTTTCTCGTGGTATAAAACCTGGAGGGGAGTGAGAGACATTTCCTGACAGAGCAGTGGCGCCAGGGCTGGGCCAAACAGCCAATCGAGGGCGCACGGGCGGGTGCCGAAATTCGGGTGCAGCACACCCCATGCCCCGAAGGCCAGACCCCTGCTCTGCAGAGGGGCGGGCGAGCGAGCCAGAGATGCTCAGGCTTGTGCACCCACACTCTCAACAGCCTCAAAGTGCACACTCCAGAGGAAAGCTGAAGTCTCGTAACTGAGTGTTAATTATGTCTGAGTGGATTCTAGAGAAAAGGAAAACCATATACTGTATCAGCAGAGAAATGGTTTCACTGTGAGGAAACTAATGATGCTTTTATCAGGAACAATATAAAGATTGCTTTTTTACTAGTGTGTGTCCCACAGGGTTTGGACTATGAGATATTTCTGTATCTGGCTTTAGGTTCCTCTGAGCTTTTACATAATCAAATCAATATAGCTATGATTCACCCTCTGGCAACAACTGCTCCTTGCAAGTTGCTGCTGCTTCTTTAGTGACTGAAGAGGCAATAAATAAATAAATAAATAGAAAGAAACTTATTACAAATCCGTAAGCATTGATTTGTTTGGTCTTAGAGTTTACTTTTTTTAATTGCCAGGGCAAAAAAAAAAAGAAAGAAGAAAGAGGATGAGGAGGCGGGAGGACTTATGAATTTGTGCTCAATGGGGCAGACATGTGATTGCTAGCCTGATGCTTTAAAAAGAAAAGAAACAAAATGTGGATTGATAGGATTTCATGAACCTGCACAAAGTATTGTCCAGACACAGACTGAAATGCAGCTGAAGGGCAGCAGGGGCAAAGATGAGGCAGAGACTGTTAAAGACAAGGCAGGCAAGGAGACCAGAGAAAGGAAAATCTGATTTTGTACTAGCAGTACTGTATTGTTTGGGTCTGCATCTTGACTTCCAAACTCAAGTTACTCATTGCTAGTTTCCAGGGAAAAAAAGGAAAGCAAAATACACCCAATGTTTAAAATGAAAAGATAAAAAATTAAAAATTAAAAAACCTACAAAAACCCAACAACAAAAAACCCCACAAAAAACCCCACACAAAAAACCCCCGAGCCAAAAACCACCAACAAAAAAGCCCAGAAAAGGTATCTCTCCCAGATGTATTTCTTTCTGTACTTCCACCTTACCATTCATACTGCCAGCCCTTAACCCCCAGCTAATTATCTTCATTGCAGAAATTTTTGCGCTCCCCGCTCCTCCCTTTTTTGGTGTCACACTTTCATTGTCACAAATATTTTCCCCTTATAGTTGCTGGTGTAACACAGCTCTCTGGCACAGTCATCACACACCAGCGGAAGTGACTTCTCTTGGGATCAACTCGACTTGTTTTTCCCTTGGCTGGCATCTCTGTTGCACCAAAACAATGGAAATACTGAGCTAAATGATCACCGGCTTTTTCACAAAAGAAACCCCATCTTTTAAACAAGCCTCAACTCATCCTTTCTTAAGGTTGTGTGCTATCAGGCAGGACTTTGGAGGAGGATGTCCAAGGAGGATGACACAGTTAGAGCAGGAAATTCCTCGATCAGTGTGGCAACCTTGGTTGTGAATGTGCCAACTAACTTCCCAACATGCTGTTGATCCTGAGCGAAATTCCTGCTAGTGATGCTCTCCTCAGTGACACACGTCAGCTGATGTTTGTAAAGTGCCTTTGGATCTTCGGACAGATGATGTCACTGGCACTAGCTTTTGGGGTTTTCAATTTGCTTTTGATGAAAAAAGGAAAAGACCCATTTTCTCTACATCCTCCTCCACCCCCAACCCCATTCTCTAAGAATTTTCTTGAGTTTTTCTACTCTTTCATTTTTTTTTTGTTTTAAATAAAAGGAAAGGATATGTCCGTTACTAAGACCTGGAGTAGAATTTGATATTTTCCAAGGACAGATCATGACAGAGGGAATACAGGAGGCTTTTCCTATTACAGACTCATTCACTCCTAACAAATTTTGGTTATTTCTGCAGATCTAGCAGCAAGCTTAACATGGATTCACATGCTCCCAGAGGTGGGTATTCCTTCACCCTAGAAAGGCACACTTGTAAGAGTACGGATACTCTGGGAGACCCTACAGCCTAAATGCAATGGAAATGGCCAAGAAACCTCAAAATTATTTGCAAATCATTTCTTGAGACTCAATGCTAAAAATATTCAGTGAATATATTTTTCTATACTTTGACTGGATTACAAAAATGGTTTATTATTCATTGAATAATTTAAGTGAAACTGAGCTCCTTCAGCCATTACTGTTCAAATAATAGTGATATGCATCTTGTGCTAGAGGAATGGATAATCTGTAGCTGTAGACACTATGCTGTTTAAATTTTAAATCCTATTGGGTTTTTCCAGGTGTCTGATGATAATGACTACTGCTTATGGTTAAGCACTGCCCTCCTCTTGTTGTGAACCACAAGGATGATCGCTCTTTGCTCCCTGTTCCTTTACAGCTCTAGACATCACAGGGCTTTGAGTTACTGGAAAAATAAAACAACTTCAATCTTGAATGTTGGGGAGCCTTTAAGTTTTCAGTTCATGTAGAGGTAGTGGTAACACTCTTGTGTAAAGTCATATCTCCCTTGTGCCCTGACATGATCTTCTCAGCCTCATTTTGGTGAAGTTTTTAAGGGTTTTATCCTGATCACCAACAATGTAGAACAAGGGGCAACAAAACAGTTATGTTTTTACAGTTGTAGCTACCACCTTTATTCTAGCAATGTGGACTTTCTTTTCTCAGTCCAGATAAATGTAGTCCATGTACATATCAAAAGATTTGACCAAATATGAAAATTATGTGCAACGTGAGCTTGGTGTCTGAACTTCTGGGAATGAACAATACACTATACTGGCATGGTCCCTTGCTCGTGCAAGCTGCCGCCCCTACCAATGGACCAACGTCAATAAAAGCCAGACTGGTCCTTCTTGCGTGAGGGTTTAACTACTTCCAACATAGGCACACACACACACAATTAGAAAATACACACTGAAAACCTAATAATACTTACTTGAGTCTTTTAAACTCGTGAGGGGTAGATAGATACAAGGTAGTAAACCAGCAGAAGGAAAGAAAAACAGTTAAAAAAAACCTAATTAAATATCCTACAGGAAGGAAACAACACTCCCCTGTTCACTTGCTTCCTTTACCCTCCCCCACACCCCCATCCACTTCTTAAAGGAAAAAAATTAAAAACTGGGCTAATTGCTGTACTTGCTGTGGTGGCTTGCCTGGAAATGAGCCTATGAGTTGAAGGCATATGGTGCTTATGTTGGAATTGTTTTCTAAACAGACTTTTTGCCTGTGTGTCTTTTTCACCTCTTTCAAACATCTTGTGCCAAAAGCAGTAAAAACACTGCTGCATTAAACATAAATCAGGGCCCTGTGCCTGCAAAGGAATTCTATTGTTGGAGGGGGGTTGTTGGACCAGGGATGAAAGGAGACCTACCACCTCATTGATCTGAGGTGATTGTGGGGAGCATATTCAGCTAGGATGCTCCTAGCTAGTTAAGACAATGTGGAACATTCAAGCAATTAATGAACACATGCTTCAAGTAGAAAGGCTGAACAGGGGATTTTAGTGGATGTGCATGTTTCTTGCACTAAATGTAGCCTAAAATAATACAGTTTTATGTATTTGTTTTGATAGAGTATTTTACCTGTCTGGAGTATTTTACCTTTCCCATGACAAATCATATATTGAATATTCCTAGAACAGTGTGAAAACATTTGTTAAATGTTTTTACTAAGAGGAATGGCTCTGCAAGTTAACATAAATTCACTGTAAATTTAGTGTGGGACAAGTTGCACTATGTCATGCCTGCAAGCAATTTTCAGAAGTCCAAATTTAAGAATTTGTTCTCTGTGTTGCAAATTTGCAAGTAGGTTGTTAAGGTTTTAACCCTTCCGTGCTAAAGGCATGGTTCTTACATCTGTGATCTCTTCAGACCCCCAAATTATGAGGTGGACCTATCTGCTTCCTACTTGCAACAGAAATTGTCAGTGTAGAGGAAGACTGCTGGAAATTGTTTTTGCAGTTTATGCACTTACATATGTAGTGTATGACCAATTACATACACTAATGGCTATACATGACCTTTACACAGAGAAAGCAATGAACAAACATCTGGGGCTTTTATGTGGGCTGTGGTTGGAAGCTAGCTTAAAGTGAAAGTGTTTGCCTTTATAGTCTCCAGATATTTTATGCAATTTTTTAGTGATTAGGCATATTAATCTAGGTATCCTAACCTGTATTCAGCCAGCTAAATTCCACCCATGAAAACAATGAGGGACAATACTTATCAAATCACCCTGTCAATGGGTAGTTGAATTTCCACAGGGTGTCATACAGACTGAACACTGTTTATAAAGCGCTTGAGATTTATTTCTGCTTTTGGAGAGCAGGAGAAACCCATCCATAAGTTACACCTCAGGGAAGGAGACTGGGGAAGGTACTGATGCTGCAGTTGTGTCCTCCCCATCACTCAGTTCTGTGGAAGACTGCTCAGGCACCTTTGCTGAGATTATGCTCAGTCATCTGTTGAGGCATATTTCCTTTGAGGACAGACTCTCAGCTGCAGTACTGTCATCCCTAGCACTGCCAGCATCTCCTTGTGCAGGGGGAATAATCCCATTCTCCTCAATGCCATGGATGGCAAGTGCATGACACGTGTGAGTGCGTGTACTCCCTCAGGTGAATGGGAACAGCGTGCAGGAGAGGTAGATTTCATGTGCAGAAATATACAGAAAAGGCAATATGGCTACTCGGAAATCTGTGCTATGTTGGGGCATGGGGGAATGGGGGTCTAGTGCTGGGCTCTTCAGCAGGTCCTAGAAGACCCATCACTTTTAGAAACTCACAACCCCTGCTCTTCCATAAGGAACAAAGCCCAGGTGGAAACTCTGACCCGAAATGTGTAAAATTTCCTTTCTTCAAAGTGCTTTTATTCTCTTGGCATAGGGACAAATTGTGCCTTGAGGGCCAGATCTACGAGTGGATCCATATGGAGAAATCTTTATGTGTTGGGAACATCATTCAAGTCAACGGGATGCTGTGAGGGCACAGAAGCTTGCCAGGTCCAAACTGCAATTTGAAAAGTGTTTTGTGTTCCTTCAAGGTAAAAGCATACTATAAACCTAAGCAATAATTTTTTTAATAAGAAAACTATTGTGCTTGTGCTTTTATTAGCAAAATTCAAGAGAAGACCAAAACCAACATAGCTTCTATACAATGATTTTTTTTTTTTCCCAACAGGTGGAAGGAATTTTATCTTGTACTTAGAGATACAGGGAAGAAATAATCCAGTGGATATCTTATCCATAACACAGGTATCAGAAAGAGTACAAGTCCTAAGAGATCAAACCTAGGTGTGTAGTAAAACCAAAGGCATTCTGGGCAATGCAATCTATGCTGCGTCTGTTCAGGGGACAAGATGACAAATTCTTTTCACAAAAAACCCACCAAACCCTATAAACTGTTACTGAGTGAACTTGAAAGTACGTTTAGGGAGATCTGGTTATGGTATGTGAGAGCAATGCGGAACCATAAAGATACTATTGTATATATTACCTTTGTGTTTTCAATGTGCTGTTGTTGGCTACAATCTGACCTGATGGAATGAGCATAAATCTGGGAACCAGAAACTTCTTTGATTTTATTCTCTGCTCTATTTATTTGCTGTATCACCTTGAGTAAGTGACTAAGCCTATTTGACAGAGGCTTTATTTGTAGCTGCCTGTTTGATATGTGTAAAGGGTTTGCAGGTCAGTTGCACAAACCTCAAAGGCACAAGAGTGAAGGTGTTCCTCACCTTCAGAGAGTAGCACTGAGACTATCCTAGTAGCCTCCACTCCATCGGAAGGAAGTTTCTCTGGCCTGCAAAACAGACAACACAATTCACATTCAAATTAGATCCCCCTTTGCTTTCCTATTCAATGTTGTAAGATTAATCTAGATTTTGCATCAACTAATTTGAGTCCTTCTGTCATGATTGTAATATAAAAGGGTGTTTCTTGGCTTTACTTGTTGTTCAAGCATCACAGGGACTGTCTATCTAGTGGGAAGCTAAAAAGGTTAAATAAATACAACAAAGGTTAAATATAATTTTTTAGATGTCTATCTCCAAAAGAATCCCAGCCTTTCCTTTGCAAGCCCACATTTTCCTGAGAAATGCTAGCTCCCATATTTATTGCAAAACAGATTAAATATTACATATTTATTGCAAAACAGATGCTGACTGTTGACTTCAGTGAAAGCAGGACTGGGCCTAAGAGAGTTGCCTAACTTTACTACATATTGTAAGTTCATCCCTCACTGGAACAGAGAGGCACCAGATGGGTGGTAGTGGTTTGGATAGAATGTGTACTCCACAGCCTTTTTCTTTTTCTTTTTCTTTCTTTTTCTTTTTCTTTTTCTTTTTCTTTTTCTTTTTCTTTTTCTTTTTCTTTTTCTTTTTCTTTTTCTTTTTCTTTTTCTTTTTCTTTTTCTTTTTCTTTTTCTTTTTCTTTTTCTTTTTTTCTTCTTTCCTTTTTCTTTTTGGTTGCCCGCTCTTAATCTTTCAAGAAGTACGTTAAAATGACTACAATCCATGTAGGCATATTGTATATAAAATGAATGACAGCTCCTAGCGCCACCAAGAAAATCAAACCCTTTGTTTATTTAAGATTTTTAAAAATACCTATGGGAGTAGAAGTCACAGAGTTATAAATGAGCTCCCCGACCACCACCAAAAAAAAAATAATTATAATAAAAATAATGGCACCATATTCCCTGATAAACCTGTGCCAGAAAAGCTCTTGGGGATCAAATTTTTGTCAGTCCCCAGCTTTTACCAATTTAAATTCTTGGCAACATATTAAAACAAAATGTAGAAGGTATTTGAGACTGCAATCCCTCAGGTACTAAATCTAGTGTTTCCTGGCACTAGATGAATGTTACTGGAGTTAAAACCTAGCACCATAGCACCAGATCTCCATAGCTGTTCATATTTATACTTAACAGACAAATATGTCATTCTTTCAGTATCCCTTTACACTGCCAATTTTTTCTCACCTTTTTTTCTCTGATAAAAACAAAGGTGAGAAAGTTCCATGCAGTGACTTACATCATGCTATTTTTATTTGCTTTTCAAATGTCTAGGACACACCTTTTCCACCCTGAATATGTTGCTTTAAACTACTTTCTAATTACCTACTTGCTAGCAAAAAAAAAGGATGAAGAGCACATTATCCGCAAGCTATGTGCACATCCTAAACACACCAGAGCAAGTTTTATACTCTGCATAGGTGGAAACAGGATGTTTCTCAGACTCTTGCCCTGACTCTTCTGATCAGTCCACACTGGCTCCTGTCATGGTACACACTAAGGCTGTACTTCAGCTGAGTTAGTCAGCTGTTCTCCTCCTAATGCCAGATATCAAGTGGAGTTTTCTCTCTGACAACACCACACTTATTTTCTCCTTCCCCTATGCTATTTTCTGTCACCTAAGACAGGGGATTTAAAAACCTAAGTCTAAATTCAGGGGCACTCCCAAGGCTGAGGCCTCCTTATAGAGAGACCAAGGCTTTCTACTCACTCTGCTCTGCAGGGGTATCACTGAGAGTACAGTCACACCGGACCATTGCTTTGAAGATCTAAGTAGATAGCTCAATCTGTGCAATGGAAATGACTCCTAGTACTACAGCTGATTTCAGGGCAGGTCCATAAAGCCCTCTCTAAAGAGTGTCTTTGTTCTTTTTTCCAAACTTACATCTTTACCTTAGTGTAACAAGCACCTACCACACACAGTCTTCAGTATTGTCTGATCAGATACACTGTTCATTCTTTTCACACTACTTCATAGAAGCCACCTTTCTTAATTCTCATTTTTTCCCCATACATTTCTGAATCTTCAAGGGCATAATAACAGAAGTGCTTCCGCAGTAAATCAAGTCTCCTCAACAAGTGAAATATTCAATTCTCAACATTCAGTCACTGCTTTCACCTTCTGACCTTTCCATTTAAAACTGAACTGCCACAACTGGCCAAAAAATGAACATCAAATACCTGACTACTGGTGAAACAAGCTATTCCACATATTTGTGCTGTGCCCTGCAGAAGTACTGATTCATCTCCGTTGACTTTGCTATCCAAAAACCCCAAATGAACAAGCCTAGGAGCAGATAAAATATCTGAAGTAATTCTTACAATAAAAGTAAAGTCAACCATTTATATGCTTGCTTCCATACATGCGTCCTCATCTCTTTTTCAAAACCATGCAACTGCCCAGAATATAAATCTAGACAGTGACTGACCCAGATAGCATCTTAAGTTCTTTCTGTAAAAAATAAGTTCTCTCTACTGCTTGCATTTCCAGGACTCAGTAAGAACATTGATCTGATGAAACCTCCAACAGGGAGAAAAACAGAAACACAGGTTTCTGAAGGATTATACCTTTCCTTTCAAAGGGATGCCTTTGGAACCACAGAGGGGCTTTCTCCTTGGCTCTGAAGACAGAATTTGGCCCTTTGCAATCTCTTCATCTTCTATCAGTTCTGCTGTCTGCCTCAAGATCTGCCCTTGCAATATGAAGAAAAAGAGAGAAGAGGCATGTGTAAATCTGGCCCAGGAGGGAATAAGGAGGGAAGAAAGGCTGGGTAAGAGTGGATGGTTATGTATTTACTATATGATGCTCAGCTTTGTATTGATTTCACCTATTTGGTGGACTAAACATGAACTTAATAATCAGATCCTGCTTAAGCCATGTGCTTCCCCAGTAACTGACTCTCGCATATTGATTAAGATGTTGACGTATCCCAGTATTGTTCAGTGGTAATGCAGCTGAGAATGGGCCTTCTCTCCCTGCATTCTCAGCACTCTCTGTACTGCTGTCACCACACTCCCTTTAATGGATAAAGCTGTCATCCTAAAGCTAGAATGTCTTGCAGGCACAAAGACAAAATTAACTGTTCAATAATTTATGGGACATGGAAAAAACTTTACCCAACAACTTCAATTGATTGCTGTAAGTGTTTTGACTGCATTTGCCTGCTTTGCATAAAGTCAGCTACTTTGCAGAGCCTGATTACCATTTACAGTAGTTTCTTGGCCCTCTTCACATTACAAGATTTTGAAGAACTTTGGCTTGTTTCAGGGGAATTTCCTGTGTTATGCAGACCTGACATTTTTTCTCTTCACTGCAGATTCATGAGAAAATCAAGATCTTCAATTAAATGTAGTGGGTGAGCTTAATAAGCAGAGTTTAAACTCAAATGATTTAGATTGGTTTGAGGCTGTCTTTTTCCAACTCAGGTATCACAAATACAGGCAATCAGTGGACCATCACAGGCAGGGAAACCTTTTGCACTTTAGATAAGTTCAACCCAAAAGTTACTGAAATATCTTGTTATTTCAGAACCCCTGAAGTGAGCTGATGGAAACAGTCCAGCTTCTGGAGATAAAGAGTTCATATGAGAAAAGCAGACCACAACAATTTGAGCAAGAAGGTCCATGCAGCAAATGATGTCTCTTCTCAGAATGATACATGTTGTCTTTTTGCTGGAGAAGCTGACAGTATATCATGTGTTAATCAGTAGCACCAAGAACTTAATTCTCTAGGGATTCTAGTTCCTTTCATTATTGCCAGAGTCTTTAAAAACAAGGCGCTTTTCCCCATCTGGCTGCCTATTTGTAAAATGAAATTTTTTTTGTTCTTGACCTCTTTAATTGCAATTTCTTTTTTCTGGTGAATTAGGTGTTCGTGAAACACAACACTTGAAATGGTTGCTTAAAACCAGGAATAACAGAGAAAAAGATGGTGGACAACCTTCTGAGATAATTTTGCTAGCATATTTCCATTCTGTCTTATGATATCTCTTTCTGTATTCACAGTGACATGTGATGTTTCCATGGTGGATTATAAGTTCACCATTAGGAACACATATTTTTATTTTGGAAGGAATGAAACATATTAATCAATCCAAAGGATACCAGTCCATTAGGACCTCGATAAAGGAAGCAGAATCTGCCATCTTCTAAAAGTGACAAGGAATGATAAGCATATACTTATCCAAGGACGTTCAATTTTGGGCGGCCATAGAACTGTCAAATTTTCCTGTTTCAAGCTCAACTGATTAAAATAATTTTAATTAACCAAGGTGAAATTACATTGATATTCTTATTTACCCAAAGTGCAGCTTTCCAGTGAAACTTTAAGTTCAGCTAGGTTGTGCTGAACTTACCATAATGACTGTGCAAGGATGGTGTCTGTAGCATTAATTTGGGCTGGTAAGATCAGATATTAGCATATCAAAGCCTGACACTTCTAATAGGTATTGGACCTAAAGCAGTAGGAAAATGTCTTTTAGATGTTGCAAGTTCTCAACTTGCTGCTTTCACAAAAGAGCAGCTGGCCACAACCTGCAGTAAAGTGACATTTTGGAAGACCTGAGAAGATTTAGGTTTGCTATAGGAAAAGAAAAATCAATTTTTAGATTCTTTTATTGGTCAGCATCCAAAGAGTTAACACATCGTTATCTAGAGCCACATTTAGAAGAAAAGGGTACATAGTATATGCAATGTGAAGAGGAAATCAAAACAGAATGAAGCAAATAATGAAACCATATCCAGTTGTGTTTATTTGCTTTTCTCATTTCAAGGTGTTAATCCTGTGTTACTGAGAACATTCCTAGAATATTTCCCAGATGGAGACACAAATGCACCAGTATTTCCTGCCTGCCTCTATGTACTTTATTTCCATTTGTTCTCCTTTGAGAAGCTCTTTCTAAACAGTCCCTCCAAGTGGCAGGATGTGTTGATTACCAGTTTATTGTAGTGCTCAGTAGCTCAGCACCAGCCGTCAGAATTTTCAGTAGTCTCTGCTGTTTGCTGCAGAGCCTGTTCAAAGTCCAAGCCTCTGGAAGGATCCCCAGGAGGACTACAGCTGGGCCTGTTTGGATATCAAAGTCCAAATTAAAAATTTATGCCAGTGTTTGAAAAATATCTGACCAAAATCTTGGTATGGATTAAATCTCCCTTGCCATGCAAGCTTATCCAACTGGGGCTTGAGAATTTATTTTTAAAGTGAAGAGAGGACCAAATAGCTGCACAAACTGATTTGGGTCAGAAGTTTGTTAGCTGAATTATCACTGGCAATGAAACCTTCTAGACCTCACAGGGAGGCTAAAAGACCTCTGGCTTTTCTCCTTCTCTTTCACTCTTCCTTTTCCTCCCCTCCTTCCTTACTGCCTTCCCACCTGCTTGTCTTGTTTGGTTTTGTCCTTCCTTCCTTCCTTCCTGCCTGCCTTTCTGTCTGCCTGCCTTCCTGCCTCTCTTCCTCCTTACTCCCTCCCTCCTCACTCCCTTCTCTTCTGTTTCCCTATTGCTCTCTCTTTTGCTTTTCTTTTCTTTCCTTTCTTTCCTCACCTCTTTCCTTTTCTCCCAACTTCCCTTCCTCTCTTCTCCTTTTTTCTCTCTTCTATTTTATGTCAGAACCCACCGCAAGTCAACTGTTCGCTACTTAGCATATAAGGACATCCATTTGCAATGGGGGAAGCAAACTTTTTTACCTGCCAGAACTAAAATTCAAACTGGGACATCAACAACATAGCAGCAAGAATATGTTGCTGGAACAATTTATTTGGTTCTACACTTCAGAGATGAACAAAAAGCAGACAAGAACTTGCTCAGACACCTTTTTGTAATGGCTCCTCAGTGCAGGGCTCTAGGGCAATGCTTAGCTAAACGGGTTGAGAAGTCTAAAGTGGCTGTAAAAGCACAGCTATGGTGCTAGTTGATAATTAACTAGCTTGCATCTTCCTACAATACATTGTTATTGTCACTCACATATCTGCTCAGTTTTTTTGCTAAAGGCTATAGGTTAAGGCAGAGGACATACACTTGTGTATCTGTCAGACCTTACTCTGATTTTTTTTTCATGCAGGAAGCAGAGCTCTGAATTAATCAAATTATTTCACAGGGTCTTGGGTAAAGAATAAAATGTCTGAATTATCCCAGTTAGGTCTACATAGCAATAGTGGATCAGCAGAGTTAGTCTGGTTGGCATCTTTTCTTCAGAAGAAATCCCAAAAGTTTTTGGAGAGCAGATCCTTTGCCCCAAAAGCTCATAAGAAAACAGAATTCCCCAGACTTGGTCCTGCTCCGTAAGAAGTCTTTGTACTCTTTGCATGAATGCCTTTTATTTGTTTTGATTATACCTCATACATGTTATATTGTAACTATGTTAGCCACTCCCTGGTTCTTATGGTGATAAAGAGAGCAATTGATTGCTATCCACCTTCTCCTCTGTGTCACCATGATTTTGAAGATAAAAGAAGGAAGGGATTCAAGCCTGCCTGAGAATAGTATTTGCAGGCCAAGTGTGGGGTTCAGACTAGACAAGCAGATACATCTGCCCTGCACTATGTCTAGAAACACCAAGCACTCTGTCTTAACAGAGTGAGCACAACATCCAGCCCAAGAAACCTGTAGCCCCTTCTGTGTACTCTCTGCCACGCCCATGGAGGCTTTGCTGTTCCCCAAGACATGCTTGTCCAACTCCTGCTGGGTGCACGAGGGCAAGGAAGAGAGCGCTGCCACCACACTTGGGGGTCTGCAGGGCTTTCTGGCCTCCAGTGAGAGGGCCTTTGGGGCATTTCAACCAGGGCAATGGAAGTTACCACAGAGAGGAGAAAAAGCCACCAGAAGCATATGCAAGGAGCCAGCAGCAAGTCAAAGTCTGAGGCCCTTCCACAGTAATGCTGTTCACAAGGTTGCAGAGGAGTCTCCACCCTGAGTCTTTAGTGGAATGGACCAGAGAGCAGGAGCACTACCACCCACTCCCTCCTCTGACTGCCAAACCAAACCTCCTGTGACCTGCCTCTGCCAAACACCCCTGCACAGCCTTCAGCTACCCTTACAAAGGTTGTCTGGAGGCCAGTAGCAAACAAGAGCATCCAGGCAGCTCTCTGCACAGCACATGGGTGCACTCCTGCTCATGGTGTCTGACCTCACCCAGAGCACCCCTTGCCATGGCAGGTGAACCCCAGCATGCTCTGGTCATTGACCTATAAATGGAGGGTGAGAAGAGCAAAACAAGGGGTGGGCTGGCATCTGGCCAAGAAGCAAGAGGTTTGCTGTCAGCCTTGTGGCTTCTGGGGAGGTTTCTCAATTATTATTACTAGGTTTTTACATAAGACAGGATGTGCTGTGTGTCTCCTCTTCCTGACCAGGCTCTCTAATGAGCACAGAGAGAGACATCTAGCACACAGGCTGGTGGCCCAAACCTGTGTGACAGAGTTCACAACCCTTAGTTTGTGTGCTCTGCTCCTGCAGACACGTGAGGATGACATCACTGGGAAATGGTCTTTGTCTCTCACATGTCTCTGAGGGTCAGACCAGAATACAGCCAGTGTTTATGTTCCGTATTTCCCTGCAATGTGTTCCAGGGCCTCTGGATACGCTGAGCCTTGGTGAATGCAGAGGGTTTCCAGCTGGCCCATGCAGGCTGGGGTTGTCAGGCCTCCATGTCCTCCAGCAGACCTGTTCCCAGCCTCAGCCAGCCCCCATGAGTGAGAGATACATGGTGGGAAGCCATCCCTCTGCTCTCTTGCAGGCCTCTGACGAACTGAAGATGGCCTAATACACAAGGCGTGGGGGCCTTGCTTGTACATGGTGACTGTGTTTTGGCTTTCTTGAGCCAGCTCCCAGTGAGAAGCAATGGACTACTTTTAAATGTTTTCTCTTGTTTTTCAGTCTTCTGAGGAGAGCAACCGGTCTCTAGAGAGTTGTTAAGGCATGAGCTGGCTTTCAGGGCTTCTGCTAGCTAGTAGCCTCTCTCTGTGAAGCCAATTCAACTTGCTTGCACTTCACAACATAAAGACATTTCTTCACATGACAATAATAAAGTATTTTTGCACTTTATTGCATGTGTCTCTCCTCTCTGGACTTCCAACTTTTGGAGCAGGGTTTTATTCCTGTAATTTCTTTCCTTTCTTGTCCCCTCTTCTTCACACAGCACAGCACTTGAGGGGCCCATGCCTGGTGCACGTCTGAGTAAATTGTTAGTTTTCTATAGGGAGAGGCGGGGTTCAAGGACACAAGCCTAGAAGGGTTATTGCATAAAGAATTTATATTGATTTATAAGAACACAGAGCAAGGCAGATGACAAAGATATTAAAGGGGTGATGCAGGAAAGACTGGGTGCTTGATGCACCAATGTTCATCTTGCATTTGGTTGAACAGGGAACAGTTGTTCCTGGAGGAACATTTTCTGAAGCAATCACTGTTCTGAGGAGGAAAGAGAATCATCCACTCCCAGTCCACCACAGCTGAAAGGTAAGAAATACATTAAAAAATGATATTTTTAAATTCCCAGATAGGTAGTAGAGGTGGTTTTACTGCAGCAGAACAGGGAAATCTGGTTCAGAGTAGCCTACAGGCATCAACTAGAGGTACAGATGTCATGAACTCCCACAAACTACTTCTTTCGTAGGATTGCCTTGTGTGGCATTGTTAGGACCCCTGGACCAGGAGTGCAGTTTCTTTTCTACAGGTGTTTGACTCAGCAGGAGAATGATGGCCACTGCGGACAAGAGTAGTGTGGCCATCTGTGTGTTCTGCCAAGTGGGTTGTTTGGCTCCTACATTGCAAAGACTCCTTCTTGTGATTAGATCACAGCTGCAGCCCTGAGGTGTGCATGGGGTAGAAATGTGAGTCTTGCCTACATCCCCAGCAGAACCCAGAGGTGAACACAGCCACTTCTCTTCTTTGACTTTTCTGCAAACTTCCACAGTTATTGCAGACTTCCTTATTATGCCTTCTTGCCCGAGCCCAGTGGAAGTCAGCTCTGAAATTCCCATTGGCACGTCAGGCTGTTTACCGCTAGTTCTATAGCTTACTCCTCCCCATGGCCCTGTAGTCATGGCCCTACAGTGTGCCACAGATGGAAAGAGAAAGTCACAAGGTGAGTCTTTGTATGTCCTAACTGTACAGGAGTGGACAGGAGGGGAGAACAAATTCTTTCCAGCTTAAAAGAGGGCAGCTGGCTAAAACTGGGCACTAGCAAGAATGAGCTTCTGAGGACAGAATAAGAATGTAGAACACTGCTTACTGAAATAATTTATGGCAATGAATAGGTGAAAAGTAGGTTGAATTTTCATTGGGAAGAAGTTCTGTCCTTGTTGGATTTCTTCAAGATAGCTCTGCTCACCTTTCAGTATATCTTGGGGTTAGAGAATGCAGAAGACTTTTAATTATAAGACTTGAGATCTCTCCCAACATTTTTATTATTCCTCATGGTCTTCTTGGGTCATCCATAATTTTGCCTTTTGTGTGCACTATTTTGTGTTACTTTACTAGAAAACCTAAGGAAGATAATCCATCTTCCACTGAAAGTCTGTCTTCTTTCTCCACTTCACTCTATTTGGCTGGAAACTAGAGTGGGTTGCATCAGTAATCAAAGATCCTAAATTGAGCAATTGATCAAAAACATGCTGGGACATCCATGTATTGCAACTTTCTCAGACCTATCATTTCATTCTCTTCTGGGCTGTCTCACAATTCTTGAGAGAGACAAGTACAGCTCAGGAAAGGCCTTTGGAAGGAGTGTAAGGCAGGCTTTTCTTGAGTTTCTTAGCTTCTTGTCTTAGTGATTTCCAAAAATGCATGTTCATTCTGCTTCCTCAGGTTTCACAGGGTTTTTTTTTTTTGGAAGTAGTGGATACTGTTTCTAAGCCAGGGGTATACCACAGAAAGATTCATAATTTCTTGTGAGAGAGGATGCATAATTCTGAATCATGTTCTGAGCTGGCGAAAGAAATGAAAGAGTTAAATAAGAGAAAGAAAGTGTGCATAATAGAGTAGACTGTAGTAGTGCCATAGACAATCCACTACAGATCTCAGCACAAGGGTAGGCCACGGCAGAAAGATAATTTGGGCAAATATGGTAGGAACTAGAGTTGTAGCCATTTTTTTCACCCTTATCCACTTATCCCACTGCTCTCCACCCATCCAGCAGCTATAGCTTTTTTTATTCCATGGGAACAGTGGAAATCTTTACTGGCATTGGAGAATGGCAGGCAGGAGCTCTTAGTGTTGAGTTTACTTGAGGGTCTTGGATGGGAGCACCTGGCAGTTAATTCTTGGTCTGATTGTTGCTTCCTGGGAAAATTAGAGGGACTTTGAGTACAAAAGGGGCCAATATCTTTATACCTACACACATCACAGGAGGCAAGAATTGCATACTCAGTGTACAAGACCACTTTTTGCAGTCATCCTACACCAGATGATTGTGTCTGTTACTGGTCGTAGAGAGAATCTGCAAATATATGTAACCTGAGGTTTGACAAGCCAATAGGCTTGGCAGATATGTCCACATTCTCACCTGTGAATCTTAGCTCAGCTCTCAAGTGTGTCTGCAGTGGTACAACACAGGCCAGATTCTGATCTCATTTAATGCCTGTGCCAATGCAGAGCAACTCCACTGATGCCAAAATGTGGGCCTAAAAGCTGTTTGCCTGTGGCCTGAGCTGGAGTTTCATTTATGTCCAGCATGAGAAAAAGTTGCATCTAAACTGTTTCCTACAGGGGGCTGTGCATGAAAAACCAGAATAATTAGACAATTGTGAACCAAAGCACAGGCACAATTCTGAACAGTTTTGAGAACTGGGATAATGTAGTAAATTTATTACTTTGCTGTTGACTGGTTTTCTTTTGTTTTGTTAACTCCAAAATATCCATAGTAAAGTTTTGCTGGTTCTGATGGTAGGTGAGATGCTCTTTTCAACATTTACTCATGAGATTTCTGATCTGTATATGTAGAATACACAGGAACATCATCAGAGGTGATAAGTCAGATGGCATCTAAGACTCTCTCTTCCAAACATAAGGGAGAGTTTTTGTTTTTGCAACAAGTGCCCAATATCTGAGTTAGACTTTCATTTAGGTCCTCAGGGTGTTAACTGCTCTAGCTTTAACTCACTTGGATCTTAGCAAAGTGGGTCAAAGAGACTTAATATAATGATATATTACAGAGCTATTGATATCTTCCAGAATCTTCTGATTTGATCCCTTCAGTCTGAGATTGAAAAACTGCATAAGAATTGCTTATGTGTAGAGACAGGACCTGCAGCTTTGTAGTAAATTGAAGAAGGGGCTGGAGATGGGCAAATGGAGAATGAAACAAATGGGAGGAGTGCAGAGAAAAGTTTAAAAGCAAGATGAAGACAAGGAGTAAGAAGACTCCTCTGGGTCAGACAGAATCCGATAAACTTTGACAAAAGCCTCAAGATGCTTGGAGGTGTTTTCTAAACCTTCCAACCTTGCAACAGTCTCCCATCATAGTCTGGAGGTGAAGTGATTTATGAATATACATACTTACACAGTTCTCTGTGATGATCTTGATAAGGTAAATATATCACCCAGCAGGAAACTACACTACACACTAGTCTCCTTCCTGAGAGAGAAATTCAGTGTTGTGGGCCCCAGCTATCCCTTTCTGACATACACAGGGCGTGCAGTTTAGTTCTTCATTAAAAAATGTCCCATCGAGATGTTTAAACACAGATCTCCCTGTAAGGGTGAATGCTTTGAATTGCCCTCCATCCAATTCCTCTCCATTTAATTGGTATAAAGCAGCTTCCCCTTGGCTACTTCCTCCCTTGAAATTACATAAGTAGCCTCACTGGTAAGGCATAGGTAAATATTTCACACTGCACACCATGGATTAGGAGCACAGCTCCCATTAAGTGGAGCTGGAATCACTCAGCTGTTTTTCCCCTCACACTGTGTTAGAAATGTACCCTACAGGATAGAGAGACTGGGCTCCCAAGTGCCACCTTATGAAGAAGGTGCGGAACACTTTCATTTAATACTGCATGTGTTTCCATTAACAGAGTCAATTGCTCTCTGTCCTGAGTTTTAAGACTCCCTGTTTGTCTCTATTACAGCTCTGTTTCCACATGCCTGCCAATCCTCCCTAGTCCTTCCATGTGAGCCTGCAAAGTTTTGATGATACAACACCACAGCATCTTGGCTTTCATTTGATTTAAAATTTGTGATCGCAATTATGGACTGAGTATTTCTATGGGCTTCCTGTTGCACAGGAAAGCTTTTGTGCCCAAAGTATTGTCAGTTTGTGGTGGCAACCTAAGGGATGTCAGTAGACCAGAAGCCTGAGTATCCTGAAACCTGCAAAGTACGTGGGGGAAAAAACATGGGACTGCTACTTTGATTCAGAGCACCACGGCAACTATCCATACTGGCATGACTCCCTCAGGGTGGAAAATTTATGTATCTGTGTAAATACTACGCAAAAACCCAGAAGACATTCATCATATATGTAAAAATAGAGCTGTGGTTAATATAGTGTACACTGTGGTATTTTACTGCTCTGGGAAATGGTGTCTCTGCTGCTTGCATGGCTATGATGTATCTACTTGTGAGATACCAGCATTCCTCCTTCACAATTAAGTTGCTTGATGCCACCACACTTTGTCTTTACCACATTCTTCCTTACTTAGGAAATTTACAAAGAAATGGCCTATTCCCAGTACTCTGTGCACGTGAGGTCATGTCATGGCAGCTAGTAACAATTTCCACTTATGAAAAAGTGAAAGTTTTTTAAAAAATCTAATTGAGAATTTTAACTGACAAAAAGGTAAAACTTAATTTTTGTATAACATTATTAAAATAAAAAATATGCGTTGATGAGTTGTACTCTAAAAATGTAAAATTCAACAATGGCTTAAATAACTTGCATGTTTTGCTTTACATTTTGAGCTCATTTAGAAATCATAAATTAGGCTTAATACTTGTATGAATGTGTGAAGGGGAAAAAAATGAATCAAAATTAGAGAAAACATCAGAAAAATATTTTTACTAAAACAGCGTGACGTTTGTCATCTTTATCAAAGAGCAACAGTAAGTTGCTGTTTTTCCCACAAAATTTCACAGAAATAAGCATGCTCTTTAAAGACGTTTTGATTTTT
>VYZT01048285.1:1705-77041 GCA_013400735.1 Pomatostomus ruficeps
GGGTATGTTCTCCAGCTGATTAAAATTCCTGGCTGTCAGCAGAGAAACACTTTTTGGACAGGTAGATATATATGTGTGTATATCCTTTGGAACAAAGGGATTGGAAACCAAACGTGTGCCCTGGAGGTGTTGGGAATTTGTTCAGGAAATATTCCATGGAGTGAGAAGCTTAAATTGCATGAAAATGTGTATGGAATACCTGGGATGGAATCATTTGGGGAGATGCTTTCTGATCCTGGTTGATGCTCATCTGTCAGATTCCCCGGGCAGCCTGCATTGCAGCAGGTGAACTATCCAGGGATTTTTAAAAATCTGCAGCTGAGTTTTCCTGGTCCCCGTTATCCATAAACCCCCACAGGGATAACGAGGAGGAACAGGGAACAAGAGGTGATGCTGCTCCTGGAAGCGTTTCCTGGGAGAGGGAAAAGCTTTGGAGCAGCAGTTCCCCGTGGAAGGCCTTTGGTACCTGTGCCGAAAGCGTAATTAAAGTGATAATTAAATCGGGGCACAACTGAATTATCTCGTTTGCCTGGAAGGGCTCAGCCTGGACACGGAGGTGCCAATGCAGCCACTTGAGGCGAGGGAGGGCTGTGGTGATCCCGGGCAGTGCCTGCTCTTGGGAAGTTTCTCCGGGGCGTGGGATTGGCACCTTCCCTTCAGGTAACTGGGACATTCACCGTGGGGATGTCACCTGCTGGGAGAACTGTGGCACGAGCAGAATTCCAGCTGGCTCTGATTCCAGGTGTTCTGCTGCTGCTGCTGGGGCAGAGGCAGCTCAGACCTCTCTCCTCAGGTAGTGAGGAACCTCCGTGTTCCCAGCCAGGAATTCCGAGCTGGATCCAGCAATTGGCAAGGCTGTCAGAAGGGAAACACAACTTTGATACCTTCCCCTGCGAGCTGGCTCTGCCCTTCCCTGCGGATTGGGATCCTCCCCGGTCTCCCAGCCCTGCCTTTGGGGCGCATGGGATCTGCAGAGGCCCCCTGTTTCCCTTTCCGCAGCTCCGTGTACTTTCTGTTTCCTCTGCAATTCCCCGAGTCTCTCCTGGGCATTCCTGTGCTGGGATCCTCCTCATCAGCTGGGCTCTCTTTTCCCATTTAAAAGCCATAAGTGCTCGTGTTCAGCCCGTAGGAATATTTGATCTGGAATGACTGAACGAGGAGAGGGCTCCTGTCATGCCCTGCAGGATTTCATTCCTGCTGATTTCCCTTGGTCCCTCTGGATGCTGCTGGATTCTCGTGCCGTGCGTCCCTTCAGTGAACACCTGAAGCTTTGCGTTTCACTGACAAGAAACAAAATCCACTAGTCTGGTTTTTTTTACCTGTTGATGGTCTTTTAAATCTCTGAATTAAAAAAAAATACTGATTCTTAATCTGCCACTGTTTAAACCTGGGAGTGAATTTTCAGGAATTGTTTCTATGTGACTCAGATGCCGGTTGGACAGACACAGTTCTCCACAGCTGTTAAATTGTGTCGCCTTCTTGTTCCTTCCACTCAACTTGAATCACTTTGTTCCTGGTTTTGTGTCAAAAGCATTGATATCCCTAAACACGAGGGAAGAATGTCAGCGGCAGGGCCTGTGTTTATTTATGCAAATTTACAGAATCCCAGAATGGTTCGGGTTGGGAGGGGCCTCAAAGCCCGTCCAGTGCCACCCCTGCCATGGCAGGGACACCTTCCACTATCCCAGAGCACTCCAAGCCCTGTCCAGCCTGGCCTGGGGCACTGCCAGGGATCCAAGAGCAGCCACGGCTTCTCTGGGCACCCTGTGCCAGGGCCTCCTCAGCCTCACAGGGGGGATTTTTTTCCCAGTAAAATTTGTGTAAACCTGATTTTTGGTGAAAGTGAGGATAATGGGATTGCACTTCCTACCCACCCACCTGGGCGGAGAGAAGTCAATGTAAAAACATGTCTGTGATTTCTGGTTTGTGTTGTGCTCTGATTTATCAGTGCTTTGTTAGTTGGATCATCCTGAGGTGGGGTTTTATGTTTATTTATCTGTTAGCTTGAATGGGAAGCAACAGTTGGGAATTTCCAGGATTTTCTTCGGCTGAGGGGCAGGTGTGCCATGGGCATCTCAAGCGGGAATCCCAGACCTGTAATTAAGATTCCAGGCAGGGGAGTTCCAGCTTTTAAGGCATATCCAAAGCATTTGCAGATCTGAAATTTGTGGAATTTATTTTTAAGAACCACGTAGGGAACGAGCTCCTGCCAAGGATGACGGAGACGCACGGATTTCTCGGAGCGCGAGTAGGACTTGGGTAATTTTTCCAAAGCTCCTCTGGGTTTTGTTTACTATGGATGTGCTGAAAAGCCCTGGGCACTGCACAGGAATTTCAAGTGACTGTGCTTTCTGAGAGGAAAAAAATGTGGGCCTGCTGATGCTCCCCAGCAAACCATTTAGGAGATTATTGTCATAGGATTTATAAAAGCTGGAAAATACCACATTCCCCTCCTCTGGTTTGTATTTGCTTGTGCTTTGCCCTCTCTCTCCTTCCTCTCTTTGGCTGAAACGGTCACGTGGAAAACTGGAGAGTGGAAAAACAAAAAGTCAGAGCAGAAAACTGGGGTTTATCGTGGCCTTGCTACGATAACTTTCTCAACAGGAAGATTAAAGCTGAAGTGTATTTGTAGGCTGATGGTTTTTGCCTTCCTTGTCTCTCAGCAAGGGTTAGAGATTTGGGAGGATTATTGGAGACGAGCTTAGAGTGTTTTATGAGAGGAAAAGTACTAAACTAGCAAAAAAAAAAAAGAATAGATGCCATCATGCCTGCTAGGCATGTCTGATTCTTTGATAAAATGGATAAAGATTGCAGACTGCAGCAAAAGTTAAAATAGACCATAACATCTCGGGGTCCGCGGGGTTTTTCCTTCTAATTTGCTGTAGAGCTTAATAAAAAAGATCTGCCTCTTTCATGGCATCAGGCTCTTTATCTGCCACAAATTAAAGCCCAGTGCCTTCTCTGCTGTTAGATACCAGCTCCCTGAATCTGATAACGAGTGGGTTTTGTCATTCCAAGGTTGGAAACACGTCCTGAAGGCTGGTGAGGAGTTTGGAGCATGGTCTTCCTTTCCCCCATTTTCCATTCAGTTCTTTGTGCTTGGATTTGTAGCAATAATAACTCGCTTTTTAATGGACAAGGGGATTTATGTGGTTGTTTTAAACAGAGCAGGGGTGGAGTCCCTATCCATGAAGGGATTTAAAGTCCATGTGGATGTGGCACTTGGGGACGTGGGTTAGTGGTGGCCTTGGCAGTGCTGGGGGATTCCCTGATCCATGAGGTCTTTTCCACTGTTAACAATTCCCTGATTCTACCTTCTCCTGCCAATTTGATGGACAAAGTGGGATTTTTACCCAGGATCATCGCCATGTCTGTATGGACAGACAGGTCCTAAGGGCTTTTCCCTGTTGAAAAGTACTTTGCATGAAGCTTTTGTGAGCATTTAAAATGCAATTACTTGGGAATAGGTCCCTGTATAAACATTTGATTCTGCAGCAGTTTATTCCACAAATCATTTTCTTCAGTTTTCTGTGTGTGTGGTGTCACTTAATGAGACTTTTAATGGCTTTTACAAAATGATGGCATTCCACAGATTTTCCAGCTTGCTCTTGACTTGACTGATGTTCATAACAGAAGTTTTCAAGCCTTAAAATGCAGCACCATGAATTGGAGCACTGGGTTCTTTTTCTTTACCATAGCATCCAAATCCCAGCTGTTGAACTTTCTTGGATAGCTGAGTCTTTTAATATGCATTTGGGGAGCTCAAGAAGATATTTCTTTGTGTAAGAATTTTTGGACTGTCTCTATATTTGAGCCCTCGGAAAAGCAAACACGGCGGAACAGCTCGGGAGCATCCTGCCCACGTGGTTTTTCGCTTTCCAGGGAAGCCGTGCTACTGCTGGAGCAGGTGCCAGGGGCAGGATGGGTTCCCAGGTGATTCCAGGGAATGCGGGACGCTCCACCAAGCGTGGCAGAGCTGTGCATGGAGAGAAGGAGAAGGTTTTTATATTATGGGTGGTAAGACAGTGGCACAGCTGATTGCCAGGGAGGCCGAGGCTGCCTCATCCCTACAAGTGTCCAGGGTGTCATTTGGAACAGTTTCTAACTCCTACTTCCAAAAGCCATCTCTAGTCCAAAGGAAGAGGTGCTTTGATCCCCGGGAACTGTTCCCTTTGGAGGGAGCTCTGAATTCCACAACCAGCTTTGATTGTGCTCCAGTTAAACTCACGGCATTGCCTGGGAACTGTTGGGCAGGTTCTGTGTGAGGAGCTCTGGCTTTCCCATTTTGTTCCCTGGATTCCAGGCACCTCTGGAATGTTCTGGACTCCGGGTGAAGCCCAGCAGAACCCCCCTGCAGCTCACTTTGCCGGTGCTTTTCCACGGAGGGCTGCTTTTAGTCATCTGTCCCTCGGCCAGCTCCGAGTCTTCTCGGCTGCTTTGTTGACACACACAGTGGTAATTTTTTAATTGGGATGTCACCCTCAAAAGTGTTCCCTTGCAGCACTTGCCCTTTCCACCCTGGATCTCCTCGGAGGATGAAGCCAGCTTTGCTGGATCAATTTCCCATAACGTTGGCTTGGCTGTCATTAATTTTGATCTGTTCTTTTTAAGTCCAGATTGAGTCCAATTCAGTTTTCCTTTCTTTTGTCTAGAGCCCATGTCTGGCAAACTGACTGGTGTTTACTTGAGTCTTTTTGCCCTCTCCTGATGTAGCTGTGTTAGAAATGTTTGTCTTCCAGATTTTGTCCTGCATTCCGAAAAATATCGCAAATGAGCCCTTGGGGTCTCTGAAATAGTGGAGGACTCTTGGAGGACTCCCTGGTTCAACATCCCAGGCTTCTGGGGCACCTTTGCATGCTGGAATTCAGAGCTGGTGGAGACCTTGGAGGACTTTCCAGTCTATTTAGCTCCTTGAGGCAAGCAAAAGTCTCCCTAGAGCATCCTTGACTAATGTATTTCTAATTTTTCCTTAAAACCTTCCAGTCTTGGAGGTGCCAGCCTCCTCAGGAAGCTGGCAGTGAGCGCTTAACCAATTTGGTTAAAAGCTTTTCCAATATCTGAGATCTTTTAGGAAGCAATTCTTGGCTGGGAGGGTGGGGAGGCCCTGGCACAGGCCTTGTCTATATAAAACTAAATAATGCTGCCTTCCACCTGGCACTCTTAAAACAATCTGAAGTGCCTTATTTTAAATTTTTTTGACAATTCTGTTGTATTGTTGACATTTCACTTGTGATCCAATATCCCCTTGGGGCTGTTTTCTCCTGTCCATCAGCCCAGCTGGGAATTCTCTACCTGCATAACCTACACTGCTGTTGCACTTGTCTTTTTTGGGTTTCACTGGGTTATTTTGCTTTGACACTGTTTGGTCTTGACTCATCATTTTTGCTGTATCCTGTAATTGCTTTTATATAAATTTGTTAAATAATTTTTCAATCCCATTGATTGTGAGGGGAGTTCAGTCTCTGATTTGCCTCAGAAGCTTTTTCAAATTTCCCTCTAGAGCTGTTTCCTTTTTGATCCCAAAAGCACTTTGAAACTTGGCGAGTGGATCATCCCTATGCAAATTCCTTAATTTTTCCTGTTCGTGGAAAATCAAGTAATGCCAACTTTCATTATGGTTGGACTCAGTGCCTTAAAGGTCTCTTCCAACCTGAATGATTCTGTGAGCCAGTGATTATGTTGATATTTCGTTAAGGTGATAACTAAAAGGTACAAACGTCACATAGGTTAAAATCAATTATTGAAATCAAGACATTTTGCCATCCTGACTGAATTACTAAACTTAGATCTATTTAGATACAAGCCTGGTCTTCTTCTGCACTGCCAAGGCTTCCAGCCCAGTGGTTTCTGCAGCTTTTTTGCTTGTAACGAGGCCCAAATCAGTTACTTGGTGTTACAAATTGTCACCAATGGTTTTGGGAAGCCAATCTCCTTTAATTACTTCTTGCAGGAAAGTTTCTGTATCCCTCTTGTCTCCTCTGCAACCCCACACGGGGTTTTTCCCTGGTATGCTCCCACATCCTTGTGTCTTGGTGCTTTCCAGAACCTCCTCCTGGCTTCACCCATCAAAACATCAAAGCTTCTGCCCTGAAGTTCGGTTTTCCTGCAGCGTTGGTGACTGTCAGAGGGGTGAGCCTTCCCACCTTTTTTTTTTTTTTTAGGGATACATTGCAGCCATCTTTTCCTTTCGTGTCTGAACACCACAGGACTAATGATTTTCAAGTCCAGTCACATGCTCATTTTTTTCTCACTGCTGGCCAGGATTTCATTTGTTCCTGCTTGTTATCCAGACTCCCTGCCTACATATGTAACAGCAGAAAATTCATTTTTTTTTTTTTTAGGAATACTCTTTGTGCCTCATTTCCCCTTCTAAGTGTCCTTCTCCCGTGTCCAGCTTGTGCCTTTCCTGGATGCATCAGCAGTTTCCTCTGGGAAGGTGTCTTATTAGTTGGAAAGATGCTGGCTCTGCAATTCAGGATAGCTCCCTTCCCTCCAGTGTTGCTCTATCACTCACATCCAAATATTCTCTCATCAGTCCTGCAGCCTTGTTCAGTTCCATGATTTTTTGGGGGCCTTCTCTTGCATCTTTTAGCTCAGCCTGTGGATGTGCCAGGAGGCAGTGGATGCAGTGTGGAGCAAACAGCACAGGCGTTTTGAAGCTCTGGCTTTTCAAGAGGAATTTGCAGCTTGGAATTCTTGCCTCTCCTGGAGCTCCAGGCTGGGCAAAAGCTGCTGTCCGTCTGGAGAAAGCAGCAGGAAACCTTTCTGCTCCCTATTCCGAGGTGGTTTTCCCCTGCCAGCACCAAATACCCGCGTGGAGTTTGGTGTGACTTCCACCAGGGGTGTTTCCCTGGACGTCCTTGGCTTTCTCCTGCTTCCCTGATGCTCTTCACCAACGTTCCTGGCACGTGACTGTACTAATTCCCTCCTGTTCCCTATGGTTTGTGTATTTTCCCCTTCTCCCAGCGCAAAGCCTGATGGTCCGTGTTTGTGTTCAGCCCTCGGGAAGCTTTTTTCCCTCTGTTGCTGGCTTTAATCAAATTCCATGTACCAGAATTGTCTTCAGTGGAGATTTTTTTGGGATGAATTTTCAGCTTCTTCATTCAGGGAAGATCTCCCTGCCAGAGATCCCAAATCTCCAACCTAGGGAGAAAATCACATAATTTTCTAGAGATGAACGATGGTCTCATGATCTGATCATGGAAAACTGGCACCTGCTTCTTTCCATGCCCCAAATTTCCCTCTAGCCCCCAAACTGCTTTGGCAGTGACTCAGTTTCCCACTTGGAATAGGGCAGAAAGGGGTTGGTAGTGTCTGCGCTTGCTGAGATAAATAAATGAACCATTGGAAATGCCACAGTGACAACTTCCCCCCTTCTCTGGCACACGAAGGAATGGAAAGGTTGTGGACTCTCTGTGGTTGGCCTCCTTTATTGTGCCCTTCCACTTGATTTAAACTTTTATCCGGATTTCAGAGCCGGTTGATTCCTGCCACAGGGAAAATGTCTCTCGTGTGACATCAGGGCTGTGGGGACTGTTCTGGTGTCACCCTCGCTGGGGTTTGCAGTTCAGGCTGCTGCCTTTGGTCTGTCAAAGCCTTGATTTGAATCTTCTCTCCGTGTGAGATCTCCGTCCCCAGGTTTAGCTGGGCTTTACTTTGCTGACAATCTTGTTTTTAAATCTGAAAGGACCTCAGCAGAGTTTTCTCCTGGGGCAGGGAGGGCATTGGTTCTGGAGTATGTTTTTTCTTGGTGTTATCAGGATTTTCTGGCTATCAGGATAAAGCCACGGGGCTTATGGATCATGGAGTTTTCTTCCTGGAGGAAGTGGTGTCTTCAGATTAGGTTAGGTTTTACCTGACCTTCCTATGATTTTTACCTTTTTATGATATTTTTTCCTATTTCTCACTTTCTGTGGGTGTTTATACTTACCCAAATGTAGTGGGAAGAACAGTGGGGAAAACAATCCCTTATTTTTGCCTTTTGGTTTCCGCCTGCCCTCTGGAGATAGCGGCAGGGTTCCAGGAACACGAGCTGGCCTCAGGGAGGAGAAAACAGGGCAGTGTTTCTTTTCCTGCCTCAAGGTAGCCACCAGGAGCTGTTGTACTTTTAGGGATGTTGCCATTTAGTACAGAGGGAGTGGAAAAAAACCCCCAGATATTAAATTTACTTCAGATGTGCTCTCATGAAGATGCTTAGCTGGATATCAGTACTGCCTGCAAATCATTTTATATCGAAATAATTCAATGGGAGGATCCATTTTGAAGTTACTGGGGAGTATCCAGAGTCTGTTCCTGGTAGGGAGAGCGGAAATCTGCTTTAATTGGAGCAGTTTTCAGGGAGTTTCCTGCCAGAACGGTAACAGGAGGAAGGATCGGCAGCATGGGAGGTTATAAAACCCCCAGGCATTTCACATTCGTTTCAAGTAGCTGGGTACAGTAAGAAACCACAAAAATTGGGCAAACAGAGACTCTGCACAGAGGATCCAGAGAATATGTTTTAAACCTTCCCAAAAAGCACCTGAATCCACGGGGACACAGTTCCTGAGATACCTCCTGTGTTTGTTTTACTCTCTGAGTATGAGCAGATAAAAACCCACTGCTGCCACAAATAGCACTCGAGGTTCTGGTGCTGATTATGATTAACCCTGGTGGTTTCTGCCTGGTTTGGTTCATTTTTGTGCTCGTAGGCAACGCACAGGAGCGCAGGACAAACCGAGTTAACACTGGGAAGTGAAGCTGGAGTGTTATCAGACAACCCAGAGAAGTTAGGGAGCTGGAAACCTTTAAAAATAGTTTTTTCAAGATAACTGTGTCACTCTAATTTCAGAAGGAAAGAGTGTGTAGGTACCTTATTTTTAAAGCCAGTTTTGTTTCCCAAAATGCCCGGAAAATCGAGCTGATCCATTAAAATTGCTGCTCCTTCAGTGTTTCATCTTGGAGGGATTCTTCTATGCAGGGATAATGTACTCCTGCTTGACAGCGTACCCATAATACACGGTATAAGCAAACCCTCAGAATTTTGTGCTGACATGCTAAAATAAAGTGGAAAATTAAAAGACTCCATTTCATGTCCATCATCCCAGATTATCCGAGATTTATTTCTGAATACAGTCTTTACAGGATGGGTGAGAAGCCATCATTAGAGGCTGAAGACATCATTGTGTTCTTAGGTGGATTTTCGCTTTGGGTTATTTAGTTTCTCAAAACTTCTGTCTCTTTAAATCCGTAGAGCAGGAAAATTGAAAAAAATCCATTTTTCAAAGGTTGTTGTTTTCAATTTACCCATTCAGGACTCTGCCCTGTGTACAATAAACATCTCTGAAAGATGGTTTTGTGTAAGGACACCCAGAGACAGCCAAACCCCAAGGAATAAAGGGGTGCTTAAAGACTGGAACTCACTCCTGTTGGAGCAGATCTGCTTCCTACTTACAGTCCAGTTAATACCAACTTAATTTTAAGTTAATAATGCCCAAATAGGTAGCCAGTTTTTGTCATCACAAGGAAATTAAATCGAGTTGGCTGTGCTTAAATTACTGTTTCCAATTAAGCAGCTCAGAGCAGAGCAGCAGCACTGAGAACTCACCCTGCTCCTGCCTTCCTACAGACCCCGCTGCAACCTCTGGGATGGATCCAGGGAAGTTCTTGTTTAAACTGTGACTTGGGAGGCATTTGAGTACCGAGTGATATTCTGGTGGAGAAAATTGGCAGGATGTTAGCAAATAAATATTATATTAATCACATTAAAAGTGGGTTATTGTGGTCAAACGGATGGGTTTTAGCAGGGTTTCAATGAACTGGCAGTGGATGCAGCAGGATTTTGGGAGCCTGGAGAGGAGAAGGCTCCAGGGAGATCTTGGAGTACCTGAAGGGTCTCTGAGAGAGTTGCATTATGAGCAGTGGTGCTCAAAGGGATTGCAGAGCAGGTGGCTGTAAACACCAGCAGCAATGCTGTAGCAAAAAAAAGAGGCAATTTTGATTTTTTCTTTTTAATTTTTAGGTGTATAAGCAAGAAACTATTTAGAAGAGAACAGATTTCATTTCTGTATTTGGTGCTTGTGACTTTCCTGGGTATGATTCCCATTTCAACATCTCGAAATAGCTCCTGGATAAGTTGTAGGAGAACGGAAGAAACGCAAAAATAGTCTGGGGACTGGGAAAAACACGCACAAGGAAGCACAGAACTAAGTGTGGTTGGCTTATCAGAGGGAGAGTCTGACTGCAGGAGCATCCCAGAGAAAATTCCAGGCCCTCTCATGCATCCGAGGAAGTTGGTGTTTTAAAGGGGGAACCCTTAAAGGTGAACTGTGTTTTGGGAGGAACGATCCAAGGAAAAGAACACCTCTCATCTCTAAAACTGATCACTTTTCCTTTAAAACTATAGAGACCATTGCAGGGTATGTTTTTATCAAGGATTAAGTTGGTTGTGGTGACATTTAAATGGATGAAAATGAAAAATATTTTCTTCCCAGGCAGACGGAATCGCAGGAAGGCACCAAGGCAGCGTTAACCCCTGGCCGTGGCGCAGGGGTTGTGTGAGGGGGTGATGGAGCTTGCTCATTGAAACATTAGTTTTTATTTAATGGGCCGACCTTCACATGAAAATCACCACCTTGTTCTAGTCAGAAATTCCTGTGGAGGACGGCACTGTGGGAAGGGCGGGTTTGGGAGACAGCTCCAATTAACTGGAGCTAAGCCCAAAAATGTTGCGGAGCACGTGGTGAATATGGGAATTAGATTGCTGAGAGTGAAGGTTAAACAGATTTATATTTATTTGATAAATATATTCCCCTATATAGAATCATGGAATTGTTAAGCCTGGAAAAGCCCTCCAAGACCATGAAGTCCAACCATTCCCCAGCACTGCCGAGGCTGCCACTGACCGCTGTCCCTAAGTGCCACATCCACATGGCTTTTAAATCCGTCCAGGAATGGGGACTCCACCACTGCCCTGGGCAGCTGTGCCAGGGCTGGACAGCCCTTTTATGGAAGGAATTTTCCCTGATATCCAATCTAAACCTCCCCTGGCACAACCTGGGGCCATTCCCTCTCCTCCTGTCCCTGTTCCCTGGGAGCAGAGCCCGACCCCCCCGGCTGCCCCCTCCTGTCAGAGAGTTGTGCAGAGCCAGAAGGGCCCCCCTGAGCCTCCTTTTCTGCCCAGCTCCCTCATGATCTGAGGGAATCTCTCAAAGCTGTAAAACACCTGTGGAAACCTGGCCTGCTTGGGAATGTACTGATGTGATGGGTGGTGTCCGGTGGGTCTCCAAGGAGGAGCAGCTGAGGGAGGGATTTAGGCAATGCAGCCACCTCTAGAATTGCTCTATGCAAACCATATCTAAACTTTCTTCCTCCCCAAACCGATCCCATCCCGAGTGTCCACCTCTGACTGCTATGTCCCGGGAAAATAATTTAGGGAACTGTATAAAATGGAATTTCATTTAGTGCATATCAGCACCAGGTAAAGCGATGCGGCAAGAATCCTGTGAGCAGCAAGACAAAGCCTCTATTGAAAACCTCTGGCTCCAGGTGAGGTATTGTGGTACCTGGATGTCTCCAGGTGATCCCTCGTGCTCCTTGAAGCCAGACTTCACTGAGGGCCAGCTGGGCACCATTCAGGGCATCTCCAGAAAAAGTGCCACGTGCACTGATCTGTCTTTGTCTGCCTCCAAAACTCGTCCCTGCCAGTTCTGCCTCGCCATCAGAACTCCTGGCCTGACTGATGTTTGAAGTGATCTAAGAACACCTCAGATGTATTGTCAGGGGACTCGGTGCTAAATAAATTATGGGAAAGATGAGATCCTAGCAAGCGTTTGGATAACATCAGCAAGATGAATGGTTCAGAGCCTGTTTTCTGAACAGTGGGACGTGATTGATCAAAGAGGAAAAATTGTCTCAGTGGCTCCTTTGTACCGAAACTTTCAAGAGCTGAAAATGAGCAGGTGAAGTAAGAAATGCAGAGCTTAGGGAAGAACCTTGTGATGAAAAACTAGGGTGGGAGGTTATGAAAGTACAGGTTGACAGCTCTGTCCTCTTTATCAACCTTTCCCCACAGGGATCTCCCGTGGAAGATTTTGGACGGGCTGCTGTAGCCTGGATAGGTACTTTGAAATCTCTTTACAATATTTTTTTAAAAATCAAAGGCTTTTATTGTGCTGTGAATAAGATTTGAGTTTCTAGAAAGCTGGTTCCTTCTGCTGTCCGGGGAAAAAAGAGCTGGAAGGCTGATCTCCCGGGGAAGGTGGCTGTGCCTGAGGATCTGGGAAGAAAGACAAGGGCAGATTTTCATGTGCTTCACTCCCTGCAAATAATGTTCCCTGCAATGCCTGCTCCTAAAACCGGAATTTAGGACTTTTTTCCCATAGCAGATTCTCAGCTGGGGGAAGAAATTTAGAATTTCCCAGTGTTTGAATAGTTGCACCCAGATGTGGTGGTCTGGTAGGGAGGGGAAGGACGAGGCTGGAAATGAGCAGGGGAGCTTATGGACATGGGAGTGCTCAGAGTTCATGGAACATCCTGCACTGGAACCCAGGATAACCAAATTTTTGGCTACAGAGTACTGAGATAAGGTCTGAACTCCCCTCAGAAGAGTCAGACCCGTTCCAGGGTTGGAATCTGTGACATTCAGAACAAGTGAGACACCAAAGGTAGAAAACGGTGCCTTGAATAATTCCCGCTGATTCAGGTGGGAATGTCACTGAAACTAGGCAATGGGAAACGGGAGGTAAAGTGTATCAAAGTTGTCCATTCCAGCCTCAGCAACTACACAACTTTCCACAGAATTCTGTGAAATGGCCCTGTGTGTTTAATGCCTTGAAGGACACACGTCCGCTTCACTTAGCTGAAGAAATAGGGGTGCAAAACCGCTGCACTTGATGGAAATGTCATTTTTTGCAGTCAAATTTTGCCGTTCCCTTCACTGAAGCGTGTGAGGAAGAGACTTTGGATGATATTCTGCCTTTTCCCCGTATCTTCCTTTAAAAGATGTTGTCCTGACTGATCTCACAGTGGGGATGGGGTTTTCATTTAGCTCAACCCAAATATTCAGCAAATATTCAACCCAAATATACCAGCAGAGCTGGTATAAGAATAAATATGAGTGTGCTCATTCAGTATAAATAGAGGAGATTGATTTTGTGAAAACACTGCAGGGAGAAAGATGGTTTAAACCCATTTATTCCATCCCAAAGATGGTTTGAATGCATTTGTTCCACCCCCAGAATAACGATGTGTAAATTGTGATTGCTGTTGCACTCCAAGTGTCAGTTTTAATTTGAGTCTTTTGTAAACCACTTGATTGTTGAATATCACAAAGAAATTTAACCCCCTTGGAAGAAATCAGAAAGAATCCTGCTATTGAGTTAATTAGATACAAATTTGAGTGGGGATTTTTAAAACAAAGATTAAATGATCTATTCAACTGTTTCAGGCCCTGCTTGAGACACACACACCTGTGTCTAGCTTGTAGAGCATTTTGCTCATTAATTAAGAGCACTTTCCTTGTGTTATTACTTAATTGGGTATCACAGGGAACCTGATGAGACAATGAAATGGCCTTAATTGCACACAAACTAAATGCACGGTGCTCCATGTGCTGGAGTGTTCCATCTGGAGAGGAGAAGGCTCCAGGGAGAGCTCAGAGCCCCTTGCAGAGCCTAAAGGGGCTCCAGGAGAGCTGGAGAGGGACTGGGAACAAGGGCTGGAGGGACAGGACCCAGGGAATGGCTTCCCACTGCCAGAGGGCAGGGATGGATGGGATATTGGGCAGGAATTGTTCCCTGGGAGGGTGGACAGACTTGAGAAATTTTCCATGTTGGACAACATTCAGTTTCGGACATCTCAACACTCTTGGCTGTTTCCCATTTCTCGGGGATGTTCCCATTTCTCAGGGATGTACCCATTTCTCAGGGATGTTTCCCTTTTCCCAGGAATGTTTCCCATTTCACAGGGATATTTAAGTTTCCCAGGGATGTCCATTTCCCTGCAATTTCAAACTGATAATTACAAAGGTAAATCACCATGTTTAACTTCTAAAAATAATATGTAACACTTGCTTTCTGTGAGTGTGCACGTGTAGTTCTGGACAGCCAGGGGCTTGTGTGGAAGAAATAAATTTATTCTTCTGGGATTAATCCCTACTCTGCTTCTTTAGCTTCTTCATTTTTTTTTTTTTATATTTTCTGTTGGGAGAGTGGAAATGAGAGTGAAAGAAGGAAAAACCTCTTCCCCGTGTCCTGTTTGCCCGGGCTCATCTTTCCCCAGCAGCAGGTAGATGTGTCAACAGCCTGAATTATGGATGGATCCGCAGCGGAGCTGACCTGTTTTATTCATCCCTCAGCAGCACAGCTCCCCCTGGGACTGGGAAAACCCAAACCCTTCCCGTTTCCTGTGCTTGGGAAGTTAGTCCTGGATTACACTGATTCAAACTTGGCAAGGAGGAGCTGGAGAGCTTTCACACCTTTCCAGTGTGGAAAATTCTCTTGTTCAGGAGGATATTTCAGTCTAAAAAACAGTTGTCAAAGGCAAACTTATGTTTTTCTCTCTTGGAAATGAACTCTTTTGCAGCATGCCAAGGTGTTTTTTTAGGTTTAAGAGGAAGAGAGCCCATCATGGCAAGGGAAAGACAAAAGCAGGGACTCGACATGGGGTTCTCCTGTCACTTGGAGCAATATCTGTAGTTTGTCTGGATTTTTGGTTTCCATATCCCTGGAAAGGAATGATATTTCCCTTGCAAGGCTGTTCTCGGGCTTCTTGGATAAAAAATTTGCAGGGATTAATTATATGGCACAAAAGGCCTGGTAGCTCTGGGGTTTGGCATTGGTGCTACTCAAAAGGAATGGTGAGAGCTGAAGAAAAAGCTGGTTTTTGTCATGCTCTGAACTCCTCTGTGCCTTACACAGTCCTAGCAAAAGGAGAGTGGCAGTGAACCCACATCTTTCATCTTCTGGATGTTTGTATTTTGAAATTATGCCCGTTTCAACAGTCACCATCTAAGGAATCTGATAGTGGGAGGATCTGAATGGATTCCATTTCCTTTCTGTTTGTTGTCCTTACACCCGGTTTAATTTTTCCTGTTGTGTTCCTGTGTGTAGACACAGCCTGTGTGTGACTGCAGTCCTGGTGGGGAAGGGTGAGAGAGCTGCATTTCACCATTTACCATCCTGTTTAAGGTAGTTTTTGCCTCTCTTTTATTGTTTTCCTTGAACATTATTTTGGATTATTATTGTATTTTATATGAGAAAGGGCTGCAGTAGATGCAATTTATTTTAGTTACTCAATTTCTCTAAAATTTCCTAAAATGTTCTTGGAAAAGGGGATCTTGAAGGTTTGTCTGCTGGGAGAGGAAATGCTTATTTCATTTACCTACTGCTGTTTTTAAATCTGTTTTTAAAATCTGTTGCTGATTTTAATTGTATTTAAGTCAAGAATCCCATCTTGCTGATTTAAAATATTTGTTTGTAAACTTGTTTTTTTTTTTTTTTTTTTAAATTGTGCTTTTGTTTTCCTAAAAGAAATTTCTACTCCCTGCTTGGTCAAATATCAGTCGTATGCTGATGTCCCCTTCATTAAAATTAGAACTCCTTTACTTTGGCCACTGCTTCTATGCACACTTATTTAAGCAATGGCATCTAATTAGTAATTTGAGAGTCTTTGTTTAGTTATTTATGAGGTAGGGAGCAGAGAATGATACATTTCAGTGTTGATGGGTGCTAGGAACTGATGTCAAACTTCCCTTGGAAACTGGAATTCGCATTAATGCAGCACGAGGTGCGCAAGTGTTTGTGTTCACAGAACTGCTTTCCACTTGCTGAATTCCTGGGAAAAGCCACAGCCTTCTTCCAGAACAGGCTGGGCCGTCCCAGCAGGATTGATCTGACAGGTGTTTTTGTGGAATCCCAGATGGTTTGGGTGGGAAGGGAGCTTAAAGATCTTCCAGTGCCACCCCTGCCATAGGCAGGGACACCTCCCACTGTCCCAGGCTGCTCCAAGCCCCGTCCAGTCTGGCCTTGGACACTGCCAGGGATGGGGCAGCTGCAGCTTCTGTGGGAAACCTTCACAGCCAGGAATTCCTTCCCAATATCCATCTATCCCTGCCCTCTGGCAGTGGGGAGCCATTGCCCCTTGTCCAGTCACTCCAGGCCTCGTGCAAAGCGCCTCTCTTGGATTGTTTTAGAAATTATAAGGTGTGAGCCTGTCTCAGCTTGTGGAAGATAAACATCAAATCACTCACGTGAATGATGTTGCTTTCCCCCCAATTTTCTATGCAGATATTGAAGTTCTCTCTTGGTGCTTGGATTTGGTCACAACCATTTTGCATCCCCAAATCCGTGTGTACCCGTGGAGCAGGACAGAGCAGGGTCGAGGTCAGGGGTACCAGGCCTTGTAAAACCATTTCAGCGTCTCTTTGTAGGGATCTGGTTGTCTTGTGATCCATCAAAAACCCAGCCGGGGAATTTGTCGGGGCTGATGGCTCGTTTCCTCCTTGGAGAGGCCTTCAAAGGCTGCCATACAAGTGGGTGACATTCTTCCTCACAGACACATGGTTGTTCCAGGAGGTTCATTAATGCAACACTGCCTTTGAGCTCTTTGGAAATTTAAGGGTCTAATTCTCTCATTTACACCGGCGTGGAACCGGGCAGGAATCGTAATGACTCGAGCTTTTGTAGTCTGTGTACAAAAAGGGAGATTGAACTTGATGGGTTTGGTGGGAATTGAGATCAGAAAGGAATATTAGATCATCTATGCTAATTATGAGTAAATGAGATGGTGCAAATTCTGAGCAGAGAAACTAAATGCACCCTGGGATTCCTGACAGGATGAACTCTGTCAGGAGCAGCTGATGGGTGAGAAGAGGGTGTTAATTGCTGAAGCTGCTGATGCTCACTTGGGCATGGTCCCTGCAGCAAACAGCAGAGGGAATGACATCCCTTAATCCCGGGATTTAATCTGATCCTGAGCACGGTGGGCAGCATGCTTGGGGCTGCCTGAGCAGAGGCTCCTGCAGAGCTCACAGTGACAGTGCTCTGTCACCTTTGTGGCTGTTGTTTAGGGAGCTGCAGGCTGGGCTGGGATTGTCCTTAATCTCCTTCTGGCCAGATCTGAGAAGTCGGGCTCCCTCACCTGCTTTTCCTAAATCCTGGGCTGTGTGCAGCTTGGGGCATTAATGACTTCTCATTAATGACTGGCCAGCCAGAGCCTTCCACTGCCCAGAGGGGCTCCAGGAGAGCTGGAGAGGGACTTGGGACAAGGGATGGAGGGACCAGACAGGGGGAATGAGGGCAGGGACAGATGGGATATTGGGAAGGAATTGTTCCCCATTTAGACACAGGTTTGATTGTAATTATTGCCTTAATATGTAGCTGCAAGGTTTTGATTGACTTGTTCAGGGCCCCCAGAAAGGAAAGCAGTGTAAAATGGATTTACATGTTCCAAGATCAGGAGGGAATGACATAATCCTCTGTTTGGATGAAAGACCTTCCTGAAGCTTGGAACTGAGTATTTTTTTTTTTTTTTTGGTCTTTTGGAAGCAATTAATATTCAAGTAAAGATATTGAGTCCAAGATTTATTAAATCCTGATGGATCCTTCTGATGTGCTCTTGGAAAGCTCTTCTATGTTGGCCTGGCCTTTTATCTGCTCAGTCTTCAGATGCTTCTATTTTATCTATTTCTGAACTTCCAGAACTCCGGAAAGCCTCTCAGCCCAATTTAATATGGAATAAAGCAAAAAGCATGGTTTGATCCAGACCAAGTCGGTCAGGCAACAGTTAGATAAGTATAATTAGACTTGTAATTGGAATGCGTTGTAGACAATTAGTTTTTGTAAATGTGTGTAATTTCATCCTGAGTAAAGGGTCAGGAGGACCTTGCTGTGAAAGAGGTTAAGGAGTAACATGTATAATTCTGGTGCTCGTGTCTGGCACAGCTGGAGAGGCGCATGTCCATCTTTCCAACGGCAACAAAACTCCAACCTGCACGAGGTGAGTCAGGGCTGCTGTTCCGCCCTTGTATCCTGGTATTCATTCCAAGAACAACCTAAATAAATTCATGGCGGATGCTGTAGCAGGAGTGATTTAGAGAATCCCCCCTAAAATACCAAAGTCTGTGAGATAACAAGACTCACTTTGTGGGAGTCCATTCAGCTTTTGGGGAAGCTCCTGAGGAATGGGATCCGATCTGATCCCAAGCGCTGGATTCACGCTTTCTGTGGCTACAGGATCTCACCAGCACGGTTTTTGGGATATTTTTCCTCCTGCAATCCTTTTGTCAGCAAAAGGGGCAGCCCTTCAGCCTCCGGGGTCAGCCCAGGAAAAGGGTCTGCTTCCCAGACATGTGGTACTCATTTGCTTGGAATTCTTGACACCGCTCATTACAATACAGCGCAGCTGCAAGTTCCCAGGCTCTCGTTTTTGGGGCAAGATTGAGTGGTGAGGGAGAAATGCCCAAACTTCTCCCTGGAATCTTACAGCGTGGCTTCCATGTGGAGTGGGGCGCACAGGGAATATGTTCCCAGGATTTAACAGGCCCTGCATCATTCCGGTTGGCCTTTGTAGCTTTAGGAAAGCAACCTCAGTGTGTGGAGTCCCCAGGAGTGGGTTGGTAGTGCTCGTGAGCGGCCATGCCAGAATTCCCTGCGTTATTTACGGCTCACAGGCTGCACCGTGCGTGACCCAGATGTGACAGATGTGGGCTGGGGATGGGTTCTGTGGAAGGACTCGGCACAGGGGGCTTGCAGCTCGCTGTAGTGTAGGATCACTCAGCTACCACAAATGCAAACCCTGAAAGAGCAGGGTCTGGTGTCTTGCCTTCTGCTGTAAGAGCAGGAGCAGCATAAGTGTGTGATTAACAGCGAGAGTCCAAAAGTAGCAGGATAATAAATACTGGGAATTCAAAGGAAACCTCAGCTTCTGGCAATTACGGAGCCTGTGCAGCAGAGAGATGGAGCTTCTGACTCCGGTGTTATTTGTGACCTACTTGGAACTGAAATGTTGCAAGAGACTGTTTGTTTAATACTCAAACACTGTTTTTTTTAAAGTTACACCGTGTTCGGGTTAAATGCAATCCTTTGAACGTTGACTGACAGATAAACATTCTCCACAGAAAATTCCATCAGTTCTCATTGTCTTAATTTCTACTGCCAGCAAGTGCTCGATGTGTTCTTTCTTTTTCCATTGCGAAAAATCCCCACCCCAAACCTCCATAACCTTTCCTATCATGTGTCCAATATTTTATAGAGCAATCACAAAGGGTAGGAAATTGAGTAAAACATACTACCCTTGGCAGGATTTCCCTTATGACTAAATCCAATATGAACAAAGAGGACAAGGGCAAATAACTTCACTTATTCAGGTCATTTTTCATAAGAATCATAAAAATTAGATAGAAAAGACCTATTAGATTATCTCTCCTCTCTTCCATTTTGCCAGTTCTGGGTTGTTCTGTACAGTAACCTTGTGAAATTTTACTCATCCAAATGGAAGAAAGATAATTTTCCTGCTGGTTATTATTTTTTTTTTGAGTGGAAAAGGATGGATGGTTTTTCCATCTGGGCTAGCAAATACTTCTTGTGCTTCTACAAGGCTCATTTTTAATTTCTACAACTGTCTCTTCTTCAACAGTTTTATGTTCCCCTTTTTGGGCACTGTGATCTTATCGTGAGGCGTTTCCTGCACTTGGGCCCATGTTTTTAATTCCACCCCATTATTCCAGTTGTTCAAGTATTGGAATAACCCCGAGGCCATCTGTAACAATTTCACCCCATTGTGTTTCTGCCCTTCAAGTGCTCGCTGGGATTAATGTACCAACAACAACAGATTGTTCTTGCTGTATAGTGGGAAATGTTTATAATGCTCTTCAGATTAAAATCATTCAAAATCCTCTTAAAAAGATGTTTTCCCCCCTTCCCCCACCAAGAGAACTGCCAGGGAGGTATATATAAGATAAATTAAACCCCCCAAAACAATACAAACCCTCTTAAAATGGTAAAGGGCCATGAAGAGTTGGAGAGAAGCTGTCGGTGCAGCTTGTTTGACTCCACACGTGTGGTTTAATTGCTGTGCTGAAGAAAGCACTGGAATGTTTTTGACATTTGTTGCTCTAAATTACAGGTGTATGAGTACCACTGAAGTGTCCAAAAATTCTAAAATTAATATGGGGTTTGGAAGGAGTTAATGTTAAAGGAGTGTATGTGCTTATCTGCAGCTGAAAGGTCACTGAGTAAATTCTTCACTGATCCCAGTGTTGAGGTGGTGCTGCTGAAATCACAGATCTTGTTCTGTTTCCAAAAAAAAATCTGAATTGGGTTGTGACTCTGGAGCAAATGGATATGTGTCTCGTGTTGCTGGGCAATGGAGAATCATGGAATCATGCCATAGAATCCCAGAATGGTTTGGGGTGGGGGGGGGCCTTAAAGCCCATCCAGTGCCACCCCTGCCACGGGCAGGGACACCTTCCACTGTCCCAGGCTGCTCCAAGCACCGTCCAGCCTGGCCTTGGACACTGCCAGGGATCCAGGGGCAGCCACAGCTTCTCTGGGCACCCTGGGCACAGTTTTGTAGCATGCACTGTGAGGTATCCTATGGATCCTATACCAGCAGGTCTGGGACGACGCACATGTGTCTTCATCTCTTCAGCACCTCAAGAGTGAATTGCTGAGAGTGGAATTTTGGATGGAGAATAAGGGGAAAGAATGTGGCCAGCTACGTCTAGGGACACTTATTTGCCTCAGTCTGTTCTCATCCTAAAGGAGTCTCAGCATCCTGGATTAGGACCTCTCCAGCCTCTGCTGGGTTCCTGGATTACTGCAGACTCCTGGGTGATGTTAGGGAAATCAGGCAAGTCTATAATTTATGAACGGGAGATATATTGGACGTGACAGGGAAAACAAAGAGAAATTAGGATCCACAGAATGAACATTTGTGACAGCAGCAGAGGAATCTTGGACGCTGGTTGTGGATCTTAATGGGACTGATATGCTGCTATGATAAAGGAAAATAAACCTTTATTATGTAATAAGGTGGCTTTTTTTGAGAATTGGTTTTTGATACATGTATTTGGTTATATTTTGGTCTAAAAATTAGGGTCTCGTGGTCACACATAGGTAAAGAAGGTTTTATGCTTAACAACATCCATAATAGCTCTTCCTCTGTCTCTATAGCCACATCTCATGTGTTGATGCCACCCCTGGGCATCCTGCATCCTGATCCCTGTGTGGGAACACAGAGCTGAGGGATGCTATCCCTGTTCTCTGTGGTTCTGGTGATGTGAACTTTGTCTGCCTTTTAAAATGGACGAGGGGGCTACAGTCCGTGGCAAGACAAAGGGATTTTAGTTAAAAATCCTCCTGTTTTGGAAGAGTGGCTTCACTGTGAAATAAAACTATGGCATCCTTTCGCTCCGTTCTCCAAAAAATCCATGGATGGGAGCGTGGCCATGTACAGACTTGCTGTACATTAATTTTGTTTGCAAGAGCGCTGCAATTATACAGCTCTCCTGCCAATTTGGCATGGGAAGACAAGTGAAATCCCAAGTGGAATGCTTTCCCCACAAAAAGTCTTTCTGTAGGGTTTTTTCCTCCCCGAGCTTGAACATAATAACCTGATTGGCAAACCATTGAAAAAGTGAATTGCAGGGCTTCCAGCGTGAAATGATTGGCTCCATAGGAGTTATGGCTTTTGCATACGTGGGGGAAAAATCCAACTGTGCCACCGAGATCCGCTGGGATGTCCTCTTGGAGAGCCTGCCAGGCTGCAGTGACCTGGAATGCATCCAGCTGGTGTGTCACCTCTGCTACCAGCGCTGCATTTCTTCATCTTTTAACTCAATTCCTGCTCTCAGTGGCAGCTGTTTATTTCTTTCTGCCGGAGATAGCTTCAGGAGAGGGGGAAAAAAAAGAAAGAAGAGCTGCAAAAAGAGAGGAATTGTTTGGAATATTGGGTCTAAACATAGACGATGGTGGTGATGGCTGCTTCCATTTTTAGCTTCCTAAAGAAACGAGGCTTATCCAGCAGTGACATCTGCTCATTGGCTGCTTCCTCACAGGTTGTGAGCGCGTGGGTCAGCTTCACCCAAATTTTGATTAAAACCCAAGTTTTCCTCCAGGTTTTGGTGCTTGGTGGATGGGGACATTTGACTTTGGAGCTCAGTGGTGATTTCTTTTTGACCACTAAATGCAGGGCAGGGGAGGGAGAGGGGATCTTCCAAAGTTTGGAAACAGGAGAAGTGGGTGCCTTGCTGGTGGGTGAGCTCTGATACCAGGGGAGAGGATAAAAATCATGGCAAAGGCAGGCTGCTGTCTCAAAGTGCTGTGTCGCTGGGAAGGCTCCTACCAGACGTCTTCTCCTGCTCTGTTCCCACCTCTCCCTGTGCTGCTGTGACCATTTGTGGATCGCTGAGGCTTCAGGAACGTTTTGGGCCATGTTATTTGAGGCTGAGATGAGCTCAGAGCAGCTGGGAGAGCGAAGGCCGGAAAGGATCCCGTCCGAGACGTGAGAGGCTCCTCACGGTCCCACAAAGCTGCTTGGCCTTATGGAGCCTGGCTCCGGGCAGGATTATCCCGCTGGCCGTGGGAGCCAAGGGGGCATGGAAGTGTCTCTGGGGAGGAGGATCAGCACCTTCGTGTCACCCTTGGTGCCTGAGCAAAGCTTCTCAGCTCGAGTGCTCAGGGTTTCTCTCCTGCTTTAGACTCAAACTCAGACCTTGCAGGTCTCATCCAGGCCACCTGGCTGCCCAAATTCACAGCCTGTTCTTCAGGGCATTGTCCAGGTGCCACTGACAGGCCTGAGGCATTGACCACCTCTGCAGGAAGCCACTTCCAGCACCTCACCACCCTCCTGGTGAAGAAATGCTTCTGAATGTCCAGCCCAAAGTGGCCAGTGGGACAATCCTCTCTTTCCTGGCTCTTTGATGCATCCCAGGCCGTGGTTTGCCCTTGCTGCTGGCTCCAGCTGACCAGCACCCCCAATCCTGTCTGCAGTGGCTCTCCAGCCTCTCCTCTCTATGGATTTGGGTGGATTTGCACACACATCTGCAGAACCACGGCTGGGGAAGGCCACGTTCTCTGCTCCCACCCCGGGCAGGCTTTGTGTGCATTCCCAGCTCCACCAGCTGTGGGAAAAGCAGCAAGACTTTGGGAATTGCACCAAACTGGACAACAAAAGCTGCAGCCTTAGTTTTGGAGAGGGCTTTGCCTTGTTGGGGATCTGGCAGAAACATTTTAGGATTTAGCGATGGGGAAGTGCTCTGGCTGCAGAGCTCTTTAAGACGCCCTTCCAGAGTCTGTGGGGAGCTCCCGGCTGAGGGAAGGAAACTGGTGACCTGGAAAAAGAAATTGAGGGAAACAAGATTAGTCTGCTCGACAGGGAACGCCATCCTGGGATTTATTTTGATTCCTGTGAAAGCAGCAGTCTGAAAGGCTTTATGCGGTGGAAATCTGTGTTTTGTAATTGGAGAGCAAAAAATGCATACTTTTGAGATAGAGATATATATATGTAAAAAATACAGAGATTAGTTCTGGGTGGGATCTCCGGAGAGGCTATTCTGCATGATATCCTTTATTTAGCAACTGTCATGCCTGTTTGTGGGATCTGCAGTGATAGGACCTGTCCTGGGAAACGTCTGAAATCCAGAATCATGAAATATTTAGTGGACCGTTCACTGCTAATGGGCTCCAGCCCCGCGCCAGCACCGCAGGATCAGCAACAAAAGGCTCTGTGTGCCAGTGCCAAGCTGCCTGAGACTGCTCCGAGTTTGTTCAAGTCTTATTTCAGGTTTTATCAAAAGCAAAATCTGAGTCCAGCAAGGCAGGGTTTGGTTGGTTGAAACCAGCAAAAGCTTGTTTTATTTTCCTTGCTCAGAGGAAGCCTGGGATATGTCATGGGTGGCATACGCAGAAGTGAGTTATTTTTTTTCAGCAGCAGATAAATTGATGTGAGAAAAAAATACACAGTATTGATTTTCCTTTTCCTGTGGCTTTTGAGAGGTTGTTAATGCAGCGAGTACACAAGAGCACTCATATGTCTGTCTGCACAGTAATCACTAATAAATTGACTTTCTTAAAAACAATTTTTAGTCTGTAGTTTCAGTGACTTGATTTGTGGAGTAGATGATATCTCCTGGCACCTAATTACTCATTTTTGGGCTGTGTAAAAGGGGGGAGGATAAATTTTCCTGCATTATCTGTAGCACTGAACATCTCTCCTATTACTCATACAAGTTTTGTCTCTGTGTCTTCTTCCTTTACTGTAGCTGAGCAAAGAGGTTTTTAAGGATCTGGGGCTTTTTTTCAGTGTTAAAATTTACAGTACAGACACTTTCTAGAGCTAATTCTCCTGCATTCTGATGCAGCAGTGGTCATGATCGTGACAAGGACAATGATTTATACTCAGGGGACCAACAGTTCATTTCTCTGAGTGTCTCCAAGTGACTGCAGAGAACTTGTTTTCCTCTGGGAAAAAAACCCATGGGAGCTGACCCACGGAGTGGGAGGAGGTGTTTGTCCATGCCCGGGGAATTGTGGTGGGTGTCCAACGGGAACATTTCTGATCCTGATGCCCAGGTGGGCACATGGAGGTGCTTAGGAACCGCTGGTGTTCATGGACACTCCTGTGTGTTGCTCTTTGTTCTTGCTCTTCTGGGTTTGCAGTCAAAATTTTGGGGTCATGAATATTTTCTTCCCATTACCCAGTGCAGGATTGCACTGTGTCAAATTTCTTCTGGATATGCTCTGCACAGGCAGTGTTATCTGGGACTGGTTGTCCCAGAGGTTTTGTTCCAAAGCCTTGCAGGTTGCCATGGTGGCACAGGGACCATGTTGTCACTGTTGTGAGAAGAGACAGACATTGATTATGTTGCTCTGAGGTGATTTATTGCCAATAACTCCTTGTCTTGACAGTCATCAGGTGATCTCAGTTCTCATGACAATCATCCTTCTTCAGCATTGTTCCTGGCAGGATTTTCCTGATTATTCCCTTGCTCTTTGCTGTTGTTCTAATGTACCACCTGTTTTCAGCCACTTTTCTGGTTTTTACTCTCTCTTCCCATGGTGGTTCTCAAGGTCCTGCCAAATCACTGATTTCCACTCACAAACCTTTATATGGAGGCACAGTGGGTCTGTGAAGAACAGTGAGGTACAAAGTGAAATTTAGGACTTTTAATTCTTGCACATTCACAGCATTCCTTTTTTTCCCCCCTACTTTTATGTCCTGTTTGCAGTGCAAATGATTTCTGCAGGAGGGCCTTGGACATCTGTGAGTTTGGCTGTTTATTGCAGAAGGCTTTTAGTGGGTCAGGGCAGCACACGGAGGGGAGCTTTTGGAGCGGCCCATGGAATGATTTTGCTCAGCTTTGTTTTAGCACTTCTTCCACAAACCTCTGCTCCCTCCCCTCGGGTCGTAGCTTTCCAAGCTGTGCCAGCAAAATCAGAGTCAGGCTCTGCTAAACCCCAGTGAAGCACGGGGCACATTTAATTTGCATTTGTGCGGAGGTGCTTAATTACAAACACCTCTCGTCCTGCCACAGTGCTCCTGGTAGCTCCTTGATTGCTCCCGGCAGGGAGCTGAGCGGCTTTGAGGATGCATGTCATTCCCTTGGATTTAGGAAGGTGTTCTGCATCCCTGAGAGTGGTGGGTTGGGAGATGGACAAGTAAAGGTCTGGTTATTGCGGGATGTGATCACGGAATCACAGAATATCCCGAGTTGGAAGGGACCCACAGGCATCATCATGTCCAAATCCTGGCCCTGCTCAGGACAACCCCAAAGATCCCACCATGAATCCCACCCCAAGGATCTGTGTGAGTTCATAGTGAAACCAACACTTCTCTCAAGGGTTTGCTAGCTGGGGTGGGATGCACATTTCTGTAAACCCATGGATGAGTTGGAAGGAAAGCTTGTGGTGAGGCAGGAAAAACAATTCCAAACCTGAGCTGTTGCCTGAGGAAACGTGGGAATCCCCATTAGAAAGACTGAGATTAGAAAGCACATCTGCCAGGAGCAGCTCCAGTATTGCTCTTGCCTTTGCCTCTTGGAATTCCATCAGGGAAGTCCCACCTTATTTTCTTACAAGGATTAAAGAAACCAAACACCAAAATCCCCCACTAAAACTGCTGCGATGCTGTCGGTAGGGGCACCAGGCGTCCGCTCGTGGTTTCAGGGTCTGGCAGGCTGCTCCAAAGGCACAGGAGGGCTGGTGGAGGTCCTACAAGGTTTCACCCAATCCACCGATGGTCCAGGCACGCCAAAGAAGGAGAGACAAGCGGAGGGGCTTCCCAGCTGGTTTATTCGGCACTGGGGTTGTGCCGGGGAAGCACTGGCACCGTGTGTTACAGTAACATAAATACCGATGTGAGGGGGCGGGGGGAGGGTACAATGTCCTATAGGGAAGTAGCAAGTGGTTTGAATTTGTATAGGATTGCACAATACAGAGCCCTCCAGGGGGCAAACAGATACCGAGGAGGGGGGGGAGGAGGGGACATAGCAGAGCCTGGCCATGAGATAAACCAAAACTGGCCAGAGCACACCGCACCACAAAGCCCATCCTGAAAATACGTGCATGTCTGTATTATTTATATGTCTAGAACTAGGCATCCTCTTGCAGTGCATCCATATCCTCTCGAGAGAAGGTCCCAGGGTATTCCAGGAACCGCTTTGGACATGCAAGCTTTAGATTCATCTTGAAAATCATCGGGGAAGTGTTTTCTACTGAAATACAAATATCCCCTTCTCACTCCCTCAAGAAACATTAAAGCCTGTTTGGAGGAGTGGAAGTGCAGTACAACATTTAGTTATAAATTGAAGATTTCCGAGCCATGTTGACTTAAAGCATCTGCTAGTGAAACGTGTCTGTCTGCAGACGATTTTTGTACTTGTGCTGTGCAAGCACATTTCAAACAAGCACAGCAAATGTGCTGCTGAGAACAATCCAGCGGTGCTGCTTGGGTCATTTAGATGACTTAATAGGTCTTTTCTTTTTCCTTGCTATCGGTATTAAATCAATGATTCATATAAATTATGCCAAAGGGAGTTAATTGTTATTGCATGGTATAAAAAGCTGCCAAACTAAGGGCAAAACTCTGATTGCAGTGCACGAAATAAAATGGAGTTGTGTTCTGATTTTGCTGAGAGCGTGAAATGGCTGAACCTGTCACCCCTACCAGAACAGCCCGGACTGGAATTCCTGGGGAAAGAGCGGCAGCAAAGGAATTGTAGAAGCAAAGGTTTGGTGACTGTGGCATGTTTGGAGGTTCAGGTACATTTGGATGTTCTCCAGAACACGCAACAAACATTAAATGTGAAATAGCTGCATTTTACATGGAAGAAGGTCATACAATGAGAAGTTTGTGGAGTCATGGAATGGTTTGGGCTGGAAGGGACCTTAAAGCTCATCCAGTGCCACCCCCTGCCATGGGCAGGGACATCTTCCACTGTCCCAGGCTGCTCCAAACCTCGTCCAGCCTGGCCTTGGAAGCTGCCAGGGATCCAGGGGCAGCCACAGCTGCTCTGGGCACCCTGTGCCAGGGCCTTAGCACCCTCCCAGGGAACAATTCCTTCCCAATATCCCAATATCCATCCCTGCCCTCTGGCAGTTTAAAGCCGTTCCCCTTTGTTGTATAATGTGAGAGTTGAAACACTGCCTGTCGTGTGAAGGAGAACGGAAAAAGAGACACTTTTAGGAATTGTTTGGAGCAAAGTCCAGAGGTTTTCCTGTGCAAGGAAAAGTGGTTTTCAAATAGGAGTCGGCACTGGGAAATAAAATCGAGGAGCGTGTGGAATATGTAGGTCTGGGGTAGGATGGAGGAGGACGACATCAGGGAGGTGCTGGCAGAGCAGAGTGGTTTGGAATGAGAACATGGATTTGTTGGAGCCAGTGGGAAAGCTCAGGAGGACTACGGGACATCAGAAACCTGGGAAATGGCAATGCCGGAAATGAGGAAATCCACACTCTGTAGTGACTAAAGAATTAATAAGGGACCACTTGTGGCCTGCTTGGTGACCTGAGCCGACTGCAGGAACCCAGTGTGTGGGGTAGGGATTAACGTGCCTCAGGCAAGGTCCGTGCTGGGATTGGAACAGGAAATGATTAAAGCCCTTTGCAAAAGCTGTGGGAAAGCTCGTTATTTTGCTCTAATATTATCAGGAATTTTTATAATCCATGTGCAGTATTCAGGAAGGTGAAGTAGTGGAGTGTTGGGGTTTCCCCCTATGATCTTTTTAAAAACTGCGGGATATTAACTCTAAATTTTGATGAGTTTTCCACCAGCACTGTAATACCTGTCCCTGTGTGGCACAAGGAATTAAGTGAATAAAAATTAAGTCTACAGTGACAGAAATTGCCAATGACTTCTAAAGGAAGGAGAGATTGGGACTGCTTCAAACAAGTGCTTAATAAACCCCAGTGAAAGAAATGTTGACTTAACTAATTTTTAATTGCTTTTAAGCTCTTAAGTGAGTTTGTTATTGAAAAGTAATTAAAGGCCTTGAAAGATTGTGGAGAACATTGGGAACACCTTTATGGAAAGGCAGTTACCCACCTTAAAATAATTTTTATTGCTGCCTAATGTGTCTGAATCGCTCAATTAATTACTTAATGAAGTGTGGTTCATCACAGGGATGCTGCTCAGGTGTGGCAGGATGTGAGTGCTTTGGGTATAATGGAAGGCAAAACACCTGATAAATAGTCAGTTGTTGCTTTGAGAAACTTTAGGGATAATTTAAAAAAAAAAAAATCAGTTTTGTGAAGCCGTTTTTTGACCAAAACTCCTTTTCCCAAGACATGGATGAGAACTGGAATGGGTGAATTTTCACGAGCTGAAAGGTGTCCTTGCAGAATCACAGTTTAAACAATGTTTTCATCAGTGTGGCTCAGTTGGTTTTTCAGATGGAAATGACTCCTGCAGGAAGTGTCTCTGTCAATACAACAGTCTCCAAATTGATTTTGTTGTCATGTTTCCGCTGAGGATGGTGGAGAAAAGATTCCAACACTGCCTTATGTGTGACAAAACATCCTGAAGGGATTGAGGGCTGTTCTTAACCTGGAATTCAGGTTGAGAGAGAGGATTCTGCCCCTGTGCTCAGGTGACACCCCACCTGCAGAGCTGCCCCGGCCCCGGGACCAACAGCACAAGGACCCGGAGCTGCTGGAGAGAGTCCAGAGGAATCCATGGAGCTGCTCCAGGGCTGGAGCCCCTCTGCTCTGGAGCCAGGCTGGGAGAGCTGGGGGTGCTCACCTGGAGAGGAGAAGGCTCCAGGGAGAGCTCAGAGCCCCTTGCCAGGGACTAAAGGGGCTCCAGGAGAGCTGGAGAGGGACTGGGGACAAGGGCTGGAGGGACAGGACCCAGGGAATGGCTTCCCACTGCCAGAGGGCAGGGCTGGATGGGATTTTGGGAAGGAATTCCTGGCTGGGAGGGTGGGAGGCCCTGGTGCAGGGTGCCCAGAGCAGCTGTGGCTGCCCCTGGATCCCTGGCAGTGTCCAAGGCTGGATGGGGCTTGGAGCAGCCTGGGACAGTGGGAGGTGTCCCTGCCATGGCAGGGGTGGAATGAGATGATCTTCAAGCCTCCTTCCAACCTAAATGATCCTGGGATTCCATGTTTTTTTGATCTTCCCCAAGGGATGCCACACACAAACAACCACCAGATGAACTCTGGGCTATGGACAAGCTCCTTGTCCATCTGACAGCTCAGGAAGTTTTCCGTGCCCCTTGTAGTCAAACCGGGAGCTGCGAAGGGAATGGGTGGAGTGGAAGGAAAGAACAGTGGGAGATCAAGTGGTAATGGTGCAGTGGGAGGTGGAAAGCCTTACTGAAGTCGAGGCGGGTGCCACTCACTGCTCTCTCATCCCTCCTGGAGCAGGCCATCTGCCCGCCCGAGGCATTCCGGGTGGGATTGCCATCATCCTTAAATCAGATATTGCTAGGCCTTGCACTGATCCTGGCCACCTTGCTCAGCAACCGTGGAGATGTCCTGTCTGCTCCTGGGGACTTCTCTGTCCCAAGCTGATTTAATCAGTGCGAATTTTCTGTGCTCTGTTGGTTCTGTCTCCCCAAACTGCTGCTCAGCAATGCATTGAGCTGAATGATTCCGACATTCCAATTATTCTGGGTTTGGAGATTGAAGAAAGACCCTTCTCAAAAGATGGCCTGCGTCAATTGAAGCAGATTACTAAACTAGACCAGAATTTACTACCCCTTGCTTTTCTAAACACGGTGAAGTGAAAATCAAGAGTGAGGGCGTTTATCTCCAGTGTGTATTTTTCTGGATTACAAACTTTGGCAGATGTGGTGCAGAGCGATATTTCTTGGCAAACCGGCCTGTTTGAAAGGCTGGCCTTAGAGAAATGAGTCTCTTTTAAACAGAGCTAAATATAAAAGCAAACCAGCTCTCACTGTGTTTAAGTCTCTCTTATCTGCTGATACCAGTTCAGATTAGAGTGTCTGACTCAAAGATCTTGAATCCACCCATCCTGCTGCTGCCTCCGCTCCCAGCTCGGCACCTGCAATCCAGGGCTCGACAGGAGCAGGGGGAGCCCAGTGCTGATATTTCAGTAGCAGTTGTCCTTTTCCTGCTCTTTTGCTCCGAAAGCAATCCCTCCAGTTTTCCAGGGGATTAGACTCCTCTTTTTATTTTAGTCACTGACTGGTGAGTAAGTAAAAACGCGGATGGGATTTGCTGCTTTTCCTAAGCCCGCTCTGCCCTTCTGCTGGCATCCTCCAAGTGGGAAAGTTATTCTGAGGATAGGGCAGAAGTGATGTCAAGGGGAGGTGTGGTCAGGGGTGACGTGCAGAGTCCTGACGTGTGGCACTGGTCTTTCCTGGGGCCGAGCCAACAGGATGTTCCTGGGGGAAGAACGGTGCCCAGCTCTGCCAGGGTAATGACTTCCACACTTTTTCTGCCTCTGGAGTTCTCGTCTCCATCCTACATGCAAAAAACAAAGGAGGATCTTGGGATATTTAATATCCTGGAGTTTCAGGAACTGTCTAATTTTAGAAAAGTAATTCTTTGCACACCTGGAGATGTTGGGTCGCTGTGCATTGTTCCGTGGAATTTTCCCGGAGGGATGTTTTCCCATGGTGGATGTGTGCAAGGTGCTGCTGAAGCTCATGGCCCTTTTCACCCTCTTCCTTCAAAGCTCCTTCCCCTCCAGACTGGCCAAATCCATTGCTGGTGATTCCCAGCAATTCCAGTTCTTCCGCCAGCTGGCCAGGACGAGTGCCTGGGATGGGTCTTTGGCAGGAGGGAGCTCAGGAGCTGGAAGCAGCCCTGGGAGCCTTTCCCTCCTGAGCATCAGCGGCGTTTGGGGAATCCAGGGCTGAATTCCCGCTGGTGCTGCCCTTCTTGCTCCGTGCCTGTTCTCCTGGCTCTGTCCTGTATTCCCTGACTCCTGAAGCTTTCCCTGGGAGTTTCCCTGCTCCGGTGCCGCCTGTCCTGGGGCTGTACTGGTGAACCAGAGCAGGGAGCAGCAAACCCAGGTTATTTTTAACCCGGATCCTTTCCCTAATCCGGGTCTCTGTATAGCTCCGGGACAGCCCTGGTGGCACAAAGGCAAGTTTGTAAGGAGAGGAAAGGCGGGAAGGAGCTTCCAGCCAGGAACGACCCTGTGGTTTCCTGCAGTGTTCTCTGCCTTCCAAAATGATTTCTTTCCATGCCTTTATTTCCTGCTAGGTGTTTGCACAGATGTTTTCCCTTCCAGTTGCTCCAGGTGGATCCCATTGGTTTTTTTGCCAATAACTCTGATTTCTCAAGATTTCAGGCTTTTTTAAATGGTTTTTTTTTAAACATGCCGTGAACAGAATGGAATTCGGATTCGTTCTGGATAATCTGTATATATTCATTAACATTTTGCCCTATTCCTCCAGAATTTAGGCCCTGGGTGCATTAGGCTCCATGACAGATGTCTCTGGTGTCCTCTCTGTGGTGTCTCCTCGCTCACAGTTTAGCACCACACCCTTCACTGTTCCCTTTTCCTTTAATTCTGTTCCCTGTGTGAGTAAAGGTGGCTGAATTAACCTTCACAATGAACCTGCCAAGGCTTTTCCGAGTGTCCAAAGAGATTCTCATTAATCCCTCTTTTGTAGTGCCGGGAAGGGTTGTGCTGGAGTGTTTTGCTTCGATTTTATTATTTTTTTTAAATGGAGGAAAAGGTCACGCTGAGGCTGCTCTAGCTGAAAGGTTTATTTTTATTTCTGAGACAACGGCTGCATATAATTTTTAATGCCGCACTTTCTGGAGGTTGGCTGTTGTCAGTAGAACAGTTAATATTTCCTTCAATTAACAATAATCTTAGATAATGAAATTGTTTTCTTTTCATTACGAAGCCGTTTGTGACTTAGAAACCCCGAGGTGCCTTAAAATATATAAATTGCACAAGTGAGAATAATTAATCCAGAGTCAATTCTAGAAGAAGTTCGGGAATATTGTTGAAAACAGGCAGTAAAGAAATTGCACGTTGACTTTTGGGGAACATTTCCCTTTCCATTCTGTGGGGTTTGGTTACTCAGAGGGCTAAACCCAAAATGTTGTGAAAAAGGATTTAACTCTGCAGAATGTCAGGCATTTGCTGAATGTTTTTATCTTTATTTGATAAGTAGTTGTGGAGTGTGTTTTTGTGCTACCACTGTTTTATCAGAACCCTCTGCAATCTACCAAAGCAGGTGTTTTAATCACCACATCCTAATTAACTCTTAATGTATCCTGTAATCTGTCTATCCAGCTCCTACCACTGGAGTCCAATTTGATGGAAAGAAGAAGGAAAATAATGGATAAAAAATGAGAAATGTAGAAGAAGAATGGTAATAAAATCATCCTTAAAGTGTAGCTACTAAAACAAAAGAAGAAAACTGAATTTGGGGCATAGGAGGGAGGATACAATTAAAAATCCTGGTTTTTCTGCTTGAAATAGCGCATGGAGTTGATGAAGATATTAGGGAATGAGCTTCCCTATTTGGTAGCTGCAGTAATCCTGGGAAATATTAAGGATTTAATCTCTTTCATAGCAAGAAGAAAGTGGGAAGGGAAGGAGGAATCCTGGGCGGCAGGAAGCTGCTTTGGTTTCTGTGCTTAACTTGGTAAGAAGGATGGAGAGGGACTTTTTACGGGAGCTTGTAGTGCCAGGACACAGGGAATGGCTTCCCACTGCCAGAGGGCAGGGTTGGGTGGGATACTGGGAAGGAATTCCTGGCTGTGAGGGTGGAGAGGCCCTGGCACAGGTTACCACACAGGCAGCCTGGTTTTCCTGTGTTCTTGAAGTTTTCCCTTAATCCCTGATGAATGTGGTCGTGCCAGCAGGGCTTCCCGATACCGTGCTATTTCCCTAAATTTACCAAATTAATGCTTCCTCTCAAATTCATTTGGTTTTTCTCATTCTTTAATGCCTGTCTTTGCACTTTCACACAAAGACACCAATTCGGACTGATTGTTTTTCTGCAAATACCTCCAAATTTGATCAATCCTGACCGTTCCCCACTGGATTTTGGGTGGTGGCAGAGGGCAGGGGTGTGTGCTGGCAGCTGGACAATCTCCCTCTCTGCAGCAGCAGCAACAGCATCCACTCACTCTGAACTGAATCATTTTGGCTTCTGGTCAAGAAAACACAGAAAAGGAGCCCCAAAAAAATAGCTAATATTGGTATCAAAGCTGCTCTGAAATGAACTAATCATGATAAAGGTGTGGGGATTGAGGTGTGGAAGCAGCAGGAGGAGTGGCGGATGCTGAGCCTGGTGCAGCAGGCTTTCCGAAAGCTTTCCCGAAATCCAAGTGGGGAAGAAGGTGTGGGGGAGGTGGTTTTCTCCCCCACTCGCTTGAACTTATTTTAGGCTCCTTTCTTGCCACAAAAGGAGTAATTTGTTTAATTTTGCAAAATGTTACTGAAGCTGTTGGAAGTGGAGCTGCAGCCCACGTCTTCTTGATAAATGAGTGTGTGGTATTCCTGGAAGGAAGTTAAAATGGGGCTGGGTTATATTTGGTACCTCCTGAAGCACTGAGGCTACTTTGAGTACAGAATGTGCTCAGAGAGAGACTAATTTGCCACTGCAGAGCTTGATGGGATGAGATTTGTCAAGTCCTTGTCTCTGCTGAAATTCTCTTACTCTTTCCTATCTCTCTCCTGAAGATATTTTAGGGTTCTGCCTTTGAATTGAAGGGCCATAAAAACAAGCCAAAAAGCCCGAAACCAGAATGAAATTCTGAGTGGTGAATATGCTTCTTATAATGTAGGAATGCAGATGTCCAGCACCCATGGAAGCAGCAGGTGGAGATGTCCCTGATCCATTTCCCTGAGTAGGCTCATGCTCCTGGTAGCATCAGGGTTGGGATTGTTGGGACATTGGAGCATCAGCAGGGTGAGTTTTGACTTCTCTCCAAGGATACCATCTCTGATGGCAGGTGGTGGCTTCCTGTAGGAGGCAGGAAAAAGAGAGATTCATTAAAAATGAAGATTTTGCTGTTTTCTGTTCATTTACGAAGTCGCGCTGTTTCGTTTGCTGGCTCGAAGGGTCTCGTGGTGTAATTCCACAGGGAATGTACCAGCCCTCCCGAAGAAAACCTCAGTTGTTTTCCTGGATTCAATGTTTCCTGCCTCCTGCTTTCTCCCCCAGAGTGTTTTTTGCGTGAATGTAAACTAATACAGGATCGGTGGTTAGAAATCATGAAAAAATATTTAATGTAAACCTTTTGGTACTGGCTTGATTAAAATAAACAACTGTTCCAAAGAGCTGGTCCTGCTTTGGGAACAGTAGGGTTTCTGTTCCTCCCCATAATGCATAAAGCATGTGGAGTGCCTGGAGAGCTTTTTTGGGTGCTGCACTTTTATTTTGAGGGATTTCATTTTCGGTTCCCTGAGCTTTTGTGTCAGCTGGGCAGGGAGGAGGAGTGACATGTAAAACTCAGGCTAAAACCTGTTTAGTCCCAAATCCTGACAAACAGCCAGTAAACAAGTATTTAAAGGAAAAAAAGCTTGGACTTTGTTTTCTCCCTCTGGAAAGCTGGAGAGGCCTTGGTCTCATTGTCAGCTCCGGAATCCCTTCCCTCTCCTCTTCTCCTGCATGTCCAGCACTCCTCCTTTTTCTGCCTTTGCATTTCTTACATGTCCCATTTCTCCTTCTGCTCCAGTGGAGGTGAGGAGCGCTCTGAGCTGGGGAGAGCCATGTTCCCTCGGGCAGGTTTTCCACAGAGCCTCATGGGTGTTTCTCTCTTTCTCTCTCCCTCTCTGTCCTGGCTGCCGCAGAGCTCTGGAATGCTGTGAAGACTCCCTGCCCAGGCACACTCCTCTCCGGATTGTCTCCATCCCAAGGAAGCTCCTGCCCAAGAGGTACCAATTCATCCCTTTCAGTTGTAGCACCTGAGTTTAGCTCCTCCTCCCAGCACCTTTTCCCTGCTCCCTCCAGCCAGGAAAGCCATGGATGCCGTGGAGGTTGTAGGCGTTGCTGTTTGACATGGTTTGGGCTCTTCCTTCTATGAAATGGACTTTGCTACAGAAACGTTTTGCATTTTAAAATGAGAAGTGATTTCTGGGTCAAGGAATGCATGAGCTGGAGCCCCAGCAACACTCTGTGCCCGGTGATTTTTATTGTGTTGATTTAGAAAGTTAATAAACATCAGGTCTTTAGCAACACGCAGTACTTACGCGCTGCTCCTGTAAAAAATTGTGAGAGCTGTTCTTTTTTTAGCATTTATTAGTCTTTAATATCTTCCTAGTAAATAATACATTTTTGGTTTATATTAAAAAGGAGACTTGCGTTCATTAGCTGGGCCAAAATCCCTGTGTTGGCACAGGCATGATTCCCAATATAAACTTCTGTCATTTGCCTGGAGACAGGCAAACTGTTTTCTGGAAGTTTCTATTTCTTGGGAGAAGAAAGCTGGAAATGACATTTTTAAATATAAACCTGTCAGTGTAGTTTGGTTGGAGCAGGTTCTATCTTAACTCTTTTTCTTTGGGTTTATGGTGTCCAGCATGGTGAGACCTGAGCAGGTCCAGCCCTCTGAGCATGTACATATATATATTTTATATATATATACACACACTTTAAAAAAAAAGAAATATGTAAAAGAATGGAATATAACAGTGGGAGAACGTGATCTACAGGAGCTGTGAAACAGGAACAAACCCCCTCAGGAAGTCCCTCTGGAAAGTATGCTGGGAAAATGTCCCTGTGTGCCTGCCCTGCAGTTTTCCCTCAGGGATTCACACATCCCTGTTGGACAGAGAATTCACTGGGGTGGCTGAAGCGTCTGTCTGACCCCATCCAGCTGTTCTTGTGCAGGAATATGGAAAAACCAGGGCTGACTCTGGGGGTTTTTTTCCATTTAATATGTTTTGCTGCTCACTTAGTGGCATGAACTTTAAATGTCAGCTGCTCTGGGGTCCCTCTGTGTCGGGATCAAACCTTTGGGCACGCTCTGACCCTTATCCTCACAATAATTTAGCACTCCAGCCCTGCTTTGGGAAAAAAGCTGCCCTAAATCAATGACTCCTCTTCGGGTACAGACAAAATCCGGGTGTTTCTTCTTCTCCCACCCTCAGCAGCTCAGCCCTGCTTAGGTGGGATGGGACAGAAAATGCCAAGGATGTCAGATTTCATTCTCTTTGCTTGAGAAAGCTCCTGCTCCAAGGGTTCCTGGCCCAATTCAGCTCCAGGGTTAGAAATTTTAAGCTCCAGAGTGGAATTGATGGAGCCTGTGGAGACCTGGCTGGCCAGGCAGATCAGGGTTTTTCTCCAGGCTGTGATTGCCCTGCAGGGGATCTCCAGCAGCCCCTTCAGATATTTGCTTTTGGGCGACTTTGAGTTGAACCCCTCCCTGTTAGACACAGTGTTCATTCAAAAATCAAAAGTGAAAAAAATTGAGTTAAACTTTAGTGAGTGAGTGCTCCATGTCTTAACTCAACTTACTTAGGTTGTTTCCTGGTTGGGAAGTACCCCACTCCCCCACATCCTAATTGGAATTCCAGAAATGGAACAGTTAAACAACGGTGTGTTTGTGTAAAATCCATGTGTTTCTATAAATACCTCTCTTATCTCTGTAATGGTTGGGTTTGATGTAAATATTTTTAAATGTGCTTTTACATTAGGCTGGTTTTTATCCCAGTGTGTGTGTGAGTGGAATTTGGAACTGGGCCTGCACTTCTTACTTCTGCTGCTCAACATTTCTGAACTCAGATGGAAAATTTCTGGACTTTTGTCTCCTGAGCCTTTCTGCCAGTTTGGTGGGGTCTTCACTGAATCCAGAGCTGAAGTGGAGCATTTTGCCAGCGGCCCTTGGATACTTCCATGCTGTTGGCAACATCATTTAGTGAATTTTTTTTAGCGCAGGAGCAAATCCTTTGTTCACAGATCTGAAGTTTTCCTGCACTGCCAGCTCTGTTTTGGAGAACAAAATTCCTTTCATGGAACATGTGATATGGAAAGTGATTTCTGTCAAGCCAAGTTCTGCGCTGCATCCAGCTCTGGGGCCCCCAACATCAGGAGAACGTGGAGCTGCTGGAGAGAGTCCAGAGGAGGCCCCGGAGCTGCTCCAGGGCTGGAGACCCTCTGGAGCCAGGCTGGGAGAGCTGGGGATGCTCACCTGGAGAGGAGAAGGCTCCAGGGAGAGCTCAGAGCCCCTTGCAGGGCCTGAAGGGGCTCCAGGAGAGCTGGAGAGGGACTGGGGATAAGGGCTGGAGGGACAGGACGCAGGGAATGGCTTCCCACTGCCAGAGGGCAGGGCTGGATGGGATAATGGGAAGAAACTGTGGCAAAAACACTTCAAAACAGGATTTTTTTAGAGGAGTGGATCTGACTAAGAAACGTATTTGCAACAGTGTAATTTAGGATGAAATCCTGGGTCGTTAATCTTTATAAATTCGTCACCTTATCCAAGGAGGAAGTTTCCCTATGTGATATATTACAGCATATTTAGGTACATCATAGAATCTCCAAGTGGTTTGGGTTGGAAGGGAACTTAAAGCCCATCCAGTGCCACCCCTGCCATGGCAGGGACACCTTCCACTGTACCAGGGTGCTCCAACCTGGCCTGGAATATTCCCAGGGATCCAGGAGCAGCCACAGCTTCTCTGGGCACCCTGTGCCAGGACCTCCCCACCCTCCCAGGGCAGGATTTCTCCCTAGGATCCAGTCTGAACCTCTCTGTCAGTGTGAGAGCAGCCTTCATTCCCGCTTGTCCTGTCACTCCTAGCCCCTGTAAAGAGTCTCTCTCCATCTTTCTTGTAGGTTCCCTGCAGGTCCTGCAAGGTGACAGTGAGGTCACCCCAAAGCTTTTCTTTTCCAGGCTGAACAATCCCAGCTCTCCCAGCCTTCCCTTGCAGCACAGCTGCTCCATCCCCCTGATGAACTCGATGCCTCCTCTGAAGCTGCTCCAGCAGCTCAGCAGCAGCAGCAGCAGCGTGCTCCTTGCAGGCTCTGGGGCTGAGGTGAGGTTGTGGGAACATCCTCCCTGTTCCCTGTTCATCTCCACAGCCATGTGATCCACACTCCTGCCCTGCCAAACCCGTGCTGGAGCAGGGCCCTTCCTCTCAGCTGTGTAACTCAGCCTCTCTTCCCCATGCCAGCCCTGTTTGTGTCGATGAGTAACTGTCCCTGTGTACAGCCTGGAGTTCAGTCCTGCTCCAGGTACCTGGTTCTGATTAAGTGCATTTGAATTTGGGTGCGTGCTCAACGAGCTGCACCTTCCACAGAACCTTTTGTTAATTCAGAAAGGGCTGCCCGCTCTGATTTATGGCGCCAAAAGGGGTAAACTGCCATTAAAAGCATTAATTAGTCTTGGTTGACTGCACAAAGAATAGAGTTGGTGTGAGCCAGTTTTTGATTCAGCCCTTTGATTTTTGCCTAAGCTTGTTAGAGTGTCTGTATCTCTGCCTGTCTTGTGCTGGATTGTATAATTGGAATTTTGTGTGAAATTCTTGGGTTGAAGGAGCAAGAGCCAATTATAATCAATAGAGTTGTGTAGCAATTGGGCAGAACTTTGCAGATATTTGAGTACAGAAATGTTCCTTTTCAACATGTGGGAGCGATAACTTGGGATCGTCAGGTTGGCAGGAACGATATCCTGAGGGTTTGTTGTGAGCCCTGGGCACCCTTGGTAAACTTTGGTAAGGAAAATATTCTCAGGAGGAGACTCCACACCCTCTCTGGGCAGCCTGTTCCAGTGCACGGTCACCTCACAGAAAAGTTCTTCCTCTCCTGCAGGTGGAACTTCCTCATCCCAGTTTCTTCTCATTGCCAGGTGGTGTTTTTTTCTTTTCCTCTAAATCTTTATCCATTTTCTACAGGCTAACAGGAAAAAAACCCAAAAATCCCTAAATCTTGGACCACTCTCTGTGTTGTATCCTTGGAAACCCTACATTACAACATTGATGAGTGTATTTCAGTGTATGGGAGTTCCTGTCCTTCCCCAATCTGGCCATCAATTCTCCACGCAAAAGTTTGAAAATAAATTGAAATGCAAATCACAGCCCAAACTTTCTTTCCAATAGACTTTCCATAATTATGCTTGACTGCAAAAAAAGAATTCCGTTGCTGTAATTTTGGTAATTGCCTCTGGTCTTTTTGTGAATTAAGATTTCCCTCTGTATAAAGTTTCCTTCTCTCTTAGATATTATCCCATTAACTGCTCCATAAAAAGAGGGTTGGATTGGGTTTCCCTCCCAGCTTGTCCTTAAGGAGCCAACAGTTGGATCCTCCAGCTCTACCTTCATTTCCTGGCACAGCTGGAAGGTTCCTTCTCCTTTCCTTCTTCCTGCACGCCTGGAGAGATGATGGTGGCACCAGAGGACTCTAGAGTATTGAACTGGGAATACCCTCTGGATATTCAGGGAAATGGGAGCTGCCTTTAAAGTGCATTTTGAGCAAAACTTGGTTCCTAACAGCAGCACAGATGTGAAATGACAAATACCTTCAGAGGCACAGAGGTATTTGAGAACTGAGTTCCCTCCTGCCTTCCCTGAGCACATCCAGGTCCTTGGGGCAGTGAGTTTCCGGCATCTGCCCTGTTTGCCAGATGGATTTTTGGGGGAGAGTGAAAGCCTTTGAGCTCCTGTTTAGTTTTTCCCTCTCAGCCAGCACATCCTTGGGGGTAAATCCATCGTATTGGGCACACTGGAGCAGCCAGGGAAGTGTGAGCCCCCCATCCCTTCACAGCCACAGCCCGGGCTTGGTTATTCCAGGCTTTGACTCTCCACTGTTTGTTTTCCTTTCCCATTGAAGGAAGTGGTTCTTTCCAGTATGAGAAGCATTAAATTGACTTAAGTGCTTTGTTTGCCAAAGGAGCTCTTTGAAGTGAATGTTTCAAGTTTCTTAATGTGATCTGGGATTGGATGAGACACATTTTAACCCAGCAATCTCACAGCGAGGAAGGAAGGGAGAAAGGGAGGATGGAAGGAAGGGAAGGAACCTTCTGGATCTGCCAGTTTTGATCCTAACTCTGCTGGGTTTCAGCATTCCCTGCTTTTCAGCATTCCCTGCTTTTCAGCACTCCCTCTTATCACTTGACTTGTGCAGGAGCATCCAGATGTGACGGGGTCATCCGTGGGATCAGCAGGATCTCACTGGTCAGCTTTTTCAAGCGTGTCTCCAGCATTAAGGCTCAAACTGGAAAGGTAATCCCATCGGGAGGCTTAACCTACTCTTCAAATTACTTTCTCCTGCTCTTTGGAGCCTTTGGGTTTTATTCGGGTGGTTTTTTCTTCCTCATCAAGGCCACTCGTTTAATTGCTGTGACTGCCAGGCACAGACCTCACTTTCACTCTCACAGACCTCCTTTTCTTCAGCTCCTTCATAATAAAGTGGTTTTTTCTGGAACAGGGCCAGGCCTTTAGCCCAAAGTGTCTTCTGGTTTAATATCCAGCCAGGGAGAGCACAGCCAGATTGCTTCCCTAATCCCTCTTCCCAAAGACAAAGGTGTCAGCACTGTCTAGACATTGGTGTTCCACGTGCTCATTCGAGGCTGAGAGTTCCCTGTCTCTCCTTTTCATCCCACATAGTTGTCCTCAAAGCCTCCTCATCTGCCATGTCTCAGTGGCTGAAATCCCCCATGGAATTTGGGATGGACGTGTCCAATTTGGGAGTGGGTGGTCTGTGCCCCTTTGGAGCAGAGTCAATGGAACAGGGTGGGTGAGTTCTTGCTGCTGTACAGACCAAGCATTTAAAATCTCTTTTTTTTTCCCATATTGAAGCCCTATCCAGTCAGGAGATATTACACAGCAGCTGCTCTTAAACTTTTATACTTCTTTTATGGTTGTTTAATGCCTTTCCTTGGGTCCAGCTTTTCCAGGGGGGAGTGAATCCTTACAAGCTACAGATTTGGAGTAGGAAAAGCAACAATTCAGCTGGATTCCTGCTCCTTTGAAATTTTCCTTCTACTGATGGCAGGTTTTGACCTCTTGTTTCTTGGGAAGGGTTCTGCTGGGAGGTTTAGCTAATGGGAGATCATGAGGATCCTGTTTAGCCTTGGATGTGGTCTGGTTGTGTAATGCAGAGGACAAAAACATCGGGAAAACTGAAGTCACATTGATAGCAGAGCAAAATCACAAATTCTTTCTGCCCAAAGCACTGTCCCCTTTTGGAGCTGGGTTCCTTACACATATTTATTGTCCATTTTTTTGTATTAAAGTGTGAAAGTAGTGGTCTCCGATCCAAACAGTCAAGTTAAAAATGAGGCATTTTAATGTCAACATTGCAAGTTCAAAAAGCAGAATGGGGCTGGAAGTCAGTGACTGCACTTTCAGTTTGTTCTGTATTTATGGGAGGCCTTATCAGCAGGATTCCTGTCCAGGATTCTCTCCCTAAAAAGTCATTCATCCATGAAAGGTGTCTTGCTCTGAAGGCCACGGCAACTGGGGGATAATTAATTACTTATAACTCGTGAGGCCCCCTAAAAGTGAAGCTCCTGGTTTCTTCTCTGGGCTCTTCCTGGAGTTCAGCCTGGTCCGGTAGAAGGTGTCCCTGCTCATGAAAGGGGATGGGAATGAGATGGGCTTTAAGACCCCCTCCAAGCCAAACCAGCCTGGGATTCCATGAAAACAAGCAGCACTCTGCATTTGTGGAGCTGCTGTTGCCTTGTCTTTGGGTAGGTCAGGTTTGAAAGGTGTTTCTTCAGGAAAAGTGCCTGGAAAAGAGCTGATGATTCACCAGAAATTAACAGTAAATGGGTTTGTTGTTGTTGCTCCCAGGTACTGCTCAAGGATTATCCCTGTCAGTTCATTAAAGGCTCGGATAGGGATTTGCAAGCCGACGGCTTTGGTTCCTTTGGTGGGCTCAGGCTGGAGCCCCTCAATATTTTGCACTTAATGTTGGAATAATGTGGGATTTCGGAGTCAGGATCCAATTCTCTTGTTGGTTTAAAAGGGATTACAGGCAGAGAATTTGCAGGGACAGTAATTGAGTGTAACTGTGCTGTATGGGAAGATCACTGCAGTTTATTCCCCGTTATTCCTCCCCTCCCTTTATTCTCTTCTTGGGGTGGAACTATGACCCCAGAATGTCACCGGCGCATCCTCGAGTTCCCTTCCCACAGCTGCCAGAGTGCAGGAATGGCAAATTCCCATCCCCATGGAGCTGTGGCCTCCCGGAGCATCTCCCTGCAGTTCAGCTGTGGATCATGGCTTTATTTGTCACGTCAGGCTGGATGGAGAGCCCTGGGTTGGAATTCCCGGCGCTCTGCCAGGGAATTGCTGTCGGAGCCCCCGTGCTGATAAAACTCATCCTGGCTGCACTTCACTGCATCCCTGGCATTGCATTCCTGCCTGGGAGCTAACTAACAGGCCTAGGAATTTGTTGGGTTCAGCCCTGGGGGTTCCAAACTGTTAATCCATATCTTTTACTGTTCGAAAAACTCATTTTCCTGAGGGTTATTTGGCGCCGCAAGTGCATCAGCAGGATCGCGGTAGTGTATCTCCTACACAAGAGGAAACGTGTATATTCTTTTTCCTCAAACAAAAAGACAACTTGCTTTAAGAGAGAAAAAAATTTCCTGCTGCGACCTTAAAATAATTCATTGTGGGGGAAAAAAAAGCTTTTTGTTTTATGAAGGTTTTGTGCCTGCAGGATCCCAGCTGAATGCCATGTAGGAATTGACTGGTGCTAATGTTGATTTAAGAAAAAAAAATCGGAATTGCTTGGACAGGGGAGATTATCAGTCAAATACTGCTTAGAGAAATTGCTGTGACGTGCTGCCTTTAGCACCTCGCCGGGGCGTGGGGATGGGCAATAATGTGAGCAGAGTGGGCAATGTAAGATCATCGCTTTTCTCCTGATAATTTAACTAAATCAGTTTATAATAGGAATATCTGTTGGTAAAATGAGAGGAGAAAATGATCCTCACAAATACATTGTCCTTGTTCTCATCCCCCTGCTCCAGAGCTTGCCGGTGCAAGGAGAGCGTTGCAGGATTCCCTGTGGCTCTGCCTTCCACCATGTGGGTTTTTATAGAGTTCTTCCTCTTTTCTGCTCCTTTGATTCTGTTTTTTTTCCCTCAGAAAGCCACACACAGACCCGAACCTTCAGTTCTCATCACCTTTGTCATCTTTTGTGCCGTTTTCTTTATCCTTCTCCAGTCCCACCTGTGAAATAGGTGTGGTTTGAAAAAGAAAACTCAAATTCCTGATTTATGATCCAGTTTTTGTGTTGCTCTGCCACAGCTCAGAAATGAGGGTCGGCCTCACAATGGACCTAAATGGGGTTTGCTGGCTCTTAAATGTTTTTGCAGGCTGATGAGTTTAAAGCAGAGGGAATGAAAATGTAAAGGTGCACCTGGGAAAGGGCATCCCACACCTGCTCTGTGGGGCCCAGCAATGGGGGGACAAGAGGAATGGGCAGGGACTGATCCCAGGAAGTTCCACCTGGACATGAGGCAGAATTTCTTCCCTGGGCAGTGCCCGAGCCCTGAACAGAGACCAGAGAAGCTGTGGAGTCTCAATCATTTGGCCATTTGGTTTTCATTGCATGGATACAAAAATTACAGCATTCAGTCAAGCATTCCAGAAGCCCCATCACGAGTGATTGTGGAATAGCCAAAACTTGATCTTTCTGACACATCAGCCACTGCCACAGGAGCAGGGTGTGTTGTTCCATTCAGCACACACACCTTACCTTGCACCTCTCAGCAGATGATTTCACTCTCTGCACTTCTCTCAGGGCTCTCTGAATCTCCCAGATTAATTATGACTGTTATGAATAATTTAATCTCCACAAACATTGCTTTGTCTCTTCTGCTCTTTCTCCCAGTTTCAGCTGCTGGTCCCTGTAAAGGCTCTGGGAGCACCTTGCTGTCACCCTTTTGGGAGCCTGAAAATCCCATGTTTAATGCCAGCCTGTTTCCTATTCCTTAACTGCTCCCTAATCCATAACAGACCCTTCTCCCATTGTCCTGTAACTTTAATTTTTTAATAGTGTCTCGCTGGGGCTTTTGTAAGCAGCTTTTTGAGGTGGTTTATCCCCCAGTTCTGGACTCTTTAGCCACAATTGAGGGATTTGAGTTGAGTTATTTTGCTTCCCATGCTGTGTCTGTTTGTCTGAGCGAGGGCACTGCAGCATTCCAGCCACTCTGCTTCATGGGAAGGGAGACCTTGGCTATTTCCAGGCTAATCCTTAGGACACTTGTTGAAGATGGGGACAAGTCTTCTGCTGTTACATAGTGTGAGATTTGATGTGATAAAGGATTTTCACACACATCATTCTAAGGGCATTCTAAGCTTTTCCTGACTTTCAAAGTAAACAATATTTGGGTTTATTGACTTCAGTATATATTTGCTTTCCCTTCCCTCCTGAAGGTCTCTGGAAATGCCCAATCCTTCCATACTTGTAAAGGAGTAAACATGGAGCAGATCTGTGTTTGCTGTTTGTACTTCCCAGCTTGTTTAAGGTACTTCCTGTAGTTTTGTTCAAGCTCTCCTTGGTTTGGATTTTGACTCCTTTGCTTGCCACTATTTTGTTTCCCAGTGAGCTTTCTCCTCCCTGCTCTCCTGTTCCCCCACTGGGGGTTCTCTCACATTCCTCATGCAGACCACAGGCAGAGTCTGTTGTCTTTGATTTTCCCACCTTTGGGCTTTTCTCGCGTGAAATGATCCATGTTTTCCATCCTCCTGGGAACAGGCGCAGATTTCCACGTCACCCTGCTCATTTTAGAGAACACGGGCTTTTTCCCTGTCCCCAAATAAGATTTTATTCTTGGCAGGGAAGAGCTGAAGTGCTGTTTGCTTGCGGAATTTCCGGATGACTGACGGCACGCTCAGCCCTCGGAGTCCTCACGGTAAACACAGCTCTCGCTGTTAGAAAAAATATATCAGAAATCCCCAAATAAAGCAGGGAATGTACAGAATTCCCAAGTTAGGAACACCACGTGTGGCTCTGGGTAGCAGTTTGTTTGATTCTGGGATGCAGGAGAAGTGAAATCTTTCAGATGCCTTTCAGGGAGAGCCAGAACATCTTTTTTTTTTTTTCCCCTTTTCCTACTCATCCGGAAACACTCGGGAATGAGCAATTCCACTGATTTGTCTTGTTGATGGCTGTTTTCTCCTGGTCTAAGGAAATACTTTCCACTTCTATGAGGCCATTATCTCACACGGAATTTCCATTTGCTGCTCTCGGCTGGGAGGGACATCGTGAGAGAAGTCTGTGGGAAATTGGGGAAGGAAAAAGAGAATTTGAGGTTCCTTAAGCTGCTCAACTGTGTGTTCTGACTTAGCCTGAAAATTCCTCTTTTTTGGGGTGACTGTGGTGAGAATAACACTGTGGGAATAATCAAAACAGGGAAAACACTGTGCCACTGGTGGGGGTGACTGCTGCTGTATTATTATTTTTATATGGGGCAGGCAAAGCCTTTCGGTGCCCATCCGATGTTGAACTCTGGGATGTTGGGATGTCTTCTGTAACTCTACCAGTGCTAAATCCCTCTCCCAGAATAACTCCCAGCTCTTTCACCTCCATTTCAGGAAACCTTCGAAAAGGGAGTTGTCAGGTCAGATTGCCTTTCTTTAATAACTAGAAATCCCCTGGAATTTCTTGGTAAATACCCTGTAGGACATGCTCCTGGTGTAGGGACCCAGCAAACTCTGGCCTTGGAATAGCTCAAAAGCTGTAAGTAAATATGTTCTTGAAATTACATTTTGAAATTGGTTTTCATCTTTAACTCGTTCTGAAGTTAAAACCTAATTATGAATATTAAATTCAGGTTAAAGAATCCAATTTTCTTCTAGTTCTGCATTAAATGAGCTGCCAGAACTCACCTGGTGGTGACAGGTTGGGAAGGAACGAGATGGTGTGACTAAACTGCAGACTCTAGCCTAAAACTGTATTTTCAACATTAATTTGCATAGAATGCAGGTCCTGTCTTTTGGAAAATAAAATAAAATTAATTACCTCTCCCCCAGCTGGCCCTATCTGTGACAAGGCTGCAGTGGAAAAGCAGGATTCATGCATTGGAAAAAGGGGTGTTTGCCAGATTCCCATCTGAACTGTAAAGAGCAGCTCTGGCTTTGAAACGAGCTGTGAGTTCACGGTGCCCTTCTATGGCTGAGTGAATGAAGGATGGATTTGGGCAGTGCTGTCTGTTTCTCTGCTAGTTTGTGTGGCATGGGCAAGCGCTGAACAGAAAACCCAGTGGAAAATTCCTCCGTGGGTTTTGTGCTGCTGGAAGTTCAGGTTGTGCTGGTTGATTCAGGAGGGGACATTCGTTCAAACATGTGTTGGCAGTGGTTAAAAGGGACAGTGTTCTCTGGTCACCCCGGCTGGTGTTATCCCAGGAAACATCAACTGGTTATGCTGCTCAAACCCCTGGAACACTTCTGGAACAGGGGGGCTCTTGCAGCTGTCCCAAACTGGCATCTCAGTGAAGCAGATCACCTCAGTGACCCCAAATCACCCCAAAATCCTGCGCAGAGGGAGCCACCCCATCTGCAGCACAGCTTCCAGCCCTGTCCTGGGAAGTGGGCACGGACATCAGGATACACCACCCAGAGCAGGGAAAGGTGTGTAACTGCATAATTAACAGCCCCTTAATTGAGTGCTTTGCCCAGGTTGTGTAGCATACAAAGCAGGGTGTGTGGAGAACATCCAGGGAAGGAGCTTTGCAGGAAATGATCCGAGGTCGTGGGCAGAAGCTACTGGAGCAGCTGTGAGCCTCTTTTTTTTGGAAATGCTGAGAGTTCCCAAACCTTTCTAGGGCTGCACGCACTCCCTGTTCTCATTGCCCCTGGGAAAGTAAACCCCTGAGCTCCTGCTGTTCATCTGAAGCCGAGCTTTGTTTTCTGAGCAAACACTGCACAGCCTTAAAAAGCCCAACAGAACAGGATGCTTTTTCTTTCCTGGTGAAAGCAAGTGTTAAATACTGGATTACAAGATGGGAAATGGAGTTGTATTTTTATGTGGCTCTTTTGTAAGTCCAGGATTATGTTTAACAAAGATCCTCTTCAGCTACACCAGTATTTCATTCCTTTTGGATGCTGGTGACCCCAGGGCTTTCCCTACCACGTTAAACTCTCCGAGATGGAGTTTCTCACTCTATATTCAAGATGGAATTTCCTTTTACTGCTTCTTAGTATTTTGTTAACCTATTTTAGGAATGATTCTTCTGGATTTATACCAAATATAGCAGCCGTGACTCAGCCTCTGTTCCTGGTTTTGGACTCGGAGATGCACTTGCTGCTTTTCTGTTCCCTCCGCCCCTGCAATTTCCCCCTCTACGTTTCTAATCCGGTCCCCCTGCATTCCTCAAGGAGCTTTCTTCAGTTTACATGGCTTTCCTGTTGATCCCAGGATTTTCAAGATTGTCACAATATTTTATAAATTGGCAGCGGGAGAAGAATTCAGCACATGGGATAAGATGAGGGGGAATGGTTTTAAACTGAAGGAGGGTGAATTTAGATTAGGAATTGGGAAGGAATTGTTCCCTGTGAGGGTGGGGAGGCCTTGGCAGAGGTTTCTCAGAGAAGCTGTGGCTGTCCCTGGGCCCCTGACCATGTCCAAGGCCAGGCTGGACGGGGCTTGGAGCTTGTCAGTGATGCCAGCCCCAAATTCCAAGGTGGTTCAGGGGCTGATGAGGATTTTTTTGAGTGCCCTCTTAATTGCTGGTAATTGGCAGCACAGCCTGAGCAGCTCTGTCTGGTGTTCAGTGCTCTGTTTCCCTGCTCTGATGTCTGCAGAAGATTTTCGGGATCAGATGGCAGAAGTGAATTGCAAATCAGGAGGATTAGCATTTGTATCCAACATGCTCCAGCAGAAGGAGATTAAAAGTCCTGGGTCAGGAGTGTAGGTATGGAGCTGGTGCTGGGATGGAGATGGGAGTCCTGCTTCGTTCCTTCTACAAGGCTGACAGATCACAGAATATGGAATATCCTGAGCTGGAAAGAACCCATGAGGATCAAAATTCACCTCGTGGCCCTGCAGAGACACCCCAACAATCCCACCCTGGCATCCCTGGAAGCGGGTGCCAGGGATGCTCCTGGAGCTCTGTGGGGCTGTGCCCATTCCCTGGGGAGCCTGGGCAGTGCTTCCTCTGGGTGAAAAACCTTTTCCCAATAATAATAGTTTGCTTCTGCCAAGGTGTTGTGTCCTCCTGGGGAAATGCAGAATAAAATCCTTCCAAAATGTCGTTCCTGTCCTTCAGTACCAGACCTCCCTTTCTCTTTTCAGCCAGGGGCAGGTGTTTACATCAGATAAAAGACCAGGAGCGGTGCAGGCACACAATTCATGTTTCTAGAGCAGCTTTGAGCGTTGGCTGAGCTGAACAAAGCAGAGATGTGAGAGCATCAGTGGCAGCTTCACCTCAGCCCGTCCACACCGAGCTGGAAGTACCTGCGGGCTTGTGATCATTTAAAAACTGAGAGTGGGAGCAGGGGAAGCCTGGGCTTCCTCTGCCAAGGGCCTGAACGCCCACGGAACACACACACAGGAGCTGCTGCCTGTGGCAAACAGCCTGCCTGAGGGGGAAATTAAAAGCGCCACCCCAAACCCCTTTGTAATTACATTTCCATAGCCCTCAGCCACACTGGGAGGACAAATCTGACGCTGCTGTGCTGATACCGAGATCTGGGCACAGCTGGGTTTGAATTTCCAGAGAAAATGGAGGGGTGTGAAGTGCATCTTCCTCTCCTTGTGTTGTGTGTCTCCCGTCTTCCTTTGGGATTGCACCAGGGGTGTTTTGCACATTGAGGGATACTGTGGGATGGCACGGCCCCAGTAATGCAGAGATACCTGTGCCCTGGGAAATTTATATGGAAATACTTTATGGAGTGTCCTTCACTGTGCTCTGATTCTAAATCCAGGCACCATTATCTTTAAATTCGTGTAGGTAAAGAAATGAAAATATAAAATACATATTACAAATGTGATTAAATGCATGTTATTAATTGTAAAGGAATAACCAGGTTATTTTATAGTTGTTGAAATAAGTCAATTTGGGAAAAAAATAGAGAGGAAGGGGGGACCTTGGACAAGTGTCCTGCTGTGTAACATTTGTTCTTTCTGAAGTGTGTATTCCCAGGCTTTCCAGATTGAAGAGGTCGTGGCTACTTTCACGATTTGCCCTCCTTTTCTTTCCCTCAAGGACATTTTTCTCGCTTCTGTTGCCTGGCAATTCCTGTGCAGATCACCCAGGCCCTGCCCTGTGCTTCCCCTGCGTTCCCTGTGCTGGTCACATTGTACAGCATCTCAGGGCTGCACTTCCAGAGGATGCACATCCAGCCTGGCTTCTGTCTTACCCACAGCATGTGCTGCCTGCTGGGCTGCTCTTTATTTATTTAATTCCTTCTGGATCCCTTGGTAGCTCTTCCTTGCTGTTGAAATCATCTCTTGAAGCTGAATTAATCATTGAACAGAAACCAGGAACTCGGTTTCTGTTGTTCATTAAGGAAATAAAAAACATGCCACCAGTATTTCACAAAAACATCTGCTGGGAATATTTGGTTTATTTTCCAAGCCTGGAAAAAAAACTTGTGAATTCATTAAAAAGTAGAGTGAATCTTACCAAAATTAGTCCCCTACCAGACTGGGGGTTTTATCACAGTTATTATCAATTTGGGCATTGTCAGAGGACAGAGAAATCTGGAGAAAGGAAATCTGTCTCTTGAGTAGGTGATGTGCACCTGTTGTATGATTGATAGAGTTCATTTGAGACGAAAATTGAATTGTTAGGGAGAAATGATGGCAGGAAAAAGCCTTATTATGTACAGAGATGAGGCTGATCAGCATGAAAAGAAATGTGTCACAAATTGGTTGCAAATCAAAGGCCTGATTTTTTTTTCTTCTTTTTCAAAAAGGCACAAATAAGGGTGTGCACTGTAAATCATGGAATTGCTGCGTAATGTGTGCTGGGATCTTTTGTGCAATACAAAAAGGCTTTTTCTCTGCAGAGTTTATAATGTGAAGCTGTGAGGCTGCAGACGAGTCTGTGTGCTTAGACCAGGTGGGTTTAGTCTGGCTACGCCTGAGTGTGTTGTAAAATCAGCACCGAATTCTAAGAATAATTAAATTATCAGTCATAGGTACAATCATGGAATTGTGAAAGTTGGAAACAGCCTCCAGGAATATTGAGTCCAACTGCTCTCCCAGAACTGCACCAGGAGAGCTGGAGAGGGACTGGGGACAAGGGCTGGAGGGACAGGACCCAGGGAATGGCTTCCCACTGCCAGAGGGCAGGGCTGGATGGCATATTGGGAAGGAATTGTTCCCTGTGAGGTGGGGAGGCCCTGGCACAGGGTGCCCAGAGCAGCTGTGGCTGCCCCTGGTTCCCAGACTGGTTTTGTCCCCCTGATGGGAAACAAGGAAGCAAACCTGGGTTTTCCGGCCATCACAAGCTGGGGATTTAGTAGTTCTGTTTTTCCTGATACAGCCTGCAAGCTGTAACCTCCTTCAAATTCTCTTCCCGCCCTTTAGTTTGGGAGGGAATGTCCAGAAATCAGTGAGAAGTATTAATTGTTGACATGCTGTGGCCTTTCAGCCCTTTCCTTTGTGTTGCTGCAAAAGCATTCCTAGTTTTGGCCTCCTGGGCTGGGTGTATTCACTGGAAACCTGAACGAGTGTTTCGGTGAATAAAAGCACTGCAAAATCCTCTGTAACAGCAGGCTGGAAAATTCTTGGTTTTTCCAGAGGTTATAAAATCTGAATAAGCTGATTGAGTGCATATTGCTTATGTTAGAGAGTCATGCCATACATGCACTGGTTATTGGCTCCTGTCTCTTACTCAGTGTCTGCCACTAACCTCTGGCAATTCCTGTAAGGAATGTTTGACTTGTGTTTGAGGCCTGGGACAGCTTTAGAGACAGCTGCAGCCTTCATTTAAAGGTTTCTATCACGGTCATCTGTGCAAGCTTTCTTTTCTGTTGTGCTGGTTCTGCGTTGTTTTACTGCAGGATCAGGCTCAGAGTCTGGGAGAGAAACGCCAAGTAGGACAGAATTCCAACAGTTTAATTTCATATTTTCGCTTTGAACAATCTGTATTTTGAAGGCTTGTAATAATAATCACAACACCACTGCACACCTTTGGGTCTGCATCTCTGTTTTCTTTTAAGCCTGGGCTGTCCCATATTTCCTCAGGAAGTTAAACCCCTGCCTGAGCTCTGCCTGTGATTGTTGTGAATTTCTTAATTTCTTAATTTGAGTTCTGTTTGTTCATCACTTGGCAGCTTTCTCATAAAACAGTCAGCAACTTCTTTTGCTTATTTTTCAAGTAGTCCCAAGTTGCCCCATGTATTTTCCGGGTTTTGCTGGTCCTTGATAGCACGAGGCACATCAAGCCCAGCACAAATCTGGAGTCTGTTTTTCCCCTTCCACGTAGCTTGGTTTCCAAATGGAATGAGGGAATGCCAGAGTCTGCCTCTCCTCTGGATGGGAAAGACTTTCAGGCTCCTGGGCTTGTTAACACAGCGCCTCTTGCCAACGTGAAATTACAAAAAGACAATGATAAACAAACTTCTTGCCAAAGCTCCCTTCCTGCTGACAGATTTAGCCTGGGCCCTCCTTCGTCTTCCCTGGTGCTGCTTTGTTTCAGAACAAAGATTCCAAAATATTTTAAGGAAGAAGGGACTATTAGGGAGGATTGATCTCCTCCGTTTCCACTGTCCATCTTCCTGTTTCTCAGTCTCTAAACCCCAGTGGGTCCATCCCTCGAGGTGAGCAAAGAAGGAGAAGAGGACAGGGAGAGATTTGCGGTGCTGCCTGATGGGAAAGTGGGGCTGGAGCTGCTCCTCAACCCTGCCTTGGGTTTCCAGTCTTGACCAGAGAAGAAATCCCGGAATTGACCAGAAAACCGAACCTGGCAGAAGTTTGTTAGAGAACAGTGAGGAACAACCATGGCTGGAAGTGACAAATTACAGCCAAAACCTGCGACACAGTGGATTTGACCAGATAAAGCGCAGGGAAGCCTGACCCATCTGTCATTAAAAGGACATCTCTGCCCTCATCTGATTTTAATTCCAGCAATATTGTATTGATGTGCCAACTTTGTACGGTGTGATCGACTCCCAGACAAATTCAGATCTTTATCCTGCTGCAATCCGTGGGAAGGAGTGATGTTTTCAGTGTTCAGGATATGGCTGGAAAGGGATTCTCCCATTTTTGAGGGATTAATTATACAAATGGAGGGAGGGTGATTAATGGTAGTGGTTGGAAGTTTTGGAGCAAAACATAAATTAAAACTTGACTTGGAGGATAATGTATGGAAAATGTGTATTACCCCTGAATTTTGGTCCTGCCAGTATGGCCTGGTTTGCCTTAGAATCATGGGATCATTAAGGTTGGAAAAGGCCTCTGAGATCATTGATTCCATCTGTGAGCCCAGCACTGCCAAGGCCACCACTGCCCCATGTCCCAGTGGTGGCCTTGGCAGTGCTGGCCATGTTACTCCACCCGTTCCAGTGCTTCCAGGGAGCTCACCCTTGAACCCACTGCTCTCCTGCATCTGTAAAAGGAAGCCACTGAGGTGATCAATTATTTCTTTTTTTTAAAGAGCCTGGAAGGGGGGAAGTTTATAGTTTTTAGTACCGTAAATTGTCTTTTTTTGGAGTCTCTCTGACTCCTAAAGTAAAGTGCAGCTTCTCTTAGGATGAGGAGCAATGAGGATGAGGCTGGGAGAAAGGCCTAAAGCAGCTCGAGAAGGCTCAGATAAGAAGATAATGCAAAATATTTTGTTGGGTTTTTTTGTAGTGACTAGGTGATATTATGGGATAGATGTTTATAATCCAGGCTTTTTCCCGATGGCCACCCTGAACCTCCCAAGGCAGTGCTTGTGGAAAGGAAGGAGCAGAGAGAAGTGTCCTCAAGCTGCGTGTTCCAGGAAGCCTTTTCAGCAGCACATAATGAAGCAGGGTAGGGAAGATAAAAGAATGGAGATAATCAGCTGGAGGAGGCCATGGCTCAGTCGGAGAGCACCGAGTACAAGAGTGCAGCAGGGTTCATCTCCAAAGGGAAAGTCAGCAAGGCCTCAAGTTAGAGAAATTAATAGGAATATATCAAGGAAGTCGTTTGAGAGCTGCTGGGAATGGTTTGGGACACACTGGGGCAGATATGTTAGATCTTTTAAAAAATACATGTATTTATTGGTTACCTGCTGGTGAAACCCATCAGACTTGCAGATAAAGAAAGCTGGGAATCCACAGCACGGAATTCATCTGCGTTAAGATGTTTTCTTCTCTGGAAACAAGTTAATATAACCCCAGCTGTGCCAGAACCTTCTGGTTTTTCTCACGCTGAAATTTCTCGTGGGGGAAGTGGTTCAAGACTAGGCTGGATGGGGCTTGGAATAACCTGGTCTGGTGGAAGGTGTCCCTCCCCATGGCAGGGGGTGGGAACTGGATGAGCTTTAAGGTTTTTTCCCAAACCAGTCTGTGAGTCTATGATTCAATCATTTCTCATTTATTTAGGCTCCGAGGGGTGTTTGTGTAAGCTCTGCCTAACTCAAACAGGCAAACACACTGTGCAGATATTTTGCCACCCACATTCAGGTTCTGCTGCGCAACAAGTGGTCCCATCTTCCCAGTCCTTTCCAGGGAGGACAGGGATTTCCTTTACTGTATTTCAACATGCAGTCCAGAATTTCACATTGAATTAATAACTGAATTGTCATTTTTTGACCCTCTGGCTTTTAAGCAGCTCATAAACTTCAGCGAGCGAAAGGTCGAGATTTCTCCCGCCTCAGCATTTATTTTTTTGGGCAGTCTGAGGTCAGCAGATTCCAAAGTCATGAGCTGCTTTGTGCTGATAAATTACCCGTTTCATTTTTCATCCCATGAAGACAAAAGGGCCTGCTGCTGTTAGAGATGTCAGGCTTGTCTCCATTGGAAGTGTGCGAGTTTATTTAGTTCTTTATCTCACAGGAGGCAGTCAGTGATGGGAATGGGGATCCTTAGGGATTTGTCTCCCAGGACACCCTCCTGCGTCTCCTCAGTGAGAGCTGAGTGCTCCTGTCCTGATTTGGAGGTGGATCTGATGGAAGATGCTGTAGGACTGTGAATTTACAGGATCACTTTGCTGGTGTTTGAGATCAGGAAGGTGAAGTGCTGTAGTGAAATCCCTCTCTCCATTTCCATGGGGTTAAGTTCTTTCCCTCCACTGGGGAGGTTCCCATCAGCTGGAAGAGCTGGGGGTGTTCACCTGGAGAAGAGAAGGGAACCTGGAATAGTGTCCCTGTCCATAGGAGGGGCTGGAGCTGGACAATCTTTAAGGTCCTTCCCACCCAAACCGGTCTGGGTTTCCTTGTGTCAACCCAATGTTTTCGCATTATATCAAATCCCATTATATTCCTCTAACACGTTCAGTATTTTGTTTCACACGAGAGATGTTCAACCAACTCTTAGTTAAGGTGTCGCTAAAAAAAGAATAAATTAAAGAAGAAGAAATTAAAGAAGAATTTGTTCATTATGGGAACAAATCTCCGAGCTCGTGCCTACTGTCCCAGACTTTTTTGGGAAAAGGTGGGATATACCCTTGTAAATTAACTTTTAACAGATGAATTGGAAGGTAATTTAATTATTGTTTGGTGGATCCCAGGTGAGGGTCAAGCTTCAAACGACTTAAGTGAAAAATTGTCAGAAAATTAGTGGAATTTGCATGGAGTGTAAGGTCAGGAGGCCTTTTCATGTTCAAGGAGACTTTGGCTGAATATTATTTGCATGCAATTTGTATAAAATTCATTTAAAGAGGTGATGTGCAGGTCAGGGAAGAAACGTATCTCTTTTCTTTGTTCACACTCTGTCATGTTGGCTCTGTGCCACCTGATGGGAAATGAATGACTTCTGGCACACACAGAAAATCCCACCCTCGCTCCAAAGTGGAAGGAATGGGTCTCTCAAAAGCAATTGCATTCCAGTGCCTCAAAAAACAAGGCAATGGGAGCTTAAAGGGAAAACCACCTTGAGACAAGGAGTGACTTGAAACAAAATGGAAAAATGTCTGTTGTTCAGAACAGCTCCCATTTCCTTTGTTTACTCTTTTCTTTCCAAGTGCAGAGCTACTATTTAATTTTTGGAGAGCCTGAAAGCCTCACCTGTCCGTGTCTCTGTTTTAAAAAACCTTGTAAAATAGATTTATTTCTCTGTGAAGACTTCATTCCCTTATTCTGAAAAGATGAGGATAATAACTTGGTTAACTTCCTGGATTTTCCATTTCAGCTTTATCCTTTTAGGTTTTCTGTTTGGTCAGAGGTTGGACTTGATCCTGGAGATCTTTTCCTTTAACTTTAATGGGGGGCTCTGGGCACGGTGTTTCCAAAGGCACAAAGTGAACCAGCGATGGAGGAAAACAATGGGATGAGATGTTCCTGTTGTGTGGTGTCTGTAGGACTCTGGGGATGTGATTCCTGATTCCCAGGGCTGGAGGACACAGAATCACGTGGAGCATTCCCTCGCGCGATGGGAACCCGTCCTGCGCTTTCACAGGCGGGATAAAACAGACGAGAACGTAACCAGGTTACAGCCACGAGGTATCCTGAGACTGTTTGCCCGCAGCTCATTCCCATGGCATTCCTGCTGGAGTCACTCCTTGCCAGAGTCTCTCGGAGCAACTGAATGTCGCTGTCCCAGGGATTAGGAAGCACTGGAAGCTCCTGCAGCAGAGCAGCCCCGGTGTTTGGCTGTTTATAATTAATTTTTAGCAGCCTTTTGGTTGGGTATTCACGGCCACAAGTGAACACTGCAGGTTCTGGCGGTGCAGGAGGTTTAATTTTGCTAATCCTGTTTTATTCCCATTTCAGTGCAGCCATTTCAATGCCACAACGTGGTGCCTGCAATGAATTTCAAACGTATTTTTGGCTGGCATTGTCTTGCAGAATGGGAGAGAAAAATCATCTCTCCTAAATGCCGTTTGCAGGGGCCATTTCCCGCTGTCTGGAAATCCCACGCTGCATACAAAGCAGGGAGGAAGCACAAACCTCTTCCTCACAAGCTCCCATCACGATTAGAACCTTTTTATCTGGGATAAAAAGCGTTTTCTTTCATCCTTCTCAATAAGAGTGTTCTGCTTTTACCATTTGGTACAACTCCTAATGCAAGCCACACATATACAATCGTTTCTTTTCCCAAATTATGATTTTTTGTGCTCTTTACACACACAAGAGTAGAAATGAAATGATGCTGGCATTGAAAAGGCACTTTAGAAAAGCGGCCCTGCCTGGGAGCAGGTCCAGTGGTCACCATGTGGTTTTTGGGGAGGAACAACTGAAAAGCAGAGGGAAGAGGGACCCTCATCAATTTTATTTCATAGAATCACGGAATTATTTGGGTTGGAAGAGACCTTAAAGCTCCAGTCCCACCCCTGCCATGGGCAGGGATACCTTCCACCAGACCAGGTTGCTCCAACCTGGCCTTGGACACTTCCAGGGATGGGGCAGCTACAGCTTCTCTGGAGTTACACTGATTTTCCCAAAGATCTTAATGCTCCGCTGTGTGTTAGTGAAGCCACTGATGGAATTCCCTGTCTCCCTGCAGCTTTCTCTTCCCTCTTGCTTTATAACCCTGATTTTCTTTGCTCTGAGAATGGCTCCTTCAGCGCTAACTTGGGGGTGGAGGGACAGCTAATTAATTAAGCACTAATTGTTGTCAAGTCAATCGGTGCTAACATTTAATGTTTGACTTGTTTACTCTCCAGAGGTAAAGCGAAAGGAGTTAATGAGCTAACAAATTGTGTGTCCATCATGAGGGACTTGTTTGGAGAGAATGATGTTATTTATGGACTGTAAAATCACACATTTTAACAAAACCCCCCAGATTTTGAAGCAAGATGGGTTTGGTTCTGGTGTGAAATTACCACTAGATAGCTGCAGAGACAAATGCGTCGCCTAATAAAGCTTAATGACTGATTTTCCCATTAATCAGAACTGAGAATGCGCTTCATTAAGATAATTAACTGAGCCAGTTGCTTAACTGACAGTTAGGAGACACAGATTCCCGTGTTACTTGCCTTTCCTCTTAATAAAAGCCACAAGAAGCTGACCCGGCTTCATCATCTTTATCGGAGAGAGGAGCACCAGGGCTGTCAAAGTCTCCTTGCTCTCGGAAGCTCCGTGTCAGGGTCTCCCTGTGACGGGGTCTCTCTGTGGGACACGGGTGGGATGCAGGAGTGGCCCTGCATGGGCTCCAAGCCTTGGCCTCCAGGTTTGCCCAGTCAGTTCACGCTGAGAGCTCAGCAGTGTTTGCCCTTCTCCATCAGCAGCCTTTCCCCTGCTGCTCCCAGAAAGGTCAGGCCTTGGGCAGGGTTGGTTTTATCACCCAGGAACTGCTCGCTCTTCCAAGGGGGACAATTCCTTCCCTGACTTTGAGGCTCCTCCTCTTCGCTCATCACCAGCTTGAAGTGGGGTCGTGAGTCCTGAGCCCCCACCCCGGAGCAAACTTGCAGAAGATGAATCTGCTCCAGGTGCATTTGCAGGCAGAATACACAGCGCTGGAAAAGTTGTGGGAATTAACGGGGAGGTCCAAAACTTGAATTATTAAATATGCTCTCTGGTCGTAATGTCGGGTTGTAAATCCCTTCCTTCACGGCTCTCTGTGTCTGGAATTCTAACAGGGTGATGCCGTCAGGACTCTGTACAGGAGCCAGCGTAAGGCAAGCGTCTCAACTCTGCTTTTCTTTTGTCCTCAGAGTTCCCGGTCTTCCACCATGAATCCTGTTTACAGCCCCGTCCAACCTGGGGCTCCCTACGGAAACCCGAAGAACATGGCCTACACAGGTAGGACAGGGGCTGGTGGCTTCTCCTGGCTCTCCGTGTTCTGTGGTGGTCAATCCCTGCAGGAGGGAGAAGGATTTTCAAGCAGGGAGCTGGATGGGAACGTGACTGTGGGAAAAACCCTTCAGCAAAGCCAGTGCAGCGAGCGGGGTGAGAGGAGTTGGAGCTGAATTCATGCAAAGAGGATGCCCTGGAAATCCTAAGGAAAAGGATCCAAAGGGGTTTTTTGTAGGTTAACAAATATGCAAGAAGGTGCTTGGACAGTCAGCGGGAGGGCTTCCCTCTGGAGCTGTCCTGGGCCACTGGGGTGCACATTCTGGGATAATCCAGCTGTGGAAACGAGGATCCCACAGCCAGGAGCCCCTTGTTTGGAGAACGCCCAGTTATTGTGATAGGTGGTGACTTAAGCTACATCACCGACTGATTATTTTTTGGTTTCAAGTTGTGCTTTGGTTGAGTTGTTCTTATGCTGATGTCTGTTTGGAACCTTCTTTAGAACTGAGTTGTCTAAAAATGTCATCCTTAATACTCAAAAAAGGCCTTGAAAGATGTTTTCCATAATTATGTAACTGGGGGGGGAACTAAAGTGTACTGACATGGAAAGAATTCAGCTGGGAGAGAAATGGTGCTGTGGAAAAAGAAAATCCCAGTTTAGGCGTGTCTCGTCTTCCCTGTGGATTACGTTCACCTCGTGTTGTTCTGATCTTGTAACCCCCTTACAAAATCAGCCCTGGAAAACTGCTTTTTACACCATTTTGGGGAATGCAATCAGCTTTTAGATGTGTTGTGTTAGGACTTCCTGCTTTCTCCTTGCACTGCCAGTTGGATGTGTTGACTTCCAGCCAATGTGTGGAATTATGTTGGAATGTGCTTTTGCGGAGGAGAGTGGTCACCAGCAAATGGGAATGGGCATCAAATCCCCTCAGGTGCTGTGTGCATGGAATGTTCTGGGGGAGTTTGGCAGCTCTTCCAGCTGGTGGATCACTGGGGCTGTGAGGAGCCCTGTCTGGGACTCTGCAGAGCAGAGAGTTCCTCAAAGGCGTTTTGCCCCATTTTTATTCATCCTTTTCTTTCCCATTCCAATTTATGCAGCTGCTTTGTCAGAGCTACTGTAGCTTGGGGGAACTTTGGTCTCACCGTCAAAGCATGAGAGGCTTGGAAAAAAAACAATCTCTGTGAAAAAGTCTCTTCAAAAATCTCCCCATTGTGAGAGGACTGTGGACTCCAGCAGCGCTTGGGTGAGAGAAGGAGCTCATAAGTGCACAGTTATTTTCCTACTCTGGAAATAACAGGAATTTTGTGGCTTTCCGGCACAAGAGGCTGCTTCTCTCCCACTTTACTTTGAGTTTTTTGGCATGTACTTAAAGCTCCACCTGAATATCCACTCAATGTACATTCCTGTATCTGCTTTCCTACGGTCCTGGGTGTGTGTGTTAGAAGCTGCCTTCTGGCACTTGGTAAGACAATTTTATTTAAATATTGAGGTGCAGATTGGTTAGAATTTGGACCTTGACCTTTCTTAGGAGATTTTTAGAGGGTGAATTCTGCTTGTGGTAAATACAGAGAAGTCAGTGGGGCATGTGCAGGATAATCTTGGAGGAAGAAGCTGGAGGCAGATCAGACTGGAAAAATTAAAACAAGGTCCTCAGTTATGTCAGTGGTAAAACAAAGAAACAAATTCAGGATACCACAGCAGGAATATTCCTGCTGGATGGTTCCAGTGCCCAGCTGTAAAGAGTTGTGGAATAAAACTCAAGTGGGATAGAGGCAGAAAGAAAGCAGGGATGGGAATCAGGATACTGGCAGGTTGAATTCCGTGCTTTCGTGGGGCATTTTTGGTGTAAATGTGAATGCTTTATACTACTTAATATTTTGTTTATTATTTTTATTTCTATGATAGCTTTAGGCTGAAATAATGAGTTTTAATCTAATTTTCTTCTCATTCTCACTTTTGTGTGGTTTTCTGGTGGAGTAGGGACAGAGGTCCATTGCAAGAGGAATAATCCAATTTTTTCTGCTGGATTGGCTGTTAGGGAAAATAGGAAATCCTTGTGTTAGGGAGAATGGGAAATCCTTGGCACACACTCAGGCGCTTGATGAACCATCCATTTATTCAGATTCTTGATTTTTCTATTTTGATCTTCCTTAATGGAAGTGTGAAGGACAGTTATTTCCTAAATCATTTTTCAAGTGTGGCCTGGATTAGCTGGATTTTTATGGGAAGTAATAATTAAGTTTAAAAAAAGGAAGTTTGAAAGTATAGTTACTTGCTGAGATAAAATCAGAATGGTTCAACTCATAGGAGAAATGTTTATGGAAACAATCCCTGTGTTTGAACAAATGGATTTATTGAGCACAGGTGGCTTCTCCTGTGTCTCATTTTTGGGGTCCTTAGGACTCCCAGATTTATGAAATTGAATCCTCTTTCCCGTTTTCCATGGGGAAGAGGGAGAGGAGGAGAAGAACCTCTGCTGGCAGTGTTTCCTGCTGCTGGATGAGCAAGAAGGGAAGGTGACACGGGGGGAATATTCCAGCTGCAGGCAGAGCTGCATCTGCCCAGTGCCAGCCTTGTGCTCCAAGTCCTGGCTCCTCGTGCCCGGCTGGGGACAGCTTCCACTCCACTAATTCCCTGGATTTTGGAACACCAGCAGCAGCGTTTCAGTGTTGTTTACTATTTAATTAAACCAGGCCGTAATTAAGTTAGATCTTCACGTAAGCTGTTGTTTTAATTGAGGCTAATTTTAAAATGCATTTAAGGCCTCCGATTTGCCTTTTTTTTTATTCCTGGCAGAATTCGCTTTACCTGCCCCAAACGTGAGCTGCTGAACCACCTGGTTTTTTCTTCCCTTGGCACGTTACCCTGCTCATTTCCTTGCCCCCGCTGCAGGAAGGCACTGGGGCTGCAGTAAATGGATCAGCCCAGTGGTGTGGAATCAGGGGTGAAGAATCAGTCTCTCCCAGAGCTGGTTTGACTTCAAGCGTGAAGCTATGAAGTGTCTGTGATAGCTCCCACCATTCCCCCTCTCCCTGCCAGGAGCTGATTAATATGCTGATAAGGTGCTGTGATTCATGAACCTGCGCCGGGCTGGCTCTGTGCTCGGCGCGGGTATCCCTAAATAATACATGGAAATAAAATCCAAGGGCCCGAGGATGCGAAGCCGGGCGGGGAATCTCCCGGGGGTTTGTGTCACCTGTGAGGGAGAGATCCTCACGGAATCCTGGAATGGTTTCTGGAAGGGACCTTGAAGGACATCCAGTGCCACCCCTGCCATGGGCAGGGACACCTTCCACTATCCCAGGCTGCTCCAAGCCCCGTCCAGCCTGGCCTTGGACACTGCCAGGGATCCAGGGGCAGCCACAGCTTCTCTAGGCACCCTGCTCACCCTCCTAGGGAACAATTCCTTCCCAATATCCCATCCATCCCTGCCCTTTGTTCGTTTGAAGCCATTCCATGTGTCCTGTCCATCCATCCCCTGTCCCCAGTCCCTCTCCAGCTCTCCTGGGGCTCCTTTAGGTCCTGGAAGGGGCTCGGAGCTATCCCTGGATCCTTCCCTTCTCCAGGTGAGCACCCCCAGCTCTCCCAGCCTGGCTCCGGAGCAAAGGGGCTTTCCCGGAATAGGACCCCTGCACACTCCTGAAGAGCAGGACACATTCCTGTGTCGGGCTGTTTATGGCACTCCTAAGTTGAAAATTCCCAGGTTTTTTCATTTTTTCCTTCCCTGAGGTGAAACCACAACATTTGTTTGGACATAATGATGAGCGGAGGGAATCTTTGCCCTCCAGCCGTCAGTTCTGTTGGCAGGACAGGAGGTGAAGGATTCTCACGTGTGTTCCTGTCCTGATCCCTGTCACTGGTGTTCGGTGTGGGACCTCAGACACAACTACACGTGTGAGGAGTGACCTCATTTACTCCTGACCGTTCCTTTTATTTATTGGGGTGTTGAAAGTCAGAGGCCCTCGAAGCTGTAGAAGACAGAAGGATGTTCCGATAGGATTTCTGCTGTCGGCTTTTAATCCTCTCTTCGTGGGACAAAGATAATTCTAGGCATGATTGCAGTTTTCCTTATTAACTTACAATTAAAATTTGGCAGTATTATTCCCTGGAAATGCTGGGCCTGTGATGGCAGATCAGCTCTTTGGCCACGTAGACCAAGTTCTTTCAGGACTACTCTGTGAAAGAGGATGAACTTTGTATTTTTTCCTGTTCTTTTTGGCATTCCTCAGCACTTTTGTGGGGAGCACTGAGGCAAATGGCAGGGTTGAGGTGCTCTCTCCTTCCTTTTCCTTCTCCTCTAAGATGTGCATGCACGTCAGCCCCTTCCATTGATTGGGAAATGCCACTCCTGGATTTAATTAGGTGATCCATCGCTTACCGGGGCTGTAAAACAGGAATTCTAAACCGTGTTCAGGGTGTTGAATTGATTTCAGGGCGATTAAAAATGTATGAAGTGGATACAGTGAATATTTTTCCTCTGGCGTTTCTTCATGTTTATTAATTGGTGTGTACAGAGCAGACAGGAAAATCCTACTTGACTGGGAGGAGAATGAGCTGTGACTTGTGTAGTCTCTTGTTGTTTCTGTGTTGAAAATGCGTGGTTTTTGTATGGGAATACATCCAAACAACTCGCTGAGCTCCTCAGGGTTGGAAGCTGCTGCGTTTCAGCACCGAGATCAGCAATGGATAAATCACCCTTTTCGTAATGAATTAACTCAGGGACTTCCTTGAGCTTTAAAAAACATAAAACCACAAAGGGAATGAGGGAGGAGTAGTTTTTTGTTTGGGGAGAGGGAATCAGAGGGGGTTTGGGTCGGATTAGGGATGGTTGTGAGTGGCAGAAGTTGCTCAGGGCAATGGTGGAATCATCATCCCTGGAACTGTTCCAAAGCCATGTGGATGTGGCACTTGGGTACACGGGGCAGTGGTGGCCTTGGCAGTGCTGGGGAACAGTTGGGCTCTATGATCTTGGAGGGCTTTTCCATCCTTAATGATCCAGGACATCCACTCAGCTCATTTGGAGATTGGTCCAGCTGATGCCAGCCTTCCAAGGAGTTCATAGAAACTTTGGGAAAGATCCCTCCCCCCTTGTTTTGTAGCTGTTTGGAGAAGCTTTTACAGGCTTTTATTTTCCCTTTGTTGTAAAGAAACAGAATAGTCTCAGATCTTAAAAGCAAACAAAAACCTCAGGTTCTGTTTTCCCAAATGACCTCATTGTGGGCCTTCTCCTTCTCCTCCTCCTCCAGGCTCGGGTTAGTCCATGCAACTGGTTTGTTTCTGCCTCATTTCTTGGCTGCAGTATTGATTTTGGTTTTCCTCATGGTGGAAGAGAAGTAAAAAGATTAAACGGCCACGCTTGAAGAGGGCTGGGGAAAAATTGTGAGGCAGAGAAGCAAAAAAGGATAGGTGGGGAAAAAAAATATGGCCTTGAACACACGTTTTGAAGGGAAAAGTGCTCCATTTAAAGAAAATAAAAGGTGAGCAGAGAATTTTCTTGGGTCTCAATTGCTTTTATAGAGTACAGGCACATCTGAAATTCTTTACTCACTTGGGGAAAAGAGAAGCTTTATTTTTAAAGCATGAACCTCCCCCAAAGCTCTGCCTTAAATTGCATCCAGACAAATTCTAACCAGTGCTTTTGGCTTTTAAAATGCACATCCAGGATGAAGAGTGGTGACTGAAGGGGTTTTTCATTGTCTTATTTCTTAGTGTTTGCGTATCAGAGAATGAAACTGGGGTTTGGTGGCTTACTGATTTCTAGTGTGTTTCTTTTTCTTTGTTTTAGTGGTGGTTGATTGTTTTCCACCATTTAAAACTTCTTTTTCTGCATGTTCCCTTCCTTTCCATGTTTTTTACTCTACGTTCCTCTTACTCTGCTCCTGAACAAGGAGCATCCATGGAGGAAGTCAAAATCACATTGGCCATTTGAGCCTCACAGAATCATTGAGGTTGGAAAAGATCTTTAATATGATCCAGGTCCACATGCTCCATGGAGTCCCAGCACCCCACATTCCAGGGAATCTCTCAGCGAGAGTTAAAACCTCACCCAGTCTAAAATAAAGGCCTTTTCCTGCGTATTTCTTTCTGCCAGTTCAAATTCATATCCTGGCTTGTTTTCCTCCGTGCATGTTTGCACCCCACACATTCAATGCCTCTTAAATCCCCAGGTGCTTCAATTAAATGATTGCAAATAAGCTCCAAGGCTGCCTCGTGATCCGTTGAAAACCCTTAATATTTGCTGCTTTTCCTCCCCCCTACACCTTTTTTTTCATCTTGCACAGCGAATAAGTGGTCAGATCCTCGTTATGTTTTTTCAGGCTGCAGGTAATAAATTAAAATTTAGTGGTTTGACTTCTGCAGAAATGTTTTGAGATTAAATATTGAGTTTTTCTTCCCTCCTGGTGCACAGTTATTTCTCACACCGGGCGCAGCCAATGTGATCCAACACAGAGGTTTGTACAGGCAGAAATGTGAGCTGGGCTGGGCTTGGAAAAGACATTTATAAGCTTCAGAAACAATTCCCTGGTTTGTACCAGGTCCGTTAATTACTGAGTCTGTTTTCCTACTGTGCTTTATACCTAATATCTCATTTCTAATTTAATGGGGATCAGCTTTCCTGAAGCAGAGCAGTCGGGTTTATTCATCCCAGAATCCTGGAATGATTCGGGTTGGGAGGGACCTTACAGATCATCCACTCGCAGTTTTGCTGTTCTGTTTCATTAGATTTAGCCCGGTGTGAAGCCCAAATCAGGTGTTGCTTATATGCAAATGCATTCATAGACTTTATTTTAAAGAGTGTGTGGCTGCCCTTCCCTCTCCCCGCGCTCGCTGGCACTCGGCCTCGTTTCATCTGATGCAGTACTGGGCTGGAATTTTAATGTCTCTGCGGCCAGCGATGATTTATTAGATCCCAAAGCCCTGGCTCTGAGTGCAGGAAGAAAATATTGCAGCAGCAAGCTGCCTTGGCACCGCTCGAATCAATGAGTCCTGAAAGGCTCTTTAGTGCTGCAGCCCCTTTTTTCCCTTCCCCTCCCCTCGCCCCCAGGGCTCTGTCCCCCAGCCCGACCCCTGGATTTCTGCTGAGGGGGAGAAGTGCTCCTTTCCTTGTGGGAATCGCCATCTCCGGGCCTTTCTACAGGAGTGGGTTTGTCAACAGCCCTGTCATGCAAAGCCCTTTGAATTCCCAGAATGAGCTGCTGTCCTGGGAAAAAATCAGCTCTTGTGGCAGGGTGCAAGGCTCGTGCTCCCAATGAGGAAATGCGGTACAAAGGGAAGATCACAGAATTCCAGGATGGCTTGGGTTGGAAGGGACCTTAAAGGATCCACCCCCTGCCATGGGCAGGGACACTTTCACTGTCCCAGGTTCCTCCCAGCCCCGTCCAGCCTGGCCTTGGGCACTGCCAGGGATCCAGGAGCAGCCACAGCTGCTCTGGGCACCCTGTGCCAGGGCCTCCCCACCCTCCCAGCCAGGAATTCCTTCCCAATATCCCATCCATCCCTGCCCTCTGGCAGTGGGAAGCCATTCCCTGCGTCCTGTCCCTCCAGCCCTTGTCCCCAGCCCCTCTCCAGCTCTCCTGGAGCCCCTTTAGGCCCTGCAAGGGGCTCTGAGCTCTCTCTGGAGCCTTCTCCTCTCCAGGGGAGCACCCCCAGCTCTCCCAGCCTGGCTCCAGAGCAGAGGGGCTCCAGCCCTGGAGCAGCTCTGAGGCCCCCTCTGAAACTGCTCCAGCAGAACCTTGGCTTTCCTGTTCTGAGGTCCTGTCCCAGCAGTGACCTGAGGAAGGAAAGCCAGGACCTCAGTATTCCCAGGAAAAACAGCAGCGTGTGACCCCCACCCCGGCGCTGGCCGTGCTCCCCTCTGGAGCCGCTCCCCAGCCCCTCCTTCCAGGGACCTGCCAGCCCAGCAGTCCTTCTCGGGAGCAGCCTGAGTAGTTTCCCTTCATCCACAAAATAATTTTCAGGAACACGCAGAATAAAGAAGAAACTGGGCTGAAAAGATGAGCTCTCGGAGAGCAGCAAAGGGGAGCATTCGGGAGGAGAATTAAAAGACAGAAACCCCAGAGTAAAAGCAGATGAAGAAACTTGGGAGCTGATTGTCATAAAATTCTCTTTTGTAACTGAAGGAAGTGTCCACTTCATGCTTGATTTGTTGCCATCTATTTACACTTAAAAATGACATTTCTGTGCCTCATCATTAGAGACCTCATGTTTGGCAGCAAAGAGCATCGTTCTCTGGGGAGGAGAGGTTGATTCCGTGGCATTCCCAGGAGATGCAAAGCACATGGTGACTGTAAATGAAATCAGAGAGGGGGAAAACCTGATTTTAACAGCTGAACAATGAAGAATTTCATTCAGAAAGATGAATGTGTGTAGGCATCTGAACTTCTGTTTGTATCTAGTACATTTTTGTTTCAAATTAGCAACTCTGTTGAGGAGGAGACCATTCTGTGCTGTGTTGAAGGTGTAAAGATGTGTGTTCTGTGCAGGCATTCTGTTGCCAGAACAGTTTTTCTCTCTCCTTAAAACAGTTAAGGAAACAGTAGTATAATGGACCATCGTAGTAATTTCAGGCTGAGCAGAACAGTTTCCCACAAAAACAACAATTATGTTGTCACCCAACAAGGCATGGTTTGCTCCGAGCCCATTAATGTAATTGAGGGTCTCACTGAATGCACGAGCAGCAGGTTGGTGACTTACGCCCACCCCCCCCAGCTCTCCCAGCCTGGCTCCAGCCCCTGGAGCATGCTCTGGACTGGAATTCCGGATTATTTCCCCCACGTTTGGGTGTCTTGAAAAACTGGACATTCTGTGCTGTTTAATGTGCTGTAAACTCTGGTTTGAGCAGAGGTTGTCAAGATGGGTCTTGAGACACAAAATTCCAGAGTGGTTTGGGTTGGAAAGGACCTTAAAACCCATCCAGTGCCAGGGCAGGGACACCTTCCACTGTCCCAGGCTGCTCCAAGCCCCATCCAGCCTGGCCTTGGGCACTGCCAGGGATCCGGGGCAGCCGCAGCTGCTCTGGGCACCCTGTGCCAGGGCCTCCCACCCTCCCAGCCAGGAATTCCTTCCCAATATCCCTCATCTCTTGAAGGATTTTCATCCCTGGGTTCTTTCCCTTCCTATTGATGCTTCAGTTTGGCTGTGGAGTTTTAATTTTTTTTTTAATCCCCACATTCCCCTCCCTTGCTTCTCCCAAGCTCTGTGGTTCCACGAACATGGAATTCTCCCATGGAGGATGTTGGGCCCGCTGTGAATAAAGAAGAAGTGGAACGCTTTCCCATTAATGCAAAACTTTGGTTATCATGACAACAGGTTACAACTCTCCCCATTGCCATGACAATCTCCTGCAAAATTGTGAAAATGCTGGCTTATAGTTATTTTTAGTTTGTCCTCCATTCCCATGGAGACCAACTTTTCCTTGAAGTGTTTGATGCTTTGTGCCTGGAGCCCTTAATGAGCCCCCCAGAAGTCTGGGAGTGGGGAAAGGCAGAGGCCCCCGGGGTCAGCCCGTCCCTCCGTCAGCCCTGAGGGACGCTCGCTGCTGCTTTTGTTGTATTGTGGGCCCTTCTTTTTCATTATTATTATTATTATCATCCTCTCCTGTGTGATTTTTAACATTTACATTTCCTCTAGTGCCCGAGCTCTTGTCTTCTTTGCCCGTGACCCTGTTCTTTATTGTATTCTTTGCATATAACCCTATTTTTTACTGTACTCTTTGCATGCGACCCTATTTTTTGTGCATTAAATTCTGTCTGAAAACTTCACATTTTGCACAGGGCACTGGGAAAAAAAATATCTGCAAGGGAAAGTGAAAAACTATAGAGGCGATTGAACAGAACACATAAAGTGGTAATTTTTAGTGGCTGGGTTGGTTGTTTGGGGGAAAAAAACCACACAGAAATTAACTTTTCTGTCTCTCAGTTTACAGAGGAGTTTTACTGGAGTAACATTTGCTCAATCAGCTCAACATTTACTGGTTTATATTACTATATTACAAATTAATAACATATTACAAATTAATAAAATATTAGAAGTCACCTCAATAGGGAAATAGGGAAATAAAACTCCTTTGTAATCCTCAGTCCATGGGATTTTATTTTCTCCCCAGGTGTTTCTGGAAGGTGGCTGAGACACTGTGGGCTTTCCATTTGTATCCATCAACATCCAGTGAACGGCTTTTTATGGAATTTGGGAATTTTTTTCCCACAACTAACAGCTATTACAGCTGTTCTGTAGTTTCTTAGACATCTTTAATTGTTGTGTTAATTAATTCCAGCTGAACTCTGAGCTCAGCTGAACCTTCCACTATGCCAGGGTGCTCCAAGCCCTGTCCAACCTGGCTTTGGACACTTCCAGGGATGGGACAGATATTTTTCATACAGATAATTCTATCAATAATTTTAGGCCTCTAGAGAGGCTCAGGAGCTTATCATTGATGATAAAAAATCTCTTTTTAAATGGTACAAAATCTTTCTCTCTCTGAGATAATGAAATCCTTTTGCTCTTAAGGTGACTCTGAATCTTTTTACAGCTGATAAGAGCAATCAGAAGAGTTTTTAATGCCCCTTGCTTGCAGAATCTCGGTGCTCATCAGAGTCCTTTTGCTCTCTGCTGTGTCTGAGTTTGCGTTTTCCATGCAGAATCCAAATAAAACACGATTTCTGCATAACGCAGCCCTCCTCTCTAGGGCTGTAAGGTTATTTTGGCAGCAGGATTTCCCAGGAAGGTTGATGGCTCAGTTCTGCACTGCAGATACAAGGGGGAGGATGAAATACGGTGGATTTTTGCAGCACTAAGGGTGGTGGTAAGATTTTTATCAGTGTCTGGCTCAGCATCCTGTGAGATGCAAGGAGATAAATCCTGATGCTGAGGCTGGAGCACGTAATTGAAATAATAATCTAGAAATCCCTTGAATTTTATATTATTTTTTGATACTGCTTCTTGTAGAGGACATGGCCCAATTACCCTGATTTGATGTTGATGTTGATTGCGAGGTGTGTGGCTGTATTTAAGTGTTCCCACAGAATCCTGACCACGTGCTGTTCCCAGGAAAATTCCTTTGCCCTTTCCACGTGTGGTTAAGAGGCCATTTAGCATTCCCCAATCACTGCTTTATTCTAATGGCTGTTAATTGGCAATAAAGGTTATAACTGATGTAATACATGCGAGGTATTGATAACGCTGCTCGTGGGGCTGGGATGGAGTCGGTTTTGTTCCTTGGATTTTTTGTTCTTTCCACATTATTTAGGAAGGCATGGAATAGAATAGAACAGAACAGAACAGACCATTACTGTTGGAAGGGATCTCCAGCAATCATCTCATCCATCTGCCTGCCTAATCAGGGCTGATCATGTTATTAAGGGCATTATTATTTGGTTTTTATTTGCATTTCTGCGACCAGTGAATTAATTTATTGAGACAGTGTTGGTTATAAAACCCACCATGATCTATTCTTTCTCTGACTTTGGGACCAGCAGCTACAGGGAAGTGCAATGAGAAATCTCCAGGCATGGAAAAATGGAGTTCCCTTCCACTTGCACAAGGCAGAAAACTCAGGAGGTAACGTGATTTGGAAGGAAAGGGGAGTCTTTCAGATTTTCCTGTGGGAATTGTCCGGAGAAACTGTGGCTGCCCATCCCTGGGAATGTTCAAGGCCAGGCTGGACACAGCTCAGAGCAGCCTGACCTAGTGGCAGGTCCCTTCCAATCCAAACCATTCCAGGATTCTGTAGCTTCTTCTAAATACAGATCCTGCTCCAATGCCTCTGGAAGTAAACACAGACACAGGAACAAAAAAAATCTGGGCAAAACTTTTACGTATCCAGGAAATTTTCTCACTCTGATGACACAGCCCAAAATGCAGGCTTGGTTTCCTCAGCCTATTTTCATATTTTAGCAAAATTACACTGCATTTCCAGCCCCAAGAGATGTTTCCCATCCTTGGTTTTAACTGAATTTGGGGTCAGCTCTCCCAGGGCTTCCTGAAGAAGCTCGGAATGAGGGGCGACACTTTCACTTTGGTTTTTCCAGGGGGAAATTTTCTTCTCACGCTGGGAAGACACAAAGTGCTCTAAATCTCTGTGCATGTTCTTGTTGAAGGCAAGGAGCCTGCATTCCTGGGAGAAAAGTCTTTGGGATCACAGCCTGGTGTGAAAAAGTGGGAAGAGCTGCAAAGGGAAATTCCAGAGGCGTTTGCCCTAAGCTCGGGATCAAATCCTGCTGGGCTCCGACTCAATGCCATCGATCCATCCCCTTGTTTTCCTTCCAGCTCTCACATTAAGCAATGCTTAAACCGTCCCTGGAGCTCCCCGGGGCTCCCTTGACTAATTGAGCGCTCAAGGTGGTCCAGGTGCTTCCCGGCAGGTCCATCTGGCAGCAGCTCCAGCCCATCTGGCCCTGTTCTGGCCTTGGAGAAACCTCTCCTGGGAAGTTCATCCCAAAATCATTGCTTTCGGAAGTGTTTAAGGAACAAACTGAGTCCTGTCAGTCTGCAGTTCTGGAATGGCTTTGGCTGTGCTCAAATGCACGAGGAACAACGGGAGCAAATGGCACCTGTTGGAAGGGCTCAACTCCTGGGTATTTAGGAAGTGTGGAAGTTCAGGCTTCTGCCATGTTCCTTCAGAGCAGCTTTCTAAAGTAAATGCAAAGCCAGTCACCTTCCAAAGGCAGGGAATGTCACCCTGCATTCCCCCATCCACCTTGGCCAAGCGGGAGGACTTGGCATTCCCTGGAATGGGGAGCTTTGATGGATGGCAGGACTTCTAATGTTGCTGGCAAGCGGTGCAGGTTCCACAGGATTTGGCAATGTTAGAGCCTTTTATTTTATTATTCCCTATTTTTAGAGGAATCTTGCAGTTTGCTCTTGCTCCCGGTGTAAATCAAGAGCCTCCACAGGGGAGGTGTCCAGATATTTCCATGCACTGCACGCATTCCATGTCCCCAATTTACTGAGCCAGTCACTAACCACGAGCCTTTCCTTTCCTGCTGTCAATCCCAGCACATTTTTCCAGCGGAACCAAGGTCGTTTCAATCCCTCAGGTGAGGAGAGGACCTGCCCACAGTTTAAAATCAATGCTGGGGCCGAGATTATTTTTGGGAATAAGGTGAAGCCCTGTCCCTGAGCACCCACAGGTTTTTCCCTGCCCTTGCTGTGTGGAGCTGGGATGAGGCTCCGGCGGGATCCGCTGGGTTTCCCTTCGGCATCACCCTCGTTATTCCTGAGCCCCTTCAGCTCATCTGTGCGGGCAGCAGATTTATTCAGCTCGTGTGAGCCCCTGGATAATCATCCTTAGCCCTGCATTAATGTGCTGAGCAAGTGGAACTGGTTAATGAGAGGAAGAGGAGAAAGGAACCTCTTTTTGTCTGTGCAGTGCTCTTGTTCCTGGGAGCGGAGGGCAATAATTAACATTCCAGCCAGGAAGCGGCTCCTTCGGCAGTGCCTGCTGATGGAACGCGGGGGATACAGGTGAGCTGATCCCAGCCAGCCACAGGCTTGATGTTCAGCTCTGTCTTTGTTATACTACAGGTTTTTAGGTCTTAAAAAAAAACCCATTTCTGAGCAGAAATGACCTTCAAGGAACGGTTAAAATAAGAAAGCCGACGTCCCTTTGGTCACTGGTGCACAAACTCGTCACTTGCATAAACAGGACAAAGGCTTTAATCTCCTCTTGAAGTCATTTGCATATTTATTGAGGCTCGCACTGCCTTTTTCTCTGGGATCCCACTGATCTGAAAGTGAAGGACACACATGGCTGGAAAACCCACCAGGTGTCCCTGAGGTTCACATCAAACTCGGCTGTTAGTCCTTGAGGTGGGACAAAGTGGCAGAACTCAGCTTTGCTGTGGAATCATTAAACCAGGAGTTGCTTGGTATTTCTATGCATTTTTTTTCTTCTTCTTCTTGTTGAATATTTGACCTTCAAATTATATTTTTCTGCCTGTTTCTCTTGTTACTCTTTAAAAAAAGAAAATCTTTGGGGCTCTGATATTCATTTCTCATTTCATTGAAATTCTTTTACTACGTGGAATTCCAGCCTTGCTGGGCCATCACAATTAGATTTATCAACAAAAATGACACCTCAACATTGCACAGTGCACCTGAACTCGGCTAGTGCAGTAATTAATGCTCAGTGCTGGCCTGTGATTATAACCAAGCGACATTCCCGGCAGAAACCTTCCTGTGGAAGCAGCCAGGAGCTGTTCTGCCTTGGTGACTCGGAAGTAGCTGGAAGAAATTCAGAACATCTTCATATAAATTACGTTTTGGTCATGCTCTGCTCATCCCCAGGGCTTTGCAGGCACAAGTTCCCTTCCTCGACTCCTCCCTGTGCCGAGGCCGCTTTGGCAGCTCATCTTTTCCCTTTTCCCATCCCAGTGTGTCGGATTTTCCTCGTGGACAGCAGCAAGTCTGGGTTCCTCACTTCTGATCCCCCTTAGGTCCCTCAGAGGGGCACTTATTGTGTGTTCTCACTCCAAGAAGGACCCTGAGGGGCTGGAGTGTGTCCAGGGCAGGGAATGGAGCTGGAAAGGGGCTGGAGAATTTCTGAGGGAGCTGGGAAAGGGGCTCAGCCTGGAGCAAAGGAGGCTCAGGTTGGATATTAAGGAAAACTTCTCCATGGAAAGGGCTGTCCAGCCCTGGCACAGTTGGCCTGAGCAGTGGTGGAGTCCCTGTTGTGGGTCCCCTGCAGCTCAGGATATTCTGTGATTGTACCTTTCTAGAAAATTTCATTTTTAAACCTCATCCCAGGTCCTGCTTTGTGCTGCTCTAAGCAGGGATCAGAGAAAATCCTTGGCATTAATGGGTCCCCCCCAAAACATTGGGGCAGTTTTGGAAGAAAACTCCACACTTCCCTTGCACACGAACCGTATGAAATTATTTTCAGGAATCATTTGCCTGATTTTGAGCATTTCCCTCTTTTTTTTTAATCATCGGCCAATTTACGTCAGAATGTCGGGACTGTGGCTGATTTAAAGCAGGCTTGAAAACTTGGTGCATATCATAAAAAAAAATGGAAATGTTTATGGATCCCCATCTGTTTGACTGGAATACACCTGGATTTTAGGACTAGACAGGACTCAGGAGCTTTCCTTTGCAAGCAATTCCAGGAAAATCAGAATGAGCTGTCACTGGGATGATATTTGCATTCCTGTTCCTTCCTAATGCTCCTCTGCAGCAGTTTCAGGGGGCTCAGCCTTGCAGGTATTATTCCTTCCAGTTCCATATCCACGCTGACATTCTCCTTATCTTTTAATCCCTTTGACTGGTTCTTTTTTCCATTTTTTCCCCTTCCCTGCCTGTGGATTTACGTCACTTTTTATAAATATTGTATAGAACACAAATTCTTTTCCGTGTGAGCAAATAGGATTCTCTGAAGAACAGGGCACGACGTCGTTTTAAGATTGAAATAGAGCATTGAAAATTGGCTTTTTTTTCCCTTAAAAACATTCCAGGTGTTCGGCAGGATGTGGAAAAAACAAGGAAAATGTATCACAGGGTAAAAAAGAAAAAGAAATCTTTGTGGTTGTGATGATCTGGGGAGGAAAAAGAAAGATATTTTTAATGGCTAAATAAATATGTTTTAATTCCAGACTGGGTGTTGAATAACTGATGTCTGTACTTGTTCCAAAACCCCAGAGGGTTTAGGAAAATCCCTCTCCACCTCCTTGGGCTGCTTCAGCAGCTTTCCCAGGCCTTCCTTAAGGTCTCAGCTCCAAGCTGGAGTTCCTGCAACTCCCCATTTTGTCCCAGTTCAGCCCAGTTCTTTCCCTGCCTGTTCAGCTCAGGATGTGACAGTGATGTTACGTTTCATTTGGCAAATAAACCGAAAACGTAAAAACAATCCCATTCTATTTAAGGAATAATTAATATTTATTCTTGCCTCAACACCCTGTTTGCCTGCCAGCCAGTCTGCTTGAGCTTAATACAAATTATTTCATTCAGCTCCAAATGTTTCATTTCAATCATTTATGAGAAAATTAAAGGAAGTGAAAGAGGGAAGAGAGATGCTAATTTTCATAAAATCGCAGATTCCCAGAATGGTTCCTGCTCCGTTTTGCATTAGCACTGGAACAGGACCAGAGTCCAAATGAATGTCCAGAATGTTCTGTCCTCGGGATATTTTTCCAGTTGAATTTGTCCCATAAATTTGAAGCAGAGTCACTGGATAATTCAGGCTGGAAAGGAGCTCTGGAAATCTTCAGGTCCAGCTAGGGTCAGGTTGGTCAGAGCCTTGTCCAGTGCCCAGAAGTCAAGGAAGTTTTCCGGTGCTTGGAGCCACATGTTTTGGCAGGTTTTCAGGCTGGGCTCTGTTGCCAGGTTTTGGAAGCCCAGGACTTCCAGAGGATCCAGGATTCCAGGGCCTAAAGGGACTCCAGGAGAGCTGGAGAGGGGTTGGGGACAAGGGATGGAGAGACAGGACAAGGGGGAATGGAGAGAGCAGGAACAGGGTGGGCACTGTGGTGACCAAAGTGCAGCACTTCAAAATTGGCTCTATTTCTTGCTCCATGGCAGGACCAAAAGCTTCCTTTTAGTCCTTGCAAACACACAATTCTGCCTTTTCATCCTTACAGATTTCCTTGGAAAATCTTTTGGCTTTTGTGGGCAGATTCAGCATCCTTTGCTGCAATAGCAGTCTGCACACTTGGTCACTTGATTTATTTTTTTGGTGTTGTTTTTTGGGGTTTTTTCCCCTCCCAAAGTTTGCCGAGTCTGTGGAAACAAAGCTTTTGCAGCTGGTGCCACTTTTTGAATGGATTTCCACATCCTCCCGAATTCAGCGGGATGAGTCACCTGGCAGGAACAGGAAAGGAACAGCAGTGCTGTCTCATCCCAGGCACGTCCTCATTCATTCCGGTGCCTTGGGATGCTGCGCGTTGTGTCTGAGGAACTTTTGCTTTGTTTTGTTTTCCAAGGATATGCAATTAGTGGGGATACGAAAAGCTGGTGCTGCTCACAGTGTCTGGGATAGCAAATGGGAGAGTAAAAGCTGAGAGAAGGTGGGAATTGTAGTCGTGGTGAAGGGACACCTTCCACTATCCCTGGCCTTGGACACTGCCAGGGATCCAGGGGCAGCCACAGCTGCTCTGGGCACCCTGTGCCAGGGCCTCCCTGCCCTCCCAGCGAGGAATTCCCTCCCATTATCCCATCCATCGCTGCCCTCTGGCAGTGGGAAGCCATTCCCTGGATCTTGTCCCTCCATCCCCTGTCCCCGGTCCCTCTCCAGCTC
>VYZT01048287.1:0-18883 GCA_013400735.1 Pomatostomus ruficeps
CCTTCTTGGCCACCTGGCCCCACACTGATTCATGTTCAGCCAGCTGTTTACCAGCACCTCCCAGTCCTTTTCTGCCACACAGCTTCCCAGCCACTCTGTTCCCAGCCTGTAGTGCAGCATGGGCTCCTTGAGACCCACGTACAGGACCTGGCACTTGGCCTTGTCGGATCTCACACTGTTGGCCTCAGCCTATTGATCCCGTCTCTCTGGATCCCTCTGTGGAGCATTCCTACCGTCCAACAGATCAACATTCTCACCCAACTTGGTGTCCTCCGAAAACTTACTGAAAGTGAACTCAACCCCCTTGTCCAGATCATGTCTAAAGATATCAAACAGGATTGGCCCCAGCACTGCGCCCTGGGAAACACCACTCGTCACCAGCAGCCCGCTGGATTTAACCCCTTTCGCCACCACACTCTGAGTCCAGATATCCAGCCAGTTCCTAACCCATCAAACATCCAAGCCATGAATAGCCAGTTTCTCCAGGAGAATGTTGTGGGAATTAATGACAAAGGCTTTACTGAAGTTCAGGTAGACAACACCCACTATCTTTCCCTCATCCACTAAGTGGATCACCTTGTCAGAGAAGGAGATTGGGCTGGTCAAGCAGCACGTTGGCTGACCCTGATTAGCTGGTTTTTCTGTATGTTCTGCATGACGGAACTCATTTTTTTCCTTCTGAATGATCCGATTCTTTTGTTTAATTTTAGACATCTATCCCTACCTCTATTACTTTAAGTCCATACTGACTGGTGTAGTTCTACATGAACAGTTTTTGCTCCGCTTTATACTCAGGTTTCTCTCACAATTTTATACCATGTTAAAAAGCCTTCCAGACACATTAGAGGAAAAGGGGATGGAAAATAAGGAGAATGCAAATTCTGCCTGCTCAGTTTAATTTAATATTTAGAGGGATACATAAATGTTGTGAGATTTAACCCCTATCTGTCACAATCAAATCTTTGTCTTTTTTTATTGTCTTGTGCAGCCACAAAGATGTGCCTCAGATACTTGGTTACAACAGTGAATCTACACTATAAAAATGGAAAAATATATAAGTCAGCCAAAGTGCAATTATGGTGTAAGTTGTAAATGCCCTCTTCCTATAATTCTTTTGAGAAGGGGGAAGAGGTTTTCCAATAACATGTTACACATGAAAGCACAATTACTAATGTGGACACAGGCTACAAAATTCTAGATTTTTGTGTAACAAAATGGGCTTCTTAGTTATCTCCATAAGGAAGCTTACAGATTGGCATGGCTGCCAGTTTGCCAACTTACAAAGAAATGAAATAAGTCTGCAGCATCGTTATTATAGGTCAATGGAATATAAGCAAAAAGCAACACCGAATTTAGGAAATGGATGTTGATAATAAAAGAGCCACTATAATTTCCTGTGGAGATCTTAAATTAGCTCTTCCCATATGCATACTGGTTCACACTGATAGTTCTGCAAGATAAGCACTTTTACATACCTCATTGGTAAGTAACTGATTTTCTTCTTAGAGAACAAAACCTTTTGCATTAATATTATAATTGTGGATTTATGTGTCAGGAAAGGCCCCCTATTAGTTTTCTGGTTAAAAATATGCCTATGAAGTCAGAGAAAACTTAGCCCTGTTTCTAGCTATAAAAAACAGTAGTTTGCAGATCAGAGACTCAGTTAAATATACAGAGTTGAAGAGTATACTTTTTGAAAAAATTTTCATTTCCTGCAAATGAAAGATATTCATTGCCTTCTATTGCCAGATCTTGGGTTAAACAAAACATTAAAAAGAAATACATGGAGCAGCACAGACAAATATGTATTTGAAGCAATTATTTGAAAGCAAATAAAGTTTGCAAGGCAGATCAGACTGAAGCATCCATAGCGCTGTTAGTAACCTCACAATTAATAGAATCATACACTTCACACAAAATTATTTAGAGAAAAAATTCCTACAATATCTTTAGGCAACAAAGGATACTTCTGGTCATAGTGTGAATTCTGTGTGCTCAAATTCTGATACAAACCCAGGATTTTCTTCTTTGTACTAAGTATGGGAAAGCTTGCTCCTTTGAGAATTAGAATAGCTTTCAGAGACTTTTGATTTAAATTTCAAACTCTTGATCATAGTCAGGGAGCAAATATTTGTATCCTGAAATTGAAAATTGGGGTCTTTAGCTCTATACCAAGTGAAAATATTAAGCATTTTGTTGCATCCACTATATGAGCCAAGTTCCCCACTGTGCTTTCAAATCCACAGTGAATGAACCATATTTGGATCTGCTTATCAGAAGGAGACATTTAGAAAGACAATGAGCCTGTCCTGCTAGACGGAGACTCCTGATGCTTTCAGATAGGCCTGTGGTGAACTGCAAAATGCGCCCTAAAATCAGGCTGACATGGTCGCTTAACAAGCTGTGGTATTAGCTGTTGGCTCAGAGAATTTCTAGTGTTACCCACAGGGCTGATGATGGCAGCCATCATAATTAGAATGCATGAATCAAAAACACCAGGTGAAGATTTTGCCTTGGAAGAAAGAAAAGAGAAGGAGGGAATTACCATGCCCTTTGACTACTAAGCTGCTGCATGCAGCTGGATCAGTGGCCAACAGTGGCTGGGCGGATTATGCTATGGAGATGCTCGCTATAGCCTTACACTTCCCACACCCAGTGGCTGTCAAAGCAAACGCTGTGAACGACTTCAAAGGAAGTGATACAAGAGGCAACATGGGGGAAGAAAGGTAACCCCCTAAAGACCGTGGGGGTGGGGGTAGGGAGCTGCATCCAGGCTTTTGTTTGAGGTTAGCAAGTAATTTCTTTTCAAATGGTTTATTTTATTAATGCTATCATTCCGAATTCATCCCTAAAAATGCAAAACTCTACTGTTTGCCGAAGTGGAAAATCTATGTAATCTTAACTGATATGACCTTGAAAGGGATTTGCTGAACTTTTGTATGATTGGATTTTTCCCAGCCTTTGTAGACTCTTGATTTTAAAATCTCCCTAACAAAAGCTCTGCCAGGAAGGCTGTTATTACAAATATGCTTCTCAATGGGGAGAAGTGGGCTAATTGCAAGCACTTCAGTGAAATAAAGGAAGGTTTTGCAAACAACTACAGAATTGACAAAATGCGCCACATTGCTGTTAACAGAAACTATGGGGGAGAAACATCAGAAATGGCAAAGATGTCTAATATAAATAGATGCTATAAGACTAGCTAGAAGAGGCTATACAAGATTTCAGATAATTCATAAACAGTAATTGCTCGTCTGACCTTGACGTGACTACAGAAATTCCATTAACTCACAAATCTTGACATTTAATTACATACTAAAAAATATTCTACCATTTTTTTTGAAGGGGTCTACAATAATTCTGCATTCGACTTTTATCCTTTTTTCAGCTGCTTTTTTCATCCTGCAATTTGTTCCCAAAGTCACAAAAAAGCCGTACTATAGAGTATACTGTTACAAAGAATGTATTTTAGTTCTTTCTAAAATTTGAACTCAAACACTATAAAAAAAGTGGGGCTTACAATGACATGGCAACCTTTACTTTTATTATGCAGTTGAACCGAACCACCCTACAGATTATTCACCTGAGATAGCAAAAATTGACTGAGGAAGACTGCAGCAAATTATTTTATAGAGCAGTTTAAAACTAGACAAAGAATTGCAAGCATTATATTAACAGATATTAAATAACAGGAAAAAAAGCTTACTAGATTTGAAAAGGCTGTAGTAGTGTTTGACTATTCATCTATAACACTTAATTAAAAAAAAAGCAAAATATAATCCAGATATTGCAGCCAAGATGACAATTTGTGTGATGAAAAATGTTGGTTTAATCCCTAAGGAGGAAGGTTTTGGGTTATTTTGTTCATGTGATCTAAATAAAGTAGACTAGGGAGGTAAAAAATCAGAATACTGTATATCAGCTGTATTACTATACTTTAGAATTGCTGGATTATAGCAATATTTGAAGTGTTTTTTCCCACTTTTGTGCAACTGCCAACAAGAGTAGTTTTTCCCCCTCTTTACATGTAAAGCTTAATTTTGAGGCACTTGGCTATTCTGCATTAATTGCACTATCTCTATCTACCTACTGTTTGACTCACCAATTCCAAGTCACCATATAAAATCTTTTAATTTACACATAGTAGATTTATTTTCCTGCCTCAGAACAAAAACTAGTCTTTTTAGAGAAAATTTACTGACTTTAAGGAATGATTTCATGTAATCAGTTGATTTGAAAAAATAAGAATGAGAAAGGGAAAAATGAAAAAAAAAATTTAGCATGTCATGTGAACCAGGAAATATCATGGTTTTCAAAAGGTTTGATTATATATACACATCATTCTACATATTCTAACTCCAAACTATTATGAGGATAATAGGTGAAACAAACTACTTTTTTGGGGGGTGGGGGGGGTGGTTTTTTTTTAGTTTTGTTTTTTTTGGTGCACTCAGCAGTCTGGCAGAAGCAAAAGAATTTCTGGTAGTCCCTTATTGCAAAAAAGACATAAAGACAGAATCCTATAGAATTCCCACAAATGTTACCACTTATCAACCTGAAACTAAGTCATAAGCTATATTTGAAAAATACATTGAAAACATAGTATTCTACTTAAAAGATCTGTCACAGTACGTATGTATATATACATACTGTGAGAGAAGAAACTGCAAATGTAGTATTTTATGGTTTACAAGACTGATTGTGCTTCAGCATTATTTCTCAAAAGAAACAAAGGATTTACACTTAACAGCACCTGCTTGCATATATATGCACACACGAACACTAGTAGCTATTGCTTCGTGTTAAACATATGGCTGAATATATATATATATAGACACTTAAAAAATGAAATCTTTCCTTTACTTGATATTCCTTATTATATTACTCTTCTACCTTCCACTTTTTGGTAGGAGCTACGTCTCAAATTTTTTTTTTTTCTTGTTTGAATCTGTTATAACAGACACTCCTTTCTGAATCACTGAGAAAAGAACCATTGACTTCTGCTCTGGCTTCTTGTGACCTTCTCCCTCCAGTCCATCTGAAATCATTCCAGCACACATCTCTTCAATGTCTATTTATACAATGCCTTCTTTTCTCTCACTATAACAAGTTATGTTTCCTCATTTGTGAAGGATCTCTCTCCAGCTAGAGACCCCTGTAGTGCTCTCCCCAGTCTTGGTGTCTGATTTTTCCCAATTCTGTGGCACAACTGAATAAACAAACACAAAAAGCATGTCTTTTGCCTGCTTATTAAAACTTTGCTATTAGCATTATCAGCAACGTTTTATCTCTCCTTTGACCAGTTCAAATCATTGTATACTATGACAGCTCTGTTACCTTTAATACATTTATTATTTATGCCAAACAAGTTCTTTGCAGGTTTTTAATTGCAAACCTTAGACCTGAAAGGAACACAAAGCAAATAAAATTGCCTTTACTCCTCCCCATCACAACAGTTGTGCTTTCAAAAGTAGATTTCCTTAATACTCCTCTAACATCCTGTTTCTTTCATTCCAGCTTTACTATTCTTCAGACTCTGACCCCAACAAACCTAAGCATGCCTTCTATTTGAGATCAAATCCTTTAATTGTACATTTTAGGGGGAATATAGTATGCTTTCTTATTTGTTGTTTTCTAAACACTTCAGTGCTGCAGCATATAAAATACCTATTCCTGTACAGTATTTTTTGCATGTAATTATTTTTTGTTTTTAAATACATAATTTGACAGACTTTTCTTCAGAATTTGGTCCCTTACTTTTCACTGGCTATTGGAACTCATCTCCCAGATGAAAAATAAGGGGGTAGACATTAACTACATGAGATTAGATACTATAAAAACATAAAAACAGGCATGTGACTCTTACTGTTCCATTGATTTTGGCACATTGTAAGGTGAGTGGGGATGATTCACATTACACCTTACATTTTTTCTCCTACACTGCAGTCTTGGAACTTCTTGAGGAGAAAGGAATATTCAAGGCTTCCTTCCATTGTCTTTTCAATGTGTTCATAGCTGCTCAGATTGTCTGCTCCATCTGCCTGATCTCTCTGGCTCTCCTCCAAAAATCAGATCCCTCACTGACTTCATCAGTCAACATATCCTAAGGAATGGATTGGTGACCGTCCTATTTCCCTGTCAGAAATAAAAAAGAGGATGGAAATATTGCCCTGCAGATCCCTCTTCTCTCTGTCTCAGATGGCGAGGGAGAGAAATAGATGAACGCAGTTCAGCAAATTTCCTTGCTTTTCTCAGCAGGGAGGCTTGCACATCGTCGAGCATAGCAAGAAACATGATTTCCACAGGGCCTCAGGCAGCAGCCAAATTTCACAGCAGGGGAGGAATCCATGGACACTTCTGAGTCTACAGAACTGCACATAACACAGGCCTCTCATTATAAGGTTGGACAAACCTCTGGAGACTTTCTGCTGTTGCCATATTAAAAAGGAATGAGTGGTTTGCGTATGTCACAGGAGCACTCTGTTAAATAATACTGCCTTGCATTATGCGTTGTTGTATGTGTGCATTTATCTTCTGATAAGGTATGGTGCAATCAAAGGGAGAACAAGGATTTGCTGCATGAGGCTTCCAGCCCAATCCACAAGGCAGCACAGCTTGTGACAGCCACAGTGACATCACCGAGCTGGAAAATACATGGCAGCTTGAGGTTCAGCTTCTTTTTCAGCTTTATCTTACAGGTTTCAGAAGTTGCTCTTACCACTTTCATGTAATTCGCCAGTAGATTTCTATCACACAGAGTCACTTTTAATAGATTTGAATTTTTTTGATCTTCAATAAAGTCTACTCCTTTGAGAAAAATCTTATTACTTTGAAGATACTTCTCTGCTCGCCTGCACCCTGTGAAATTCTTTCTAAAACAATAAAAGCTCTAAATATAAATTAGTCTTCTAAAAATGACTCCATAGGTAGGTTGATGATCATTTACCATGCCATATAAATCATAAAGCACAGACTGCATGACTATGGATTGCTAGACTATTTAATTTTCAGTCTTTAAATGTGAAGTCTGAAAGAGAAATACATATATCTTGGTTCCTTAAGAATAAACACTTATGAAACACTAATGAAATCAAAGCCAGTTACAAGAACAACACATTAGGCAGTTGAAATGAAACTAAAACTGTTAGTGATCATTAGGAAAAACTGACAATTAGAAGAAACATGCATTACAAAAAAAAGATGAGGAATATGTACAAAGGAAAACAGTATGGCCATCACAAATAAAAATGACAGAATTATCAAAAAATAGTTTCATTCTGTGTGGCGGTGGCGCAAACGTTAGATATTATTCCATCCGCCCTGCCAGAGTCACCTCCCCAGCCCACCTTTTCCATGTGGACCAATGAAGAAGTAAAATGGAATGATTTCTCCCCTCAGGACAGCAAGCCTGAGGGGGAGGGGGACGGTGAGGCTGGGAAATCCCCTATCTCCCCTGATTTTCCCGCCTTTTAGTTTGCCTGTCAAGTTTCTGTTCCACCCCTTTCCCCTCAGAGAGATTATAATATTCATGAAATTATTTTAATATTCATGACTTGCTGGAAGATTCTGTTATCCTGTTAAGTTCATTGGTTAATGCAAATGTGTTCCCTCCCCATTCAAATGTTATTGGGCACCTGTCTTCCCTTGTCACTCTCCGATTGGTTTGAACCCTGGATCCGCCCCTTGTCCTGCCCCTTCTACCCAGTTTAAAACCCCCTATCACGACTGCCTCTCGCTCTTTCATAGTCTCTGTATCGTGTTGTTTTGTTAGCCATTGGGCTACAATGAACTTGAGTGTTTACTACAGAAGAATCCCTCCCCTCCTTTGTTCTCGCTCACTACTTTCTATCTGGCTGCAGCTGATCTCCGAGCCAGGGAGCTGACAGCTTGAGAGACCTGCTCTGCCTGCGGTCTGTCTGTCCCAAGCCAAGCGCCTGGGACTGTCGCCCCGCTGACCATCAGGCAGGTCCAGTGGCCACAGCGACAATTCTGTACTTACACAGAAAGCTTTTTGTATACATGATCATGGTAATGAAATCCATTCTTTGTTGACAGTAACTAGAAATAATGTTTAGCGTGGTTCTTAAACCCATAATTTTAAAATCAGAATATCAGATAAAGCAGAAGGGTTTTTAAAGAATTAACTGATGAACTAGCAAATTTTTTTTGGTATGTGTGGGAATTAATTGGGTTGAGATTTCAAGAGTCCACAGTTAAAGAGATAATATATCTGCGAAATAATCCATTGGTAAGTCCTTGTAAGGATGGGCCTGTGGCCTGTCAACAGTGTCAGGTAAAACACTGAAGTTTTAAAGGTATTATCAAAGACAAGAAGGAATATAATGCAGCTGATATTAGCCAAGATTGGTTTTTAAAGAATAGGGTTTATCAAAACAAAGCCATCAATTTTTCATATTTTTACATATTTGATTGGTAAGAATTTTACTGTGACCATAGGAGGTTTTGACTTCAGTGATGTATATAACTAGATAAAGCAGAGAATCTTGCTTACTCTATGCAATCATTTTTACACATATTTAACAGAGAAAGCACTGGTTAAATATATCTTAGAATGAGACAAAGGGAGTTATTACCATGCAGATGGCGTCTAAATTTTTTCTTTCCCCCTTATCTTAATTTATTACTTTATGGCAGTGTACAATGAAAAAAGAGATGGATTCAAATGCCAGTTATGTAACTAATCTAATATTTTGTCACCAATTTTTAGACAATAGCCATAAAAGACATTAGAAGTGAGACTGCAATCATTTAGTCTTTTGTTCTCAATGGATTTGTTGTACTACTTGTACTTCATGATATTTAAGAACTACTGCGCGTGTAGCAATCATAAACTGTCTAATGACCAAGCCATGACACTAACTTAATTCATTATCTATCAGATGAAAGCTTGCCAGGCAACTGAGAGCACACTTCAGTTCTCCAACATTTTTCTCACACTTCTTATGTCCAGAAACCTATGACTGTCTGTTTTCTACCTAGACTTCAGCAGAGAGCTCATTTCTTTGTTCCTCGCCCTTTCAACATTTTTTTGAAGTTCAGTGGAACTTAGCTAACTCAGTACATAATGATATTTTAAGGAAGAAGTATGGAAAAATATTTTTATTTTATAGTTTAAAGATGATAGACCTCGGGTCTATCCACCCTTGATGATCCTTTCTATTAGTATTTGCATGAGATTAAAGAATATGTTTGTTAGAAATTTAAATTGTAAACATAAATAACATTTTACTTAGATTTTATTCTTTTTTAATATTGCTATATGGCTGAGTTGCCGTGTTTTTCCCGGGATGAAGATTAGAAGGAGCTATTAATTCCTCCAGGAACAAAGGACAAGGAAAATTTAAAAAAAGAGCATATTGCTTCTCCATATTGTAGGAGTAATAAATTGGCAGTGTAAAAAATCAGAATTTATCAAGAAGTCTTCACCTTTGTAGAATAACATTTCTAACTCAAGAAAATAGGAAAGAGAAACACTGAGAGGAAGAAAGTAAGAAAAATGAAAATAAATAAAACCAAGGAAGGTGGAAAGAAGGCTCCTGAGCCTTTTCCTCATTTTACTCCTTTTTGTTCTGCTGTTTAATTGCTCAGATAATTGTGACAGTATCTTCCACTATAATGCCCTTCTATCAAACCATAATAAACCATTTGATAACTGTCTTCTTTTCCCACAGCAATTACAACTAACCCATATTTCTAGCCATCTTAATGTCTACAAAATACACACACATGAGAAGTGTGCACACTGTCTAAAACAGCTCAGATCACTGCAGTCAGCTAAGGGTATTACAGCGCTTTGAAAATATATTTGGGGAAGTGTTCTACAGGAGCATTTGGCTACTGGGTTGTTCATAGTGCATTCTGAATTGTCACTCTGCCATCATAATCTGAAAAGCATTCCTGCAAAACAGACAGATAGAAGTCTAGGGAAGTACCCTCAACAGTTAATCTATTCTACATTCATGTTCTTAAAAACCCGTTTGTTACAAATCGAAAAAATCTATCCATAGCATTTAAATAAACACTTTCACAGATCATAAATTAAAAGAAATACAAGGTGCTAAGTGCTAAAGACAATCTTTCATTTCATAAAAGAACACATCTCTAGCTGATCTCATTATTAAGATTGAAAAAGGGAAATACCCAGTTGAGATTCTGATTGCTATTCAGAATTTCATATTTCTTTTTACTTTTCTCCCTTCCAAGCAGGAGCAAACTATAGGTGCCCTTGAGTAACCTTCCCTTTCCCTCTTCATACAATTTTCACAGAAGAGTTGACCAAAATGGAATTTAACAGTCAAGGTAAGGATGTACATCAATTTATGTAACATTGTAATATTTTCCATAATATTCCCTACACAGCCCAAATATTATTCAGTTTTTTGACCTCTGATACATTTTAATCAGATGTCTTCATTGAGCTGTCTACAATGATGCCTAGATCTTTGTCCTGAGAGGCTATGGTTAATTCAGAGTCCCTCAGTACATAAAGGATGCTGTAATTCACTCACTGTGGTGTGGGCTATTTCCCACTTAGGGAGGATGAATTTCATCAGCCATCAGAATTTATTTTCATTTGATGTGTCAGGTTCTTACGGTGTTCTTCATAATTCTCTTTAGTCTTCAATATTCCATATAAACTTTCTGGCTAATACTGCCTCCTTGGTAAACTGCTCCCCACTTCTAGGTTTTTAGCAGCACCAGGTGCAGTGCATATTCTGCAGAAAAGAAATTGTTAGCCTTCTTCCAGACATTTCTTTATTTTGTTATTTTCAGTAAGCTTCTGCCAGATAACATGAGGAAACTAAGAGATTTCCTTTACACATTTATGTAATTACTCCAAAAAGATTTTTTAAATCCTCTGCAAAGTCTGAGAGATTGATGCTGAAACTTCATAGTCAAGACTACATAAAAAGTAGAGGTTTCATTATATATTCTACAAAAAAATGGCATATATTTTACTTCTAATCTTCTTATCCCTTATTTTTTATCTGTAAATCTCTTTGCATTGGAAATTCTACACTGCTCCGGTGTTTGGAGAACACCCTAGTATTCTGAGGACAGTACTGGAATTTAAAAACAAGTTTTAAATATTTTATCAACTCTCATGCTGATGGAAAACTAATCAAAGAAGGAGCATCTATATATAAACCTTTAATTTTTTATTACATTTTTTTAAATTGGGGTTCTCTTTCTAATAAACATATATAGACCTAGGTTTTGTAATTTTCCTTTCTAGTGAAGGAAACATTGACTTGACAACAGAAGAAGAACTTGCAAATCTTTGAATATTGAGTAATTTCTGCTAACATCAATAGAATGTAGATATTTAGCTGTAAGATACCCTTTTGAAAACCAACTAACTTTAGCACCCTATTTAATGCAAATTGCTTATGCTTAATATGTTATCAAAACAGACCATTAATTTAACCAGAACTGTGGATGATTTTCACAATGGTTTCCTATGTTCTATATAGAAAATTAACTGTTAACAAGAAATCTCTGGCAAACTTTAAAAAGCCTCCAAGATTTTTGTTTCATTTTGCTTTTCAGTCATATGGCAGCTTGTCTGAGGTTTGCTTTGCTCTGTTAGTTTGTACTTGATGTAGTAACTTTACAGCTCAAGATCAGGACAACTGACACTGGCAACAGTCTCAGAGATATTTCTGTTTATGTCACTTTGGTGACTCTATTAATTAAAGTCACATTCCGTTCCGAAGGTGTTTCCACATAGTTTTGCAGACTCATGATGTGACACCTAAAGCAACTTAGCAGGAATATTAGACTGTCTGTTAGTCACAAGCCAAATCGTATGTCTGCATTTTTCTGCTGATGTTAGTTGTTGATTTGCATGCCAAAGTTCCAGTAAAATCTATGAATGTGAGATATAAAGCAGAACTCACAGAATGCACATGGTAAGCAGACAAAAAAAAATAGGCTACCTGTATGTGTGCTTCAGATGAGCAGTTTAGGAAAATGATCTTATGATTACTGATCCATTACCACAATGAGTCTGAATTAATAACATCTTTTTTGGTCATTTTACAGTCTCCTTGTTACTGCTCCTGGCCTATATCTCTGGTGACCACATGGCCCAAGGAAGAGATATAAGTAATAATTTATAAACATTTATAACTGAAGACCTGTTTCATATATCCAAATTGAAGTGTGAATAGCACAGTCATATGATCGGTGTGGTACTATTCTTGCAGATGATGATTTGTTGAGGCGACCAAGAGGCAATGTAAGTGCATGAAAGCTTTTTTATTAGATTAGAATACCAAATCCAGATTGTCAAAAGGGCTATATTTTCCTATTTTTAAATTAATGTATTGTCACTTGAAATAGGAGACATTCACTGATCCCATGGTGTCCAGTTCTGCAGTGAATGAAACTAGAGCGGGGAAAAGACAAGCTGAATACATAAAGCTCTGGCTTTTGCAGCTATAAGGATTGGGCAAGAGTAGTGGGGAAGAGACTTAGCACTATTTTAATGAAGAGACCTCTACCTTTCTGCTTTTGAAGAAAGATCCCCTTGACTGTTATTCTGCAAGTGACTACATCAACCCTGAATGAAGTTTCACCAGCATGAGAAAGATTTCTGTTCAATAATAGCATCACCATTGTTGCTTGTTTCAAGTTACTTTAAAGCTGTTCCATTTATGTGAAATGGTAATTTTTCTACAGGTTTGAGAAATAACAAAGTTAATCAGATCACTATAACTCAAGTAAATTTTTATGTTCATGTGAATCTTCATATCTACATAGATTATAATGTTTAAAATCACATCAGTAATCTAAACCCAGAAAATTAGAATTCACTGCTACACTCCTGATGAAAGCTTAACTTCAGGCAGTTTACATTGCAGGCCAAATTATTTCTATTCTGGAGTTTTTGTAATTGATAACAGAAGTTCCCAGGACGCATGAAGCCTCATCTCTATGTTAAGTTAGCAAGGCACCTTTTGCATATGCTTTACTGACATTTTTATTTATCAATCTCTGTGCATACATTCAAATGACAATAAGCACCAATTTAATTTTGAACAAGGGTTTCTTGGATTTTCATCTTAAATGTTAGAAGCAGTACTACATGCTTTGTATTAAGGCTTTGAAAGATAATCCATTGTCCTTGTGCAAAAATGTTATTTTAAACTATTGTTAACTTTCAATTATAATACACAGGAAATTACTAATAAGGTGTCTTTCTTAAATATCTCAGTAAAATTCATAGTGAAAGTGAAAAAAACCCAAATCAATATACAGCTGTGAATAACTATCATGAAAGCTTAAGTACTCTCCAGATTCAAAAGGAACTCATTAATGTTTGGATAGCTCTACTGATGGATGGTGAGTAGCTTATTATAGCGAGATAATGGCTATAACCTAGATATTATCTGAAATAGTTAAACCACACTTTATGTCTTTAGGAAGGATACTTCAGCTACATGAATGGGCCAACATTGTTTATTCAAATGGGACTGTGTTCAGCAGCCAGGAAGCAATGCAAGAGGATGAAGTGTTCTCTATTGGATTGGAATACCTAGATGAGACAGTGTAAATTGCTTTCTTTCCTGAATGTATATATCCGTTCTTGATTTCATACATTGTTATGCTGTGTGATTCACTCATCAATTACCTGCTGTCCAACACCATAATAAACTGCTAAGCTAAAAAAGCTGGAATTAGAAGAATTTTTCTTTTGGGTTGAGTGTGGATTAAGCTTTTGGTAAGAGAACCTAATTGCAACTCTGACTTCCTGCCTGCAGAAAACACAAATGCCCTTTTCCCACCTAGCTAGATAAGCATTTGAATGCTTATATTGCCACACCATACTTTATTGTGCTTTACCATATTTAACCCTCAAAAGGTTTTCCCAAACTACTTCTTTCAAACATCCAAGAATATTATTTTTCTTACTGGTCTTGTAGATGAACTGAGTATGAATTTATATTATTTATTAATCAGTATACAAACATATACAATACCCTACATTACTTCCTGGATTTTTTTGAAGGATTTTATTGAGTATTAGTACAATTGAAACCCTGGAGGAATGACTGTTGCAAGGACAAGAATCTGTGCACTCTGCTACCCTGCTTCCTAGTCTATAGCTGTTAATTGTATTTAAAAATGACAATGAAAATAATACATCCCACTGTATAGCAGACAGAAAACTACCCAGAGAATGAATCTAGGTGTTTCTGCAAGGAGGAAGATAGGAAGTCTAAAAAATAAAAGAGGTAAAGGAGACTTCAAAGGGAAATCAAAGAACTAAAAAAAAGACAATAAGAAAGGAGATACAGATAGTTGAAGAGGAGAAGGCAAATTATTTATCTGAGATGCATTAAAAAATTAACTGCAGTTTTTAATGGATGAAATTATGGAAAGTTCCAAGCAAGACTGAAGATTACATCTTTTCAATTAGAAAGACATTTTTTACAAGTTGGCAGTGCCAATGCAGACCTAGAATTTGTTCATATTCTTTCCATTACCTTTCCTTTGAGGAAAAAAAAAACCCAAACAAAACCAAAAGAACACTACATGTAAACTGAGGAATTTTAAAATATCTATATTGGCCAGAATACTGCATGCAATTCAGGAAAAGAGTCCTTTTTGGTCAGATACGGGACACAGCATTATACACTGAATAAAAATTTGAGTGAATCACTGGACATCTCAATGCCATAACTAAGAGTAGCACAAGATTCTGTTAAAGTAATACAAATGCCAGAAGATCCTTTGTGATGTTGTGGTGTTTAGACAGTTAAGTAACACACCAGTGCAGTACTCATTTATGCACACAAACATACATAAATGCAGAGAAAAAGGATTTTTAACTAACATTGTTGCAAGATTGTGTGTGTGTGTGCACATGCACATACATGCACCAGCTGTATGTAAAGGGAGGAGGAGCACTAAGAAAAGGATAACATCTGGTTTAAAGAAGAAATGCTAGATTAACATTCAAACTCTGAGAGAAAATGACATTAAATAAATAAATACCCTGGCATATTTACAAGTTTGCATTTAGATAAAAACCAAAGTCTAGTCAAAATATAAGAGCTGATTTACCTACTAACTCTGCTTTGCCAGGCAAAATTAGACATTAAACAGGTCATTCTAACACTTAAAAACTGACTAGCTGCAGGTCAGAAGACATTTATAGAATTCATACAGATAAAGTTGTTCCATGCTGCCTTTAGATCTGTTGAAGAGCTCAGACAGACAAAACAGAAATGTTCTTAGATTTCACAAATAATTAAAAGTGCTCCCTTTATTTCTCCTCTCTCACTTAATTCCAGTGAGAAGTCAATTCTCCAAATGAATATCAAAATGATTGATGCTAAAAAGCAATCGTGTATTAATTTTTATATGACCACAGTTGTACAAATCTCAATGAAATGTAGAGAACTAAAACCTGTCGTGGTTATGTAATTTATTCTTCCTGTTTATCCAATGTATTGGACAATGGTGTCACAGCATGCTAAACAAACACAATACATTCTCACTCATTTTATTCCACACTAACTGCTGTCATGTTCTGAAGAACACTCAAAGACTGAGCTCGAGAGCAATAGTTAAAAACGGCAACTGACTGTCAGTGGTGTAGTTTGTCATTGTTCCACAGACAAAAGGCAGACTGTCACAATAAACAGCATTTATTCATTTCAGATTTGTGGCTTAGGGCTGAGGAAGGGGAGGTGTCATTCGTAGTAATTGTAAAACACATAAATAATAATAGTAGTCTGCAAATCATTTATCAAAGAAAACAGTGGGAGTTGGCAGTGATGGAGGCAAGAAAATGGATGCTTCCAGCACAACCTAATTTACAGCTCTTTTAAAAAACCACATTTTTTCTTTCATATCAGTAAAATGGAATGTTTTGTATTAACTACTTATGTGGTGGGTAAGCAAGATAGAACAACTAAATCATGACTTTAATGACTTTATTTTAAACAAACCGCTGAGTAGCTTTCTGAACATGATTACCTTACTCAGCTGCTGTCAATTTTATTAACCTAATTTCACTAATTAAAAACCATTTCATATTGATATCAGCATAACCTCCTCTAGCTTTTTTTTGCTTAAAAATTGCATCTTTTCAAAGAAATTATACTTTGTGAAAATACTCTGGATTGGTATTTTGATAGAAGAGGCTTCTTTAACTGAATGCTTATGCCTGTTTTTTCTGGACGACTCTCAAATCCCAATAATAAATTTTTGTTAATAACTTCATGGGCTGAAATGATAAAGCAAACAACTTCATGTTGTTGAGGTTGGCATTAATATTTTTTATTAATTTGAGTGCAACTTTTGAAGCAGCCATTATCATCCTTCTCTGTTGTAAGCTCCTGCCCTGATTTACAAGGCTGAAGTCCTAGCTCAGCAACACATTTTAACTGGATTATGACATCCCCCAGCCAGCCCTCTGAGGATCTGCAAAAATCTGGGAAGAGAAGAGAGAAAAAAAAGACACTGGCAGCTGAAAAGGTGTTCCAAAAGGAAACTTGTCGCAGGGCTGCGGCCACTCCTTGCTTTATAAATGGTTGTTCCCTGTTGGCTGAATGTCCCACTTCATCTCATAGCCACTCCTGCTGCTGCCCAGAACGCTGATAATATTTATTGGAGAGCATACTCTTCTTACCAGATACCCAGAAAAGACAGATGGATATGAGTTTTTCTCTGGCGAACCACACAATGTTCACCAGATGGAAACAATGCTCCCTATATAGTTTCTCAGGCATTTTTGCCTACAAATCCTTCTCTTCCAGCACGTTTTAAATCCTATCAGGAGCAAGGGCATAACAGGGCTAAGGAAAGGACAGGTACGTCGGAGAGACTGAACTCGTGTTTCAGGATGGATCTCTCCTGTGAAAAATCTTATCTAGTTTGCTGGAGAGAAAACAGAGTGAAAGAGATGACCCAGAATGAAAGAGTGGAGTGTCAAAGCAGTATTTCAACCAGGAAATGTTATCATAGCTGTCTCTGCTTTGGGCATAGCAGAGAAGTAGAGCTCAGGAATTGCAAGAAGCCACATTTGGCAGTGCAAGGGTAGCTATGGAAGAATGGGTGCACATGACCAGATCTGAGAGGAGCTTTGGCATTCTTACCTTAATAAGATAGGATTTTTCTTAACCGATTTTAAAAATGAAAAAGATGCTAGGTTTGGGCAGTCAGGACATGAATTTATGAGAAAAGGAGAATACACATGTGAAGCTTTACTTGCTTAATATCTACAGCTATGAGAAATAAAGAAAAATAGAATGCTGAAAAACAAATGTTGAAAAACTAATTGCTAACCATCATTTTAGAAAACATTAGCAAAACCAGAAAAATAAATATTCTAAGATTAAAACATTGTCTGAACAGAAATGGCAAAATTTGGGATTAATTTTAAATAAAGAAGTACAAAAGGAGGGGTTTAGTCCTTTCAGAAGGGACATTTTCAGTCCAACATCAGCTACACTGCTGTAAACTTCAATTAAAGTGAGACAGTTTCATCCAACCTTACTGCTAAGAGCAATAAACAGTAACTTGAAAATTTTAAACCAGAATTTATTCAAAATTACTTAGTTTCTGTGAAAGCAGTAAGAAATCTAAGCATAACACTTCTATATTCAGAAAAGATGTATCTTGAAATAATGAAAATATTCTTACCTATATTATCTTGCTATTGATTTTGTAGAGGTTCTCTTGAACTTTTCCCAACCCCCTTCTACGCATTTTTGCGGAATTAAATACATATATATGTGGGCACACAGTACTACTCTTCTGGGTTTGGAATACTGTCTTAATTCAGCTTAAGATGAGAAAGAAAATATTCATAGTATGCCTCTCTTATGCAGACTACTATGGTCTTTATCTTCCTTTTCTTGTAAAATTTCCCTCTCCTGTTTTGTTACAAAAGCCTGAAATGCTATACTTGAAAAGACTGAACTTTGGAGTGCATTTTCTTGGTTCACTTTTGCCATACAAGGAATCCTAAAAATTCAAAGTTATTCTTCTGTAGTCTTCATAGAGTCAGTCCCTTTAACTCAGGAATGAAAGCTTCTATGTCTGAATATATGGTTCTATCCTGGGTTCAGTCAGGTACATGATTTTTGTAGCAGCCTGTACACAGTCACTCACAGCCACAAACACATGCAATCCTTAAAGAGTGATGATAACCTTCATTCTAATTGCATTAGTACAGCAGCTCTCCCAACTGCAGGCAGATTTCCCATAACAGGAACAGCTAAGCACAAATGTAAATGGATCAGCGGTGTCACTCATAAACTATGATCGTGGCCAGCGTCCGACAGTGGACAATCACTCACGCAATAACACAATCACTCTGCAGTTAATGCATGTCACTACTGATTTGCAGGGAAATTTTTGAAACCTGAATTTGCATGGTCTATTTGAAACTTCCCTGAGCTGAATATCTAGCATTTAGCTTTCTAGTGGGAGTTGTGACAGTAGCACTGCTCACAGCAAACTGCCACTGTCGTTTGTTCTGCTTCAGTGCTGTTTGACTGTCACAGCCTGTCATGTAGGAAGAAAGCACCGCATCTAACCCCCTGTGACAAGGTTTAATCACCCCTATTACTCCTATTGGCTGTTCAAGCCACCTTGGGGTGTGCAGCACACAGTTATAGATCTAAAAATCCTTGCTTTATAAATGGAAAGGCTAAAATCTGGTCTGAGTCGATCAATCTTCTAACACACGATTGAAAGGAAGTAGAAGGATTAGATACTAATAATACTAATGCAATGCTTGAGATAGTTTTTTCATTTTGATATCTTTTGCATCATTAGGAATACTAAATTATTTACTATACTTCAAGATTACATTTAAAATGTGAAATAAGTTATATAATAT
>VYZT01048289.1:0-40239 GCA_013400735.1 Pomatostomus ruficeps
AGAGTGTGGAAGTCAGATGTGACATTATATACTAGGATAGGTACCACTTAGAGAAAATGGAACAGATGTACCTGAAGCTTCAGAGTTCCTAAACCCTACATTTACCAGCAAGCATTTTGTGCAAGTCTGCTGGGAAAATGTGCATTTTGATACCTGCTAGTGCTCAGCAGAAAGTATGAGAACCTCACCCAGGAGTCACAAAACTAACTCAAGAGATGAGAGGTCTCCGCAGTGGATGTAAAGGTTGCTGTGCCTGAAAGGGTACCTGTGCCTGCCACTCAGTTGCTACCTGATGGGATTTCTTTTTTCTTTATTAAAAACCTATGAAATTAGCCTCTTTCTCCTTCATGCACAGACACCCTTTTGAAATAACCCTGACATTTCAAAGTCATGCACTCAAAATTCAGAAAATAGCAACTGAGAAATACAGTGCATTTAAGTGCATATCACAAAACAAAGGTCTTAATGTAAAATTTTAACTACCTTGCTTCAGAATAAACATTGTAAGGTATGTGGACCAGTTAGACTCTTAACTAAGTCTCAAGTTTATTTTGAATGGTTTCAGGCTTTTCCATGTTCTGCTCAATACCAAAGTTTGGCAAATGTTTTTCTTCAGTCTTGTAGACATGCTTACAGTGAAAATCCTACCTTCTTGCAAAGTGAGTCCAAACTGTGGACAGATTTACAAGAGAGAATAAGCATATTTTGCCATTGTTTGGCTAAAAGCATCCAACAGAATCTCACACAGCACATAGTTGGAGAGTTTTTGTTGTTGTATAGTACCAATTGCCCCCATCACCAACACTGCTGACTTTATCTATTTTGATGATCCTTTTCCCCATAGCTTAGCCAAGAAGATCCACACCAGTAAACATGGAATGTATTTGAGTCATTATCATGGTCTTAATAAAGTTTCTTCTAGCTATTGTATCATATTTTACTGGAGCCTTTGCTGAAGGCGTAACAGTGCTTCAGTAACTATTTCCCTTCTTCGAGGCCTTGGGATGGATTATCAAGGGCTTTGATTCTGACAAATATGCACCATTTAAACTATGACACAAGTCATTGAGATAAGCAAACTCAAAGAAGTAGGTGTGGGAGTTGAAACATCTCTTACCTTGCAAATAAATCCTTGGAAATTAGCTCTTACTGAGAAAAGTGTCCCAGGGGCTGGGGCCCATGCAAGAAGCAGCCTTTCTAAAGGAGGGGAAGAAAATGTTGCCTCAGTGGAATCAGTGTTGGTCAGTGCAGACTTCAAGATTTTGAAATAATTTATTTTCATGAAAACAACATTTTTCCAGACATTATGCACTATAATCCAATAAAAGGTATTACATCCTCTACCTAAGTTATTTATTTCCAAAAGCTTTGGAGAGTGGACACAGCAACCCAAAAAATTGTTATTTACATAAATACAAGGTGGAAAAAATCCTTTCAACATGTTGAAAGGGATCTGGTCCAAGTCTACACAATTAACTGCCCATAACATCTGTCTCCAGCCCAGAGAACACACTAAGAATTTGTGGTACCTCAAGCTGAACAACGTTGAGATGTTGGGTATAGATACGTACAGTATCCCTTGGACATGTTCTTCACTTGATGTCTAATGGAAGCACTCTGGCATGCGATTCACAAATAAGGGAATGCAAGGACTATTTTTCTGTATGAAATATTTTCATATAATTTTCAAAATGAAATATGACAGTACTGTAGACAAAAGACTGCTGTAGCTTGTTTGCATATGTTGCCCTAGAGACTGATGCCACAGTTAGTAGATCAAGATCTCATGAGGAAACATAGGCTAAAAAGCCCCCAAAAGGTCTATCTATTATATGCAAAACACACAATTCCCCAGGAGCACAACAAAATGGCCAAAGCAAGGCATAGAGACAGGAAATTATATGGATATTTTTTCTTCTGGTTTAAAACTCTGGTTTAAAAAATTGGTTCCTCCAAATCTACACTTTTTTATGAAAATGTCACTTTCCCTTGGCACATCTTCCAAACAAATTATATTATCCTGTTGTACCAGGACCTATTCCACTGTTACTTGCACACATTGCAGTTTGTTACAGCATGCCAAACAATGCTGAAATAGTTCTACCATTACCTTTAATTTTTTCTCCTTACTTTTAATTCTTTCTTTATTGCTTCTAATAAAGCTGTAGATATCAGTCCTAAATAAGGTCAGTAATACTTTTATTGTGCTTTTAACAAACAAAACTACACAGTGTTACCTCATAACAACATGTTTTTAACCACAGCTTTAACCATCATTAGAAAAAATGAGATTTAATTCATTTGCTTTGCACTGTATGCAGATCAAGTACCTCAGTATTTCAACACCAGAGGTCCCTTCTGGTGTTAAAGGGTGTGTTTAACTCCACTTATACTTTCTTTCCTTTTCCAATTAGAGATTATTAATCATCAATTGATAGGAAAACCGTTCACCTTTAAAAATAATTGAATAGATGTGTGTGTCATCTGAAGCTGATTAGAAATCAAGGGATAAAATATGCATTTAGGTTACCCAAAACTTTGCAGTCTGCAGGTGGTGGCTGCCTGGCACCTAGACCCACCCTCTCCAAGTGTATGGCTCTTGCCTCCTACTAATGACTGGTACACATATTAAGGGAACTGTGAGCGTACCCACCAGAGATACACACCCAGTATTAGAGAAGTTCTTATTGGCTTGTGGGGTGGTTGGGTTTTATTTTCCTTTTTTTCCTTCTTTTTGTTTGTGTGTCTTTTGTTTTGCTTTGTTTTGTTTTGTTTTATTTGGGTGTTTCTTCTAAATAATTTTCCTCTAACCCATTTCACAGGGAAGAATAAATAATGTCCTTTTCCTTGGCTGAGCACACTTACTTAGCACTTCATTTGTCACCGTGCTGTACACACATCCCAGCAGGAATGGGAACACAGCTTACTTCTTGAAATTAGGCTGTGGGATGTTCTGCACTGACTTTTTCAGTGTGAGGGGAACATCTTTCTCAGTCTCATGCATTCTCACTCCTTTTCTCTTGAAAGAACTGAAGGCACAACCAAATGACATTAAAGTATGGAAAGTACTAGATACTAACAAAATAAAGGAATTGCCTTAGCTCTGGTTCTTATATAGATAAAGGTTCTGAACCTGCAAATGCTTCAATGATTCCTGGCAGTAGCTGTGATGAAAGCCCAGAGAAGTGTCATTTGGGATGCAGGCAGAAGATATAGGGATTTTTAGAGTGGTAACAAAAATTGTGAATAGCTCAGTGACACAGAGGAACTTTTTTTTTAACTTTCCATAATAAGCATTAAACATCCTGAGAAATATTTCCAACATGATTTATTTTTTGCCTTCAATTGGCAGGTTTGCAGCCTGCCTGCAGGATAACTGCTTTCTCTGCCACGTGAACATCTTCCTGCACCACCACCATGGTGCCAGTGTCCCTTTGCTGCTACCACCACCACTATTAGTAACCATGTCCTTTTTTTTTACTGTTATCATTGTATGTAGTCCTAATCATAAAACAGAAATTCAGGATGGTGTCATCGGCTTAAACATGGATATTTGCAATTTAGGTATCAACACCTGACTAAACATACTTTGGTCTGTGTCTTTGGTTTTTCAGTACAAATGTAAAGCTTGCAAATTTTTTTTGTTTTGTTAAATGTATAATTTCTGCTATTGCTAGCATTAGAGTTCCTAAAATTCTAATTCAAATGCTGTGTTACTGGAGCAAATAGCATACAAAGAAGGAAAAATGGGACCATTAGGGAACAACACATGTTATAGGATACTGCCTGGAATATATTCTGCCTTCACAACACCCACATTATCTCCCAATAACAGTAATGGAAATTTTGCATACACATCAAGGCATAATATATAGCTAAGCCTTTGACTGCTTTGATATATATTTATGAATGTAGCTATACATTTATTCCTTCAGCCAATTTAAATGCCTGTGATTCAGAGTTTAAATTTATTCATTAATACCTGCAAATAGAGAAAACCAGCATGGAGACAACATTAATTTAAAGAAAAACAATCTGATTATATAGTGAAATATGTCAGTCATAAGGAAATAAATTAAGGTTAATATTTTTTATCCCACTGGGATCAATTGTTTGGGAAAAAATTTGCATACTAAAATTTATGGTACAATTATAGATCATTTGTGTAAGAAAGGGTACATGTTGTTTTGCATAAACATTAATAGACATAGATATCTAGAATATGGAATTTTATAACTACATGCCTGCAGATGTGAAGAGTTTTGATTGAGACACATCATATAAACAGAACTCAAGGGAAAGTATTGGAAATATGTTTTCATTTCTATGACAGAATCCATTTGGACTAGTTTTCCTAATTGATTTGATATCACATTGTGAATTATTGTGAAATTAATACATTTGAGAATTAGAATACTTTAAATTAATAAACCAATTCAAAACTAAACACAGGCTGTAGATCATGCACCCAACTACATTCTCTTAAAACGGCAGGTAAAAATTTCTGCATTCCAAGATAGTAATTATAATTTTGCTTTATTTTGGGTATTAAAAGACTTGTACCTAAAGGCACCAATTTAGAAATAAATAACAATATAGTAAAAATTGCAGACACATATCCAGAACAAATCAGAAAGAGTCAACATTCAGGTGTTATGGACTTTTTATAAGTTTACATCTGTAACTCTGTGTTTGGAAATTTTTTTAGATTTGAAGAATTGCAGTGTATCTTCTCTGCAGACACAATTTTAAAACACAAATGTTAAGCCTTCACTCAGAAACCTGTTTTTTTTTTAATGATGAAGAAGAATCCTTTTCCTGGTATGAGCAACCAATCCAGCCTCTAAAATCCCCTTGCTAGATAAAAAATGCAAGTACTAAGATGTGAATTCTTTGTTTCTCAATCAGAGTTTCTAGAGGGTTAAATTTCATCAAACCTGGTTCTTTTATTACACTGTTAATGATGCATCCTCATGTTACAGGCATGCCAAAATGCTGAAACACTCCGAAACCGATCAACTCTGCTATCATCAAAGAACTCAAATGTGTGTTTTTAATGTCAGGAAATGATATAATCTCTCTTAGAGCTCTCTCATGACAAACTGACCCAATTTGAATGTAACAGTAATGTTCCTGAACTTTGGATGGTTTCTGTTGAAAGGGAATTTCCAGATTTGATAGATCTGATGCTGTTTATGCTGGGCTCAACAGCCCTGCCTGGTTCACAGTCCTCCAAATTGCAACAAATCAAAAAATTGCTCAAGCATGACATTGGAACCTCTTGCACAGTATCAATCCCAGCCTCCCCAAACATGAGATGAGATGGTTATTAGATCACAATATTGAGTATGTTTATTATAAAGACAGTCTGATTTGACAAGATTTATCTTACATCTTTTCCAGGGCCTTGTTTCTTTTAATTCAATATGAGTTCTATGCATATGTCCACTCTGACTTTTCTTCCAGTTCAGTTCACCTGTTTTTTCCCCTCCCATCCCAGTTTGTGTGAATAAAACCTCAGGCTGCATCACGTTGTTTCATCTGGTTTCATAATGAAATGAAAATTTTCACAGAAGTTAATGCAATTTTCCAGACTGATTAACCTAAAAATGAAAACCAAGTTCATGCAAAAGTTTTTTCATAAGAAGTTGAAGAAACTTGAAAAAATAAAAAGCATTGAAAACAAATGTTTTGGAAAAAAGTTTGGAAGGAATTGAAAAAAAATTTTTGTTGTTTACTTTTTCCAAGACAAAACAGTCCCATTCCTAAATAATTTTAAGCAAAAAGAGATAAACATATTTTTAAACCTGAAATATACAGCCTATGAGGGTTTTGTTGTTAAAATAGGTCAATTTTATAATGAAGAGTTTCACAATAAAAATCAGTTTTGTCTTAAAAGTGAGAAAGTTTTTGTTTTATTTAGCTTTTTTTTTTTCAATTGAAAGTGATGTATTCAGAAACAATTTGCAAATCTTGTACCTGAACAGTATTATTCTGTAAATAAATTAATAACTGAAAAATTTCAGTCTGGTAGATGAATGGCTTTGAAACATGAACAGGAGTAAATTAGCCAGTTTCAAAAAAGACCTTAAGTGATATTGTAACTATTGACATAATCATATATCTTACCTTCACTTCATGATGTCGAAGGGGTTCAGATGTAATGTTACAGAATAACTAAAATCCAGTCATCAAGTCCATTCTATTTCAACTGGAGAAAGGAGTTTCTCATCAGCAGACTGTTGAAACATAGATTTTTTGTTTCATTGACCTATAGTAAAGTTGACGGCTTCACTGTTACTCAATTTCTGTGAAGTGTAACTGACTGCAAAAAGCAAAGCACTAAAAGATAGTGTTTAACAGTGGTGTTCTCTTGCTGTGGCCCCCATATATAACAACTGCAGAATACATCACTGCCAAAATTTATTAAATATACACTGAACATTTAACTCTGCCTCGGGCAAAATCAACCAGAAAAATATGGGTCTTTTCACCCGCTCCTGAGGTGACCAAAATCAGGTGAGAAAGCTCAGTCAGCCTCCAGGTCTCGCTGTACAGATTAGACAACCACTGGGGTACTTGTGCAGTATTGCAGCAGAGAGTGGTCATCACAGGGAAAGCTGGTTTAGGGCTCTTTGCAGACTCACATCTGCAAGACTAATTGTGTAATCTTTTAAGTACCAAATGCTACACTGACTGCCTCTACCCAAGTCAGAAGATAGGTGAAAATATATCAGCTGAAACACCACTAAAATAAAACACTATCTGTGTGCACAGGACTTCCCTCCTCGTGCCTTTCTAAGGAAGAACACAGAACTACACACACCAGAAGAAAAGGATGCTAAGCCAGAAACACATAAGAGAATCAGAATGTTTAAGCTTTTTCCACTGCTGAATGAGAGGATTTCTACCAGTAAAGACCTGTTGCATAAAGTATAGATCATAGAATCTTTACTCAAAAAACAAAGAGCGTGTAGAGATTTTAGCTGGAACTGCAATTCATAATAAATTTGTCAATATATTTTCCCTGAAGGAAGAGATACAATGCAAATGGAAAACTTATTGGATTCCACTACATTTTCATCAGCAGGGTCTGACAACTGTTCACTTCATTCAAGCTAGTACACTGTTTCTTCTCTGGGGCATTCTAAGCAATCTTAAAGACAATAACTTCAGTTAGCAAGGCCGAATATTTCTTCTTCTTCAGACATCCAGGTCCTCCCCTGAAAGTAATGAATTTGGTTAAAAGCTTATGGCTTCCATCTAAACATTAATAAGAAAGAATAGTGAAGAATACTAACCTTTCAAACTTAAATTCAAGGTGGCTTCCCAGACGGTTTAGCACCTGAAGCCTATATTGTCTGAGTGGTCTTAGTACATTCAGTGACAGTAAGAATAAATTTCTTTTCCTCTTAAAGCTTTAAATTATTTGTGTTCCCTCCTTTTCTTACAGTATTCTTTGACATTCCTACTAATGTAATTACTTCAACAGCTGACATGAGCGAATAGCAAAGATTTGAGTAGGTACTGTGTATAATTAGAAGAGGAATGAGTTTGACCTTGCTGACATAAAAAAAAAAGCCATGAGAGCCGTGGATAGATACATATAAGAAAATAGATAGACAGGTTGAATATAATTCTTTAGTAGAGTAATAGCTAAAAAAAAAGAGGTATGTGTTGTTGAATGACATGGCACAGGTCAAGATCAGCAAAATAACATGAAACTCTGAAAGAAACAGGCATCAAAATGTCAAGTCAAATTAGTCACTGGAATCACTTCTGCATAATGGGTAGCTGTGACAACTGAGCACTTAAAAATGTAAATAAAAAGAAAACTTGCTCCTCTGTAGGTCTTAAGGGGTAAAAACACCTGTTCACCAAGCTTACAAAAGACACATTATAGCTAATAGGCAAGTTCTAAAATAATTTATAAAGAATTAATCAGAGAAACAAGATGCCTTTGTCCTAAAAATCAGCACTTCTACTGATGCAAGGAATTTGCATGCAAAGCCTGCCTTCTCCGTGACTCGCTGCCATGCTTCATTTGTTCTGTTGTGAACTGTGAGGTCCTGGTTTGTATTCTCCCAAATACACATGCAGAAGTGCAAACACATTATTGCCCACGCCAAATGGGCAGTTACAAGTGCAATCACTTGTTGGCACAAAATTCGTCACATTGAGCACAAAACAAATCACAGTTACTGTGTAATTACTTTGAAGCAGTCATAAGCACAGATATGGCATTCTGAAATTAATTCTAAAAACTTCTTTGAGTATTTCTTCCCTACAGATGTACAAAATCTAGTATTAGAGTACATGATGCCCGTTCCCCATCAGTTTCCCGAATAGCTGCACAGGAATGTGGTCCTATTAAGAAATTAATACAGATCCTGAATAAATCTCTTCTGCTAGACCAGGAGCTTTGCCATGGAGTTTGTCTGGCATGGTTGTGGTAGAGAGGGGCTGCAGGGGTGGCTTCTGTGAGGAGCTGCAGAAGCTTCCCCCACATTTCACAGAGCCAGCACTAAGCAGGTGGGTGCCCAAAGGAGACTGTGACCCCCATGGGGAGCCCGTACTGGAGCAGACTCCTTGCAGGACCTGTGGCCCCATGGAAAGAGGAGCCCACGTCAGAGCAGGTTTGCTGGCAGGACCTGTGACCCTGTGACTGGCTGGAGCAGTTCATTAACTGTAGCCCATGGGAAGGAGACCCACATTGTTTGTGTTTGTGTTTTAGTTTGTGGTGGACTGTCCCCCATGGGAAGGATCCCATGCTGGAGCTGGTGGGAGGAGCCCTACCCCGAGGAGGCAGGAGTGGTCAAGAACACGTGTAATGAACTGACCACTGTCCCCACAACCCATCCCCCTGCACCACTAGAAGGGAGGAGGGAGAGAAAATGGGAGTGAAGTTGAGCTCAGGCAGAAGGGAGGAATGAGGGGAAGGCATTTTGTTTTAATTTCTCGTTATCCTACTCTGATTTCATTGATAATAAATTTATGTCTCTTTTGCCCATAGTGGTAACTGATGAATGATCTTCCCCTGTTCGACCCATGAGATTTCTTTTATATTTTCTCTCCCCCACCCAGCTGAGGATGGGAGTGGGGACTTGGTGTCCAGCCTGGGTCAACCCACCACAGCAATGTATCCAAAAGCTGAGGAAGCGTGAAGGTGTTAATGATTTTGAGTTAGAAATAAAGCTTTTAGTAAATAGCCTGCAATAAACACACAAATATGGAAAGGGTAAAATCTTGTTGTGCATCACATGAGCTAGAAAATATACAACACAGTATCAGTTTACTTTCCAAGAAATTAATATGAATATTATCTTGATTTGAAGATGCAGCAGTTCATTCTCATTGAGTTCCACTTGAAGAATTGAAGTTTCCAACTGAAACTCAGTCAAAACTGACAGTTTATCTGTGGTCTCTCCTCAGGCTACTGTTATGAAATAACCAACTGCACCCCAAAAGTGGATAACTGAGTAAATATTTCCAGAAATTTTGTTTTAATGTCTCAATTCTTTGTTACTCAAGCAAAGTGCTTATAGGATCTTAACATCTATTGTAAATTGTTGTCACTCTTACAAGTGTGTACAAACATAAAAAGAAAAATTAAAGTAAATACACATCAAATAGGAAACTAATTATAAAGACAGTAAGGAAGCAGACCATTTTAGAGGTTCAATCAACATCATAGACAGAATGGTTTTTTACTGGAAAAGAGAGGGAGAAAAAAAAGAGCAATCTATCAGGGCTTCCTTACATTGCAAGTTTTACTTGGCCAGGGTCATGAGCTGCATATATAAGATTGCATATGCAGCAAGCTGCATTCAGATCTCTTCCCCTTCTTTCTCCCAAAAGATGTTGAAACACATATTGTCATCCATGACCTAGCAGAGCAGTGGTCTGAAAAGGAGAGGAATAATTAAAATTGGAGAAAGCAAATATTCTCATCCTGACTTTTCTGTATGAGTCAACGCACAACAGAAGTCTCAGTAATGCTGAAGGTTGTGAAGCCTCATAGAAAATCTTAATAGAAAAACCTTTGTCCCCAGGCAAGTTATTTGCAGACGTTACAATCATATGTTCCCACAGAGAAGCAAATAATGTCATGAAAACCCAAATCCTTCTGTTTCTGATGCCACAAGATCATGGAAAGAATTGGCTCAGTAATGGGCAGGGATAGTCTATGTGAAAATGAGCATGTTTGGCAATGATGGTAAAGCCGTGTATGCAATTAAATCATACCAGCCACTCAGACACCATTTTTACCATAGCCACAGGAACATGTGGATTTGAGAAAAACCAGGAACAGGACATCATGTGCTCCAATATAGGGGCCCTTCCTTTTTTGTCTTTTATTCCTGCTAGTTCAAGCAATTAAAACCAGCATTGGTCTGACCATGCTATGTTTGTTTTGAGGGAGCTGAAACTTCCACGTGAATTTGCTCTGATTCTTCTGCCTAGTACACGGAGAAAGCCCATAATTAAAGCTCAACACCTTCTCTTCATCAGTCTTTTAAACTTTCATAGTTTTTAGTGCTGGATTTTTGTATGAAGCATATTTTTCTTTTCCCTAATAATCCCCTTAAGCCACAACCCCAGGAGCCTATTCATTACCAGCACCATGGAGGACAATGGAACAATGCAGCCTTAGTTTTAACCAAATGCTGGTCCATGGAACCAAATGTGGAGCGAAGCCAGCTATGTGACCCCATGCAGGCTCCTATTGTGGGCTCTAACCTTTTGCAAGTTGTCCAGATCCTTTTTCAGTACAGCACACCAGCTAATAGAATAGGTGAAACCTAATCCAGTCATGTTCCTGGTCTCAGATAACCTGAGTATCTGTTGTGCGTAATGGTTCTCTGACTATCCCTGCCTGTTTCATAAATTTCATAACTGTTATTTATTCTTGGAATTTATTTTGCTGTGAAGAAATGAGGTCCCTTAAGAACAAAGCCTGGGTGTGTCTGTGGGTCTAGACAGTTCAAAGGCGGGAGTGCATTGAACAAGTGTAGCTTTTTCTTCCCCATGCTGTCCTCCAAGTTGTCCCAGAAAGCTTGGCATGTTCATTCCTGCCCTTATGAAGCACTCCAGGGCATACAATGCATAACCTTAGTAGTATGCCATAAAAAGAGCACTCTAGTCAACTCCAGGAGCCAGTCCAAATGTTCCTCACAATTTGAATGGAAAAGGATCACAAAATATTGTGACAATATTATAACAATAATAGAAAATGCACTTAGTAGTGTTGAATTTAACTACTAATTCTACAGTTTTCCATTATCTAATTGAAAGCTCATGTTTTGGCACTAATGCAGCCTATACAATGAAGCATGGCACCTGAGCAGTGTCAGAGAAGAGGATGAGAAAACCCTCAAGGTTAATATGAATATGAAGAAATACTAAGCAAATGCCTATGCTGAAATGTATTTGAATATCTCTGAATTCCTTGAAAGACAACCAAAGGCACCTCATCAAACTCTTATGTCATACCACTTTCACCATTGTGAAACTGTGTTGACTTTGCTGGCTCGATCTTCAAATGTATGCCAGTGTAAATAAGAGAAGATTCTGGCCCAGGGCTTTTTGCTCCCTGTGGCTTGGCAAAATTACTAGAGAGCTGCTGGAAATGAAGGCTTGAGGAACACTATATTCAGGGTCCATCCTTCCTATTGTCAGGCTCTGCAAGGGATAGAAAAACTCTGATTTACAGGAGATACTATGAAAGCAGTAGACCTCAAAAAACCACTTATATTTTCCCTGTACTTTTCTCCTGCATCACCTATCAACAGAAAAGATTAGGCAGGAACACTACTGTGGTGGAGATTTGCAAGAGAGCTTCTGGAAAATCCCAAATAAACTACTAAAATATAAGTGACAGCACCATGACAAAATGGTATATAGGTAAAATCATCTGACCTTAATGAAAGCACAGGCTTTTGTAGAGTGACAGAGGCATACCCAGGGAGCCAATGAGCCATGATAAGCAGAGGACATGGATTTAACAAGCACAGCTTTGAAAAAACCACAAATCTTTGGGGTTTAGTCTGCAGGAAGCCTTTGGTGGGATTTGATCTAATCATCCTCTAAATCTGATTTCACCAGTGCCTCCTAATATTGTTATGTTCTTTATTCTGGAGTAATAATTAGAAAAATACATATACACATAGCCATGTTTTAAAATGACACATGTATACAATTTTAAAACAGTCAGAGAAGGGAAAAAGAAAACCTTACTCCTTCTTCAACTCCTAGAGAAAAGATACAGGATTTTGCTTCAAGTGCTACTCAACCATCACAGAGCCTGGCATCCAGAGAAGTCTTTCTGACTTTGCAACTTTTTGCTTTGACCCATCATAGCAACCCTTGTCATTGTTGCTACCAGAACAAGAAGTTATGTTATTATCTGTAACCATAGCAGCAGCAACAGGAGTAGGCAATTGAATTTTCTGGATGAAATGTATCCATCATCAGGCATTGCTAAGTGTTAAAACGTTGCTGTAAAGAAAAACTTGGGAAAGGAGGACAGATTTAGATTTTTTATGGCTGTCGTATCTTAGTGAGAGGTGTCTCTGTCTTACAAAACCACAATAATGGAGACAGAAACAACATATGAGTCTGGTTAACTTTTTGCTACCTCAGTCACCTGAGCAGCACGTAAAAATAAGGTTGTTAGATATTTCAATCAAAAAGCATCTGGAGTGCTGAGTTCTTAGAGATTTTGTGGATTTCATTTCAGAATCATATTTTATATTATTTTCCCCTGTCTTTCTGCTATTTAATTGCCTGTAAAACTTAGTTTGACTGAAGATCTTTTTTTTAATCACACTGAAGCTCTCTTAGTGACTGGTTAGAAGAATAGATGCATTCAATTGAAACTTTGCTAAAAATAAGAAGTGGAATAGTAATGATCAGCTGGTCATTTTTTAATTTTATTTTTTGTTTTTCAGGCAGTGTTTTAAGTAGTCACATAAGGTAATATATATATATACATCCAACATCTTCTCACAGATGACCTATAATATTCACTAATTTTTAAAATTCATTTGTTCCGCATTCTTACCAGCAGTCTATCAACTTCCTCAAGGAATGATTTATGCAAGTCTTCTCTAAATAGGCAAAAAGGATATTATCAAATCACTTTGGAAAAATGTTGTAGATAAGGGAGGTAACAAAAGATTAACCATTTCAATAACCATTAACCAGGATCATAATTTATTAGTCAATATGGCTCTTGTATTGCACTGATAAACCTTCCTAGAGACATAGAAGGTACTTTCCTCTTTAGTCACGCTACACTTACATCAGCAGGTCTACCTGAGTAATATTGTTTTTTACACCTTTATATACTTAATTTCTCCCCATAGATATAGATGCCCAGTCCTTGTTGAATGCAGTTCTTCTGTTTTATCATTATGATTTCTCGGAGCCTTTTTGAGTGCCCACAAGCCACCTGCTGTTAGAGCCATTGCGTTGGTGCAGTCTATCAGTGCATACAGACATGGTGTTTCTGTGAGATCAGGAGGAATATCTGAACTGGGAAAGTAAACAGCAGCAATGCTTACAGAGCGGGTGCATAGAAATAACAACTATAGACACATTCTGATTTGGCCTTGAGATCTTTCCACCAGATCTGACCTACTGTGGATGGTGTACTCAAATCAGAGGCACAGTTTTGTCCCTGTTTTATGTACTATTAAAAATAGTTCTGTTAGGAGCATTCACAGTATAAAGCCATTCATTTTGGAAATTTTTTTGACATTGTCATATTGAATATCCAGAACCCACTTCACTAGTGGAACAGAACCATCTTTTCCAAAAATGGCATTTTCTAATTCTCAGAAGGAGGAGATTTTGACTCTCCCCAGCCTTGTTTACATTTACAACCCGTGGTCATGTTTCAAATCGAAAACATGTGACGCAGTTATACCATGGCTGAAAATACTTGTCTACATTATGTCCTATTCCTCAAAGTTCAAATATTATCTCACAGCTAGTCTGACAACCTTTCCACTGTAACAGAGGCATCATTTTATCTACACAGATCTTCCTGTTCCAACTAGTAAAATATTGTTATTTACATATGTAAAGTCAAACCTCAGTGCTGAGGTTAAAGTTATCTCATAGATATTCACAAATGAGTAGGACTTAATGCATATAATAACTGAATTCAGTCTCAAGAAACAGATAGTCATCTCAGTCTGGTAAAAATGCTGACAATCTTCTCCCAAAGTAACTAGGTTAAAGCCATGAAGACAGAAGAATACAGAAAGTGGAGGAAGAAGGCAGCACTAACCAGCAGGTGGTTGACATAATGTCCTTTTCTGGTTCTCTTCAAATTGTGGTAGACTGCACTAAAAACCCAGCTGTCCTTTTAACAAAAGGCTCATCAGACTAAGTGGATTTTCTTTGGCTTCTTGTTGCCTCTGCTACAGCTACCCTTCGGAAAAGGAGCTGTCCAGCAAGACCTTGGAATGGCTATAAAAACAGTCAAAATAAAAAAAGCTCAAAAGCAACCAGAGAAAGCTTTAAGCTACCTGCAGACGCTATCAAGAGAAGACAAGTGAACATAAGATTCTTATTTTACTAGGTGAGGCATCTGTATCATGCTAAAGGTGAACTGAAGCAATCTGTCTTCTCAGACAGACTGAAAAAGGGAGACTCAAAAAACTCATGAGTAATTTTTACACTTTCACCACAGATACACAGGAAAATTTGAAGTTTTGTCCAGTGTTATCTGTTGTCTGAATGAAGATACAAGTTTAGTAACTCACTGTGGTACATCTGTGGATATAAAACAATAATTATGTTACCCAGAGGATTCTAAGTTCTTGTTCATTGTCTTAAAAAAAGAAATGGAAGACCAGGAACCCCAGTATAAGTGTATATCAGGGACTTATTGACATTCCATGAAAGTCAGGTGGGAGGAGATACACCTCACTGGAGTGTGGACTTCTATATCTAAACTTCTGGCCATAAGCTTTCTTCATAATCAATAGAGAAATGATCAGTTAACTCAGAAAACTTTAAGGTGTAGCACCCCTTTTCCTAGAGAAGGCAGAAGCTTTTGATCAGATCAATCACACTCTCAACTCTATTGTCTCTACTTGATTTGACTACAATAGGATAACTATCTCAGACACAAGCCTACAGTGTGGATATCAAAATACAGATAAGACAATTTCCACCAGGGGATTTCACGTCATCTACAATGTGCACTGTCAGAAACTTTGCTTGGGAAAAAGATGGCAAAAAAAGATGAAGAAATGAGTCAAAGCAAAGGAAATATTAAGATAAGAAGCAAATACATTAATTGTTATCTGCTGATGAATTTATTCTCTTATTTGGATTGTCTTCTACTTTACCATCCTTTCTTTGACAAGGCTAAGACTGTGTTCTAAGAGGTAAATCTTATGTCAGGGGAATATTTCTAAGACAGGATGAAAGGCACAGAGATCCAAGTCATAGATAGAGACCAGTCTGCAAGATTCTAAAGGCTCCCAGAGCATGTTAACCCAGCTAAAACAGTACAGGCAGTACGGAAAATAAACATTAGCATAACCTCCTCTTGCTGGTTGATTTTTTTTGGTTGTGTTTTTTTTAAGTTTTGATTTTGTTTTTGGGGTTTTTTTGTTTGGTTGGGGGGTTTTTTTAGCATTGACACTATAATCATTCCCTTCCCTTCATTTGATTAATCACAAAGGGCAATATTTTCATGCCTGGAACCAGGCCATATTTTTAATGTATGTTTTTATGGTATTTACACAGCAGTTGGAATTAGAGAAGATTGTCATTAGAGCTCCATTCCTGCATTCCATCAGATAAACAAAAAATTATCTGGGTTGATTAGGTTCACCTTGACAGAGGGGTCAGTGTCTGAGGCTTCATCTGACAAATTCATAACCACAGATTTCAAGGGGAATATTTGTTAGTAATTAACTTGAACTAGCTTCTGGAATAGGAATTTAAGGGCTTTACTTTGGTATGGTTTATCAGATCAGACATCTAAATTTCACGGACTTCTCAAAGAAGTGAGCATGCAGAATGCACAATGTTCCTGCAGTGTTTTCCTTGGGATATGAACTTTGGGCTTGTGACTGCTAAACATTAAGCTGTATGGATTCCTCAAGCCACTCTCATGGTCAGTCTGAAATAACACTCACTCACTATTACTGGCAAAAACATAAATAGTCATGAAATTAAAAACATATATCCATCCATAAAAAATGTTGATAAATTCAACTGAAAAAAGTTGGATAATTCCCCTGAATCTTGTTACATTAATTTAACCAAATACTAACAGAATTTAGTCATAGTTTACCAGACCTTAATATGTCAAAAAATTGGTTAGGTGTTCCACTTTCACTGGAGAGGCAGAAAGAAAATTCACACGCATAAGCATTTGTATACATATACACCCACTCTTACATACCTTTTTTTCCCCCAGAAGATATTTTGTTTAGACTGAGAGTGAGCATCTGAGCCATCATGTGAGAGCTTCGTCAGCTATTTCCAAGTTCCTGTGAAGGGTCATAATATTATCTGATTGTCTGCACTACAGGGAAGCTCTATCCTTGAGACTGAAAGGAATCCAGGAAACAGTTTGGGGGATGGACTAGTCTTAAATTCCAAGCTGTTAAAAAAGTGCGTAGGTTATAAAATTGCATAAGCCTGCATGTGTTCTGAGAGCAAGAAACCTGACTTCCTTTCTGTGCTGATTTCTCAGCCCACAAGCTGTTTTCTTAGCAAAACCCGTTTTTGACAGAACTCTGCTCTAAGAGTCTCTCAGAACAGACCGTGGGACAGCCTTACGCTCGAAGCCATCATGTTACTGTGCATTGGCAGCCGACGGCTCTCACCTCCTGCATTCAGCACCTTCCCAGAATGGGTTGTTAACAGTTGAGTTGTGGTGTGAAATTCTGACAATCATCTGCAAAAAACAGAAAAAGAGTGAATATATTTTTATTTCTTTTATTTAAGCTGGATTCCAGATGGATTTTAAGACATTCTTATACCTGCGTTCATTGTTGGCCTGAAATTGATTAAGAAACTCAAGTGAAATGACCAGAATTGGAGGATCATTGGATCAGACAGGATTAGAAAGGCCTAGGACCCATTTGACTTTCATTATTGCTTAGCACCTTGACCCACATAGTGTGCCTAAAGGATGCTTTCAAAGCTTTGTAAAAATATGGCTTCTTTATCATTCCTGGATTGTTTCCAGCAACAAATATTAGCAGCTCACCATGTTCTTTCCTCGTGGCAATATTCAGCTAAATGAGTGTCTGCTTTCAGCTCCACTGACATAAATCCAAGGTAATGTCACTAAACCAGAGGAGGATATTTAGTTCTGTTCCTTCAACTCCATTGACTCCAGGGACTTGGATCAGTAACTCAGGGCATAGGCCAAACATTTTCCCCTCTTTTCAGATTTACTCTAGGACCACTGAATTCAAATTTGACCCACAGTCATGTCATCACTTGAAAAGCATCCTAGCTGGAGAAATTAGATTGGGTTGTTGGTATTGCTTCAAGTAATTGTCCTTCCTTGATAAACCTTTTCTTCATATCAGTGACATATGCTTCCTTCCAATGTGTGGGCTGCGGGAGGTATTAAATCAGAAGTCAATATAAAGGACAATTTTGGATAAAATATAAAAAAAATTAAAAATATAAAGTTCTGGGAACAAAAAGTGAAAGATGGTTTAATGTAGGTGACATCTAAATGAGTGTATAATCACATGTCTTGTTCAGTCATGATATTTGCATGGAAAACAGTGGACATAGTGATTTAAAGACATATAGAAGACCCAGAGAAATGTTGGGCAAGGTAACCTATAGACAGCATATCTGAAAACAAAATCAGTGCTAAATTGTTAGTGTCTCTTATGTCAGTGCCAGATTTCCCGGAGACTTCAGGGCAAGAAAGCCTTCTGTCCTATCCTTGATGATCACAGATTGCCAGAAACTTAATTTTTCATTATGTCATCCAACCTGGCAATGACAATATCTAAAAGTTTTTAAAGTTATTCTTTAAGGTTGCATAAGCAAATAACAGCTTGATGGAGTTTGGAGGAGTAACAGTTTTACCTCTTTCAGGTAGCCTTTTTCTGTCACACAGGGAAGTGTCACAAATCAGTTTCTGTATTACAAGTGAGCGAATATGTACACCACACAAGGAGGAACCCCACAGTATTATTCCCTTAGCTTTGCTCTGAGCAAGCCTCAGGAAGCTATCCACTCTGCTGTAAAGATTTTTGCGAGAACCACACAGTTCATCACATCAGAGAGAAAAACCCTCTTTGTGCGCTGGGTTTTGCTACTGCAGTTCATCTGCCTGCATGTTTGATCTGCTACTCTGTTTAGTTTTCCTGGAACGGTCTTGCCAGGAATGTACTCACACTGTTCAGAAATTCATTTCTCCTGGCCTTTTAGAAACATGTGACTCATTTCCTTTCCACAGTGACATCTCTCGTCAGAAGAGTCAGCAGAAATAAAGCAGTTATCTTGGATCATCAGTGATTTGCATATCTCTGTTAATCATTAAACCCTGAAAATCTAGACAAAATATTCAAAATATTAATCAGCTTCAGTGGGATTTGTTGCTCTTTGTTGCACAAATATGTTTCAATATCTTTGAAAATGAGGCCAATCTGGGGAACTGAACTACAGACACAAGAGCCCATGTTTGGGTTTCAGTTCTTCAAGTTCTGGCCTTCATTAATTTTAACAGGGAAAAAAAATTCAGGAAAATCCAATAACAGTGCATTTTGCACAGGAACTATTGCAGTATCAGTTCAGTAATGAGAGAGGTTGTCAACAGGCCACTAAGCTGACCTAGTATAATTTCAGCTTAGTTGATCGGCATTTAATAGCTTTGATGATCATTTGCTGAAAGTTTGCCACTTTATCCGTGTGCCATGCTGTCCTGTACCCAGGCTTCACAAGTGTTTCTCAGGCTCACCTTCCAAGAGGCAAAAAAAAGAAACTACAGATTTTCTGTGAGAAACACTTGTGCAATATACGCAATCTGTGACGCTCTGGTCCCAAGATGAGAGGACAAAGACACAATCTACACCAGGGGAGGTTCAGGTTGGACATCAGGAGGAATTTCTTCATGGGAGGGGTTGTTAGGCAATGGAACAGGCTGCCCATGGAGGTGGTGGAGTTGCCATCCGTAGAGGTGTTCAAGAAACAATTTAGTGCCATGGTCCAGTTGGCAAGGCAGTGATTGGTCAAAGGTTGGCCTCAATGATCTTTTCCAACCTAAATGATTTAGTGACTCTGTGGTGTAGCAACAATGCTGCTATTAATAACCTGATCAAGATGTCTTCATGAAGTCCTTTTCTATCCAACATTTCTATTGCTCTCATGATCATAATATTTTTTTTCCCCTTCCAAGCAGAAGAAAATCAAGGGAGAAATAAAGTCGTTGAAAAACTCTTTGAGCTATTTTTTTCCTATGCACATGAAAGTACGATGAGCATGACATCATTTGAGGTGGGAGTTGGGTGAGGAAAATGCAGACCCAGGAATGCTCCACACCATATATTCCCATCATGCAAGACTTTGATCTGAGTACTCTACATTTGTGCCTACATCACTCTCCACAGGCACAGGCAGCTCAGCTTACCTCTTGCTGTGTTCCTGGTAGCTGACACGTGTGATCTGAGGCTTCCCCAAGGGGACAGAGAGGAAGGAGTAAAGCTGATCAGAGCTGTGCTCCCTGACTTTGTTTTATTCACAGCTAATGCATGATGCAGCTTTGTGGGACTCTCCTTGTTCTCTCCATCTTTTCCCCTGGGGTCCTTTGGTCATGCCAATCATTTCAAGAGGATAAAGGCAGATACATAAAGGCACAGTTAGATAGGGGTAGTGTGCCCTCCAGCTACTTTACCCAGACATATATTTTCCCCACATAGTTTTTCTCCTCTAGGCATGGTGGAATACACTTTGATTTCCCATCCTTTCTGAACTCATTATCATCTGAAGTCAGTGACATTGGGACAAATTAACACCTCGTATCCATTTCTAATGAAGAGAAAGTATACCAGGTGGACATTTAGAAAAATCAATTCCCTTGATAAAGCCAAGGATATTAAAAAGAGAGAGAGAAAGAAACACAAAGATTACCAAGTGCAGCTCTCCTGCAGCAGCAGACAGAGTGGCAGCCAGCCATTGTTCCAAAAGGCAGCATCAGCACCAAGAATCAGATGACTAAGCTCCTGATGAATGAAATATTTTTACTATGCTGAAAAAATTCTGGCACTGTAAGAGGACTCAGGATAAAGGAAGTAATTTTGAAGAGCCTTTCTGAAGGACACCATCAGATAACCTTCTGGTACAAGAAATTCCAGTACCCTGAAGAGAAATGATGGTTCTGGGTTTCAGCAGGGGTAAAAGGATACAGGCTTAAATTAGGTGGACTTGATGAGAACACACATGAATAGTATTCTCTACTAAGTGCAACCCATGCTGCTGTGAGAGGCATGATGCAGTGCTGGTCAGGGTTCAGGCTGGCTCTGAAAAGGCCAGAGAGCCTGTGTATCCCTGAGTCTTGCAAGCAAAGAAATGGCTGGAGCACCTTAAAGTGTTACTTCCTGCTCAGGTGCTCATTGTTACCCCTCTGCTGCAGGCTGAGGAGAAGAAACATGGTGTCTACAGATCAGCTGCTGTCATTCATGGTCTGAGAGCTCAGCACAAACCCCCTTCATCACAGAGGTGGGGAGTGGTAAAATTTCAAAAGCAGGTTCACCAGCACTCAGATCCTCACTTGTCCAGCTACCAGAGCTGCCTTCTGACACCCTGTCCAGAGGTAATGGGGGTGTCTGCCTTGCATTGGTGTGTCATGGATTTACCCTTTTTGGGTACCCAACACATCTCATTGCTGACAGTGGGACCTCATGCCCAAGCGAAAAGAAGACAGGGACCAGATGACGATTGTTGAGGGGGGCATTCATAAGCCAATGTCTTTCGTAACTCTGATAGTGTCAGCACCATTTGATTAAACTGGAATTATAGAAAGATGTTTCAGCTCACCCTTACAGAAATGAAAGACAGAAACAGAAGGAAATTAAAAGTTTTTGATGCTCGTATATAGTCATACATAAACATATATGTCTATGTAGAATAATTATATATACAATGTGACAAGAAAATGCTAGCAAAGAAGGTTTAATAGTGTGAACTGAGCTTTAAAATGTTTTGTGTTTTTTGGATTTTTTACCTCTGGAGAAGAGCTTCTGAGATAGAATCTCTTGACTGAAATACACAAAATTTTCCCCTTAATCTTACATATTTCAATTTGTGAGCTAAAAAAAAGGGAAAAAAGAATGGTTCTTTTAAAACTTACTGTGCTGCATCCTCTGAGAATAGTTATAGAAATGTTTTGTAAAACAAACCTTCCCTTCAATACAGCCTCGCATGTGGATAGGTTAGGTATCAACATGGTTCTGGAGGAAATAGCACATGTAGGGCTGAGTAACCCATATAATTCCAACAAAGAGACCTAATTCTATTCGAAATTCAAACTTAGTCACAACCTTGACTCCATCCCAAGGTTGCTGTCGTACCTGAAAACCAGGCTATCTGCTCTACTGATTTAATGAAGTTGCAGCATAATAGAATCACAGAATGGTTTGGGTTGGAAGGGACCTTGAAGATGATCTAGGTTCACCCCCATAATGTCCACTAGACCAGGCCTTGAACACTGACAAGAACAGGGCATCCACAACTTCTCTGGGCAGCCTGTTCAGGGTCTCACCACGCTCACAATAAAGAATTTCTCCCTAATCTCTAATCTAATCTTTCAGTTTGAAGCAAATTTAAATGGTATAAACAAAGTTGGGATCAGATCTGGAGTTTTAAAATTGTGCTCATTTCCTAGCAATTCTATTCCTTTTTATGAAAACTGTATAAGTCCAAGTAGTGTTAGACTTCTTGCATTAAATACCAAACCCAAAATCCAAGGTTTCGGTTGGTACCCGGCATCTACAAAGCCATCATTAACAGTGCTGTGAAGCTTTGAAGCTCCGCTGTGCAACTATTAACTGATCTTGTTTAACAAACACTGCTCCAGGCCTGTGTGTTTTTTGTGGCTGAACAGGTGATGATTTTCTCTTTGCTGCCACCAGTCAAGGACTTTCCACTACCAGGACCCAGGCCCCAGTTCTGGGTTCAGAGGTCCAGGCTGTAGCAGCGGAAAAGAGAAATGTTATCTCCATTGATTTCTAGTTCAAAGAAAGCTTTTTGCTTTCACACTTTGAAAAACCCAGACTATCAGATCATCTCACAGCCAGTTTAATAGTGAGCCTTGTTTTGTTTCATGGCTAACATGATTGTTATGTTTTGTGCCTGTAGGAACAGAAAATGCTCAGATGGCAGTTGCCTCTCTGTATATTTTAAATTGCTTTCCAAGTCTGTAGCCTGTTTATACTGATGGGATTGTTTTCAGTGATTCACAGACTCAAAACTGAACTCTGGTCCAATTTTTCCTTACATCAGGCTATTGTAGAGTGATGACGAGCAGTAAGTTGTTTTGCTTACTTTCAAAGAAGATGTCATAGGTAAATTCAGGAAGTGTGTCTTCGGTAAGTGGACAGGGAGGTGGATGGAGAAGTGGCACAATGGCAGAGCTCAGAGGGTTGTGATCAGTGGTGCAGAGTCTACTTGGAGGCCTCTAGCTGGAGGTGACTCCAGGGGTCAGAACTGGGTCCGGTCTCATTCATCTTATTCATCAGTGGCTGGATGAAGGGACAGAGTGGACTGTCAGCAAATCTGCTTCGCTGATGATAGAAAACTGGGAGGACTGGCCTGGAGTGGGACCTGGACAGACTGGAGAGTCTGGGCAGAGAGGAACATAAAGAAGGTCAACAAAGACAAATGCAGGGTCCTGCACCTGGGGAGGAATAACCCCGGACACCAGCACAGGCTGAGTGCTGACCTGCTGGAAAATAGCTCTGTGGAGAAGGACCTGGGGGTCCCAGTGGACAACAAGTTGTCCATGAGCCAGCAATGCCCTCAATGGCATCCTGGGGTGCATCAGGAGGAGCATTGCCAGCAGGTCAGGGAGGTAATCCTGCCCCTCTGCTCAGCCCTGGTGAGCCCCTTGAGTCCAGTTCTGGACGCTACAGCTCAAGAAAAACAAGACAATGAACTACTGAAGAGGGTCCAGTGGAGGACTACAAAGACAAGTAGAGGGCTGCAGCACGATGAGTGGAGTGGAGCATCTCTCTTACCACAAAGCTGAGAGAGCTGGGCCTGTTTAGCCTGGAGAGGGACAACTGAGAGGGAACCTCATCCATGCATACAAATATCTTAGGATTGGGTGTCAGGAGGATGGACCAGACTCTCCTCAGTGATGCCCAGTGGCAAAAAAAGGAACGACAGGCTCAAACTGAAACACAGGAAACTCCATCTGACTCTGAGGAAAAACCTTACTATGAGGGTGACAGAGCACCAGAACAGACAGCCCAGAGAGGTTATAAAGTCTCCTTCTCCAGGGATAGCCAAAACATACCTGAATGAGATCCTGCTGGACTTGGTCAGGTGAACCTGCTTTAGCAGGGGAGATGGACCAGACGGTCTCCAGAGATCCCTTCCAGCTCCAGGCATTCTGTGATTCTGTATGTTGTGTTTTAGAGACCAGCTCTAATGCACCAAATAACACATGTGCATCCTTGTTTGGACCGTGAAACTCCATCTCATGGTGATGGTCATTTGTGAGCAGATGGTAAGAGGTATGTATTTGTGCCCATATAAGGTCAGGTGCCAGGATGTATTAAGCATGGCACTGGTACTGCAGGTACATTTAGTCTCAAGTATGCCTGAAGATGACTTTATAGAAAGGGCAACAGGAAGACAAACAGGATACAAGATAGGAAAGGTTAAGGGATTATTGTTCTGATCATCAGCACTGGATTACTTAAAGCAAGTGTAGCATCTGGTCTAACCTAAAAGAATCCTAAAAAGAACACAAATAATGGCTAGGATACGTCACCACATTGAGAAACTGTTTGGAAACAAGCATGTTTCTGACTGCTCTGTAAATGGTCCCAAGACTTGCATAAAAGCACTAGCTAGCATGACTAAACAAACCCTTTACTGGCAAAGGCAAACAAGATAAGGATTTTTCTGTTCTGCTGCCATTGAGTCTTCAAAGCAGTCATAGTCTTGACAAACCAAGTTTTGCTTAACCTCCTATTACAGATAAAATAAATATATCTAGAAGGAGAATAGATAAATTTACTATATTTTAACTATAGAAGGGAAAAAAATAAAAAAAGAAGTCCATCACATACAACTCAAAAGGGTTTGTATTTTTCAGAGCCTATGGTCTGGCAGCTTCTTTCAGAGATTATAACTACTTCAAGGAAACAACTGATTTGTCTCAGAAAGGTAAGAGAGTGTAAGAAACAAGTGGGTAATACTTTAAAGTGAATCCAGGCCTTTGGCATTCACATCAGTGAACGACCAAGTAATACACACCTCTGAAACCACGCTAGCCTGCATTGTAGTTGCTTATCTAGCTGAAATAGAGCACTGCTATTGTGCTTTTTCTAATAGAAAAAATACCTTTTCATACCGAGATGGCACCTCTTAAATTGATCAGGCAGCAAATGTAACAATGCACTGAATGGGTTGAAAAGGGATTTGGCACATACATAAAAGGGAGGCCCAGCGTGGGTCATTAAAGATGATTACTGGGACAGAGATCCCAGGATGCTGACTGTCAGGGAAGGGTCACCTTGCCTAGTAACCAAATTCCTTACATCCTTTCCTAAAATATTCTCCAGTGGTCAACATAAGAGTCACGACACTGGGCTTGTTAAACTCTGTCTCATGTGCTTCAGCAGTTTTGCTGCAGCCTTCTCTGCTCTTTCTCTTGCAGTTCACAAAGACAATTTTGAAATACCGTGTTTCAGTTCAGGGCCTGCCTTTTCCTCTGCTCCTGAAATATTTTCCGGTTTTGTTTCTCTTGGGATTTTTGTATTTTGTCTGATGAGGACTGGTTATAACACAGAACCACACATTAATACAGGACAAAACTCCTTCAAGCTGGCATTCAACATACGCATGGCAGTAAAGCAGGAGATGGTTTTGACATAGAGATGAGGCCAATGAAAAGAAATTACTGAACTCTCAGTTTAGTTTATCTGCAACTGGACTCGATTCCAGCTGGGAGGAAAAGAAAATTCTTGTTTTAATAAATGTCATAAAACCAGGGAAATACCTGAGGCTGGAGCTTGCTATTTCTAGTTAGCATTTCAGCAGACCCATCTTCTAGGATACATGGGAATAATAAGTGTTCCACCCCTGTGTTTTGCTGCTCTAAAACCAGGTGAAGGTTGGATTTTATCTCCACAGTGAAACTGCCTGCAGTAGGGGACCAATCCAGATCACTTCATGGCTGTGACTTTCTCCTACAGGATCCACCTCAAGTCACCAACTCCTACAAAGGGTTTTTTTCCAGGACCTCTCCAAGGGGAAAAAACTGCCTCTTTTTTCTTATTCATCTGTTTAAAAAAGAAGATAATCCACTACCATTTCCATATTTACACTTTTACAGTTTCAGAGTAAGCCTTGTTTGTTTATGAGTCAGAAGCTAATAAATATCCTGCTTTTTATGTACTCATAAACTTCCTCAGGACCTCCGCATAGCAAACCTGACAATCTGCTGGTTCAGGATTGAACTGGGAAGGGAATTAAGCAAGTTGGAACTCTTTCTCAAAAACCCACTGCATCAGGGAGATGCAAATAAATAATTGCAACCCTATATTTGCTACTAAATGCAGAGGAAATTTTTGGTATTTTGCATCCCTTTAATGGAGATAAGGTGGTCACAGAGGATGCAAACTGAAACTTTTAGTTCAGGATGCACAGGGTCCAAGTTATATCATAGTACCTGAATTTTTTCCCTGCACCTTAGTCCCAGGTCAAATGTGGATGGCTGATGAAACTCTTGTTTGATGCCTCAGTCTTGAACTCAGAGTAGAATCATGTTGCTGTGCAGCAAAACTGTTTAGTATAAGGCAAAGAGTGTCTCAGCACCAGAGACTTCACGGCTCTCCTTCATGTTTCCAGATGTGAAATCCCTTCGGCTGGGTCCAAAAGGAATGGGGAAATGGAATAAAAAGAGAAATTGCCTTCATCCTCCTTCTCATTCTTCAGGGAAACCGCTCATCTTGGGCTTTTCTAACAGCCATTATTCTTCTGAAAGAATAGAAAAAGAGAGCAAAACCTTCACTTTCCCTGACTGTGAGCCTGCCGTAGTTTTATTTTCTCCTTCATGCCCAAAGAACATGGAAATATTAATCCTGAAAGTAACATATCTTCTGCTCTTTTTCCTACACACTTTTCCATTCTATTGTACACTGCTTCGGGGCTTAAGATTAATCCCAGTATCAGAATTATCTTGAGTCTATGACATACAAGCTTGAAAAATGTGATGCCATGCTGTATTTGACAAATATTTGTGTTGCTGACTTGATTACCTGCCCTACATGTTTAGGTTTTTTTGGTGCTTTTGTGAAGTGGCAACAGTGACTTGGGCAGCTTGACTCAAGCCTCATCTGCTTTACCTTTGTGTCATCACCTCCCATATATCTCCCCCATCCTGGTGATCTAAAATCCTCTGTGATACGGGATAGCTGACAGCAAGGAAGCATCTGCTGAGAAATAATGTGCATGAATGGAACCATAATCTGTGGCCATACACCTCTGTTTCCCTTATTTTGTGCTTATCTTTTCTTTTCCCGAGTCACTTCTTCCATTTTTCCTACATTTCCAATTGCCATTGCTGTGTGGGCTTAGGTCTTTCAGTTTTTCTCCCTGAATACTCTGCCATTCTTATTTCCGTTATATTCTTCACTTGCCAATTCTTTCTGCAGGGGTCCTTGTGCAGAAGATTGATACTCTTGTTTCAGTTAATCACCACACACACATGCGTACTTGCTCACAGTGCTGCCTCTGATCCATGGCCAAAGCACCCCTTCATACTTCTCCATAGTCTGTCCTCTGCATTATCTCCACTCATCTTCGTCCCTGCAAATTTTTCTTCATAGTTACTACTGTTTCTTTCTCCTCATCTCAGACATTTTCTGGAGGTAACTCAGTGACAGGAATGAGGTGCTTTCATTTCACCCTACACATTTGTTAGTAAGATAAGTAGAAGTTGTCCCTGCCTGAACAACTCCTATTCTGGTATCTGGATGAGCCACTGTTTACTCTGCCTCCTGAGGACTTCATCCCTGAGATGCAGGACAGTCAATCGGGGCTTTGCTTATAGAATCCAAAGCTCCAGATGTGGCTTAGGCAGCTGCTATAACCTACTTGCTGTAAGGAAGTTGTTCCTGCTGGGGACTGGAAGCAGGTTGGGTAGGCAGTGAATTTGCTGTTGATGTCAGAGCTCTGCTAGCTTTATATAATTTCAGGGCTCTCCTCCAGTGAGGACATTCTCCATGTGGGTCTTGCAATCGACTGCTTTGCTTCTTAAAGAGGCAGCTCCAGGTGAGATTCTCTCCTTAAAATTTTTCTATCCCTATTAATTTCCCAAATCTGAAATAATTAGGCTAGGCTAATAAAAATGCTTTATGCTGCATACGAGGAAATACCATGTCCCACTTCCCTGAAGCTGTTTACCCCACTTCCTCACTCCTCTATGCTCTGACCATTTTCCTTCGCATCTAGTCCTGAGATATAGGATCCACTGCTTATTTTGCAGCATCGTGATTTTCTGCCAAAATCTTTCTTTCTGTTTTAATTGATCCTATTGTGCCATGTTAAGTTTTTCTTCAGCTGAAGCTTGTGAGCTATGAATTCTTCTTTGCTAAGTGCAGAGTTCATACTTTCACTTGACTTACTGGCAGTAAAATACTGTCTGATCAGATGTCTTAGCACAATGCTATTCTCATCTAAGGATGACATTTTTACCTTTCAAAGAAAAACAGAGCTTCACTTGAAGATAAAAAGGCAGAGAGCTGAAGAATGTAAACAGAGTCTAGATTCTCTTATCACAGTTAAAGAAGAAAAAAATACCCCAAACTATTTTAAACAGAGGCCCTATATAAGGAAGCCTGCAAAACCACTTCCCATTTCATAGGACAGGATATGCCAAAGAAATGATACAGCTTGGCACAAATAACAAAGATAATTTCAACTTTCTTGAAATACTACAAGGACGTTTAAAGACATCTCAGGACATAAATCCCATTTTGATTACATTCTTCAGCTTTGCTTTAATGTTCATCTTTTTTTCTGGGTAGTAGGGGAAACTAGAAGGATAGTCAAAACTTGTGGTTTGTAAAAATTATGAGCATCCTGTAAGCAGGTCTGGAAATTAAAACCTTAAATTTCTTCCCCCTGCAAGCCTAGAGAAGGAAGCCAGCATGTAATCTTCTCCCCTTTACTGGAACTCTTCTATTGCTCATAGCTGACCTGGAAGATGAGAGGTAATTTAAACTCTAATTGTCTCAAAAAGAGCCAAGCAAAGAAAACAAAACTATATTAAAACAAACAGTCTGCAGCCACTGAATCTATCCTCTGTCAGACTTATCACCCTGGGGACACTGAAAGATGGGTCAGAATTCAAAAATTGTAGGCAGGGATCACTGATGAGAACAGCCCGTGCTGGCTGCTGAACAGAGGCACCCTCAAACCTCCACATATCCTCAATGGATGGAAATCAACACTTCTTTGCAGGAGTCAATATATCAATATTATCCAGCCAGGAATCCAGCCTATATGATTTTCAGCCTGGGTTAAGATCAGGATTCACGAGTGTTGAATCCCAGAACCAGACATGAGAGGACCCTCAGGATTTTGCCATTTGTAAGTGCCAGTAAAAACCACACAGGTGTCTAGTAAACCTGCACCAATGCAAACCCTCAGGTCTTGCATACATACGAGGTTCATGAGAGAAAAGACAGTTTGGGAGAGCTGTGGGAATTTAATTAAGACTGCAATCCTATAGACATCTTGTTCTTCAAGCACGTATGCTAGACAGATGAGTAATGATATTAAAAGCCAGTAGCTTGTGTCCCACAGGGAGAAAAATGGGAATTTTCTATTGTTGGGGGAAAAAAACCCATCTGCTTTCCATTAGGGAATAGTTCTTCAATGTGCCACAAAAAACTGTGCTTGGTTTAGTTCATCATTCTGTACTGGCTTTAATTCTACTGCTACAATTAAACTCTTTAAAAATCATTGTGCTAAGAGAGTAAGGGGAAGGAGTAACATAAAACTCAAGGCAAAAAGAACGTATACACAAATCACAGGTTCTGCATAAATCTTATGTTCCCGGTCCACACAGTGGGGAGAATGATTCAAGTCAAGGGAAAAACTCTATTAGGCCTACAGTATACCTGCTATACTTTGTTTAAATAAACCAAGCTGCCTCTTCATTTTTCTTCAATGCCAAAACACAAACTGAATGTAAAGCAGAGATTCAATCTTCCATGTTCTAGAAGGTGATAGTAGAAGTTTTGCCAAACTTCGCCAACTTCTGAAAGTCAGAGGGGATGGCATCTATCTGGAGGGCCTTCAGACTTCATACAGAATGCTGGTCAATTAAGTCAATTCTAAAAGTAAGAGTTTGACATTTTAAAGTATTATCCCTTGTTAATATATATAGAGAGAGAATTGTTAATATAGATATATAGAATATAGATGTAATAAATTTCTAAAATCTTCCAAAATAGTACACAGAAATATTTGTAAGGCTGAGATGCACAGGAAGACCTTCACTCATTCATCCCCGCCCTATTGTGTCACTGGACTTTAAAATGGTCCAAAGATTTCATCCCAGGTGTGCACTGCAGTGTCTGCCGGCCATGACATGTGCACCATGGCTCATGCAGTGCAGATTCTAGTGACATTTTCAAAGGTATTTAACACATGAGTTGAAGTTGAGAAACCAGATCCTCTAGGTAAATCACCTGTCTCCAGGTGTGAGATTATTCCAGACTGTGCTCAAGGGCACAAAGGAGGAAAAGCTGCTTGAAAAACATCTTCTCCAACCTTGTGTGTGAGCCTGGGCACAGTCTGCTTCCAAATTATCTGAGGACAGAAAAGGATATTTGCCAGAGAAATATTTTCAGGACATAGTTATACAATAGCAACTAGAAAGGTCATTGTAGGGCATCTTCTGGTGTTTGTTCCTGTGCCTTTCACTGAGCAAGCTTTAAAAAAGGTTGGTTTCATATAAGTAATAACTCTGCCAATTAAAAAAAGAAAACTGAGAAGAGTCCTGTACACTGCCACTTTATAATGTGAGGGAACTGATGCAGAGATCTTATTGCAGTTCAGTGATAGCATCTTTGCTCCTTATGAAGCCAGCCAGATAGTAGAAACAACTGCCAAGAAAAAGTCCTGTCTCTCCAGGCAAGGACACAACCCTAACTGGGACAATGGAGGCAGGCTGGAGTGTCTGAAAAGTGAAAGGAAGAGAGCAATAATCAAAACAAGTTTGTTTTGCTCTCGTCCTGGGTGTGTCCTCATTTTGAGTGAGGAAGTAACTTGGTTTAACATCCCAATCAGCTGAAAAACCTCAGCTTTGCTGTAACTGAAGTTCAGTTTTTCACATCCCCTTGCTCTTCCCTTACACCCTGTTGCATTTTCATAATTGACCAGCAGTATCACTTCAGTGCTGTTCAGACTGGTTCATTTGATGACCAAGGCCACCTTCCTTGTGAAACAACTGCGGAAAAAAAGCTGCTTCTGCATGTGTGCCCACTGTGCCCGCACATGTTGCCTTCCCATTACTCCTCAAACATCAAATGTGGACAAGCATGAAGTAGAAGCTCTCTGGGAATTTTGAGGGACAAAAGAGCCTTGTGAAGCAAGCCAGGAAAAAGTATTATTACAGAGGATAAGAAAATAAAAGGCTGCAGAGTTCTGTCCTTATTCCCAGAGTTTTTATACCCAGTCCAAGCACCATTGCACAGGGGGCACCAGCACTCCCACAGATGCTATGCTGACCTTTCTTCAAATACTTCTCAACTCACAGATATTAGGCCTTCTGCTTTGAATGTGTCAAAAGAAGAAGTTCAGCTCCATATACACAAGTCTTGATGGAGCCCCTGATAGTGATAGTTCACCAGAGTCTGGAATAACAGGAAGGCTGAAGTAAGAGGCCTTTTATTCAGTTATTTCTTCTCAAGGATTTTTGGAAACTGAGTATCAGCAGGTAAAAGAAAGAGAGAAAATTTCATCTTGTAGTGCTGGTGTGAAGCTTTGCTCTGTCAGTCTCAACTCAAGAACAGGAGGGGCAGACTGGAGGAAGATGTTACTAGCTTGCTAATGTAAAGAAAAGATGAGAAAACACCCATGTGGAATTGATAGAGCCGACTCTTGATAAATGAATTTGGCATGTGGGACCCTGTAGAGCCTGGCCATTTAATCTGTTGAAAATTTGAATTAAATTAAACTGCCCAGGGAAACTTCTGAGCACTATTTGATTGTGGCACCCTGGAGAGTTTTGTGACCAGTCAAAAAAAAATCATTGTTTTCTCGGGGCAATGGAATGTGTACGGAAAATGTATCCAGCAATTGTAGTTTTCATCATCTACAGTGTCTCCTCAGCTTTCAGCTATGGACAGCTGCTATAAGGGAGGTGGCATATTATGAAGTTATATCTAGAGCAACTAAGCTTTTATTCCTCTTTACTCTTGAAGGAAAATCAGTCACTGTGCTGGGATGTGATGCCTTTGGATGTCCATTGCTGAACAGGGGATACAGGAAGGGCTGCTCCTGCAAACAGGAACACATCATGCAACAGCTGTACGTGCAACACCAAGGGCAGTACCAAACCCAGAAACACCTGTCACACAGACACCTGAGGCGTTTCTCACTTCTAGGTGCTTTTTTAGGCAGCAACCAAGGCTCTGCAGGTGGTAGAAATAATAGCAGTAAAAAGTTAATCAGAGCTAGCTTGTTAAAAATAAAACCACCTATTTTGCACAGGTGCTCTGTCTTAAAACAGGATGTGGGGTAAGCTGCAACCATCATCATAAAAGGCTCTTTTTTTGGGTGGAGCCAAGAATATTGACACTTAAGCGACTTGACTATTAAACCTGTGTGGTTTCCTGAAGACTGTGCTTTTCTGTGACTTCTGAGAATAGTGCACAGGTCATAGGATAGTTTTGTTTATGAACATAGGATTGTGCCCTGTTTAAACTGCACAGATAATGGGCAGAGGCTAAACCACATCAAGGCAGAGTCCTTCTCTGACTGCTGTTTCCAGAACTGAGTAGCTTATTTTTCTTGACAGTGGCGCTGATTTAAGGTTGGATATATTTCCAAATCTAGTCACCTTTTTTCTCTCAGGGTTTCAAAACTTTAGTTTCCTATTTTTTCACTGTGAATTGTGTATTAAACATAATCCTCCTGACCACAATTCAGGCACTGAGAAATCTCTAACAGATTGTAGTATTAATGTAAATGAAAATCCATGATGACCCTATATTCACAGGATCATCCACTGTTACCAGGAAGGAACAGTCCCTAAATGACAAAGTTTATTATTGTTTTAGTTTGCTAGTGGTTTTGGTTTAAAATTATTTGACTGTTGTGCAGCAATCCCTGCCATAAAAACACAAGCCACTGAGATTTTGATACTCTACAGGAGGGAATGAAGCCAAACACATCAGCCTTGAGCTGTCTACTTTCCTGTCCTTAATTTGAGTTCAGTGGAGCAATGATGTCCCTTCTAGAACATCTGAGCCATTGTGTCTCTGACCTGAAAGGAATACTTAATAGCAACTTTTACATTGCTTTCACTGAGAACAGATAGACAAGTGTCCAAAAGGGCTGTGAAAATTCTTGTCCCTTCATGCCACTCACCTCCTTGTATATATTCTCTAGAAGATAGAATGAACATAACTGATACTTCAAACATTTATCAGACTGTATCATGTGATCTTTGTCCCATTCATGTTGGCTAGACATCTCCATTTCATCACACACACAGATATAGGAGATACCTACTAAAGATTGTATTGTTATTTCTCATCTTGCCCATGTTTTACTTTAATCCCTGGAGTGAATAGTATTTTTGGTAGCTGGGAATCTCTGGGATTCTCAGGTCTCAATATTTTGCAGTTTTGAAGAACAGGATAACAATGTTGATTGCATAAAAAGCAACTTTCTGCCCACGCATGGAAAGGGTGTGGTGCTCAGCAGCTTCTGGGCCATCGATGCATAAAAAATGCATGTCTCATTTTTGATCATCACAACCCTGAAATGCTATTCACAAACAAAACCAGAAGTTTGTAAACTACTTTACAAACAATCTGGTATTTGTTACAGCCAAGTGGATCCCAGAGAATTGTTTCTTTTGTTGTTTGCCCTCAAGGTAAATAATATTGCTAATAGCAATGCTATGAAAATTCAATACATTGACAGAACAATTTTCCCTGTGAAGTACTTTATGACCTAGAAATTTGGCTGTGGAGAGTTTGATATGTTATTACCCAGGTTTCTACAAGGAGTGTGGGATGTGGCTGGTCTGAAGGGAAAAGTTTCTATCGGCAGCTAATAAAGAGACTTCAGAGCAGCAAGTTTCACACGTTGCCCTGAAACTTTTCCAGACAGCAGAAATGCCAGATTTCTCTTGCAAACAGTGTTGAGATACTATTAATGATCATAGCTGTGAAAGCCTTAGGCTTCTGTTTCACAGAAGGCATGACACCTTCAAACCAGCCCCTCTCTGTGTCCAGATGAGGCCCTGGGCCTGAGGAAGGATGAGATGTGCTTTACTACTGACATTGCTTCCAGCGACACTTATACACCCTCCATTCCCTGCTGTCACCCAGAAGTGACCTCTGTCTTCTGAGTTCAAATGTAGTGCAGTGTCTTGAAGCAGGGCACCAATTCAGGGAAAGGAGTGTGTGATTTTATGAAAGTTTGTATGAGGAACAGTTAAAGGTTGACTCACAACTCACAGAAATTTTCTTGAAATGTTGTTTACCTTGACTTTGGCAAGGATTTTGACCCTGTCTCCCATAACATCCTTGTAGATAAGCTCAGGAAATGTGGGTTAGATGAATGGACAGTGAGGTGGACGAAGAACTGACTGAATGGCAGAGCTCAGAGAGTCGTGATCAGCAGGGTAGAATCCAGTTGGTGGTCAGTGTCATTCCCCAGGGATCAATACTGGGTCCTCCACCCAGGGAGGAATAACCCCAAGTATCAGCGCACGCTGGGGGCTGACTTACTAGAGAGCAGCTCTGCAAAGAAGTACCTGGGAGCCTTGGTGGGTGACAAGTTGACAATCGGCCAGCAGTGTGCCCTTGCAGCCAGGAGGACCAAATGGTATTCTGGGTGCATCGGGAAGAGTGTGGTTGGCAGGTCAAGGGATGTGATCCTTTTCTCCGCCCTAGCGAGGCCACATCTGGAGTGCTGTGTTCAGCTGTGGGCTCCTCAGTACAAGAAAGAAAAGGAGCTACTGGAGGGGGTCCAGTGGAGGCCACAAAGATGATGAAGGGACTGGAGCATCTCTCTTACAAGGAGAGACAGTGGGAGCTGGGACTGTTTAGTCTGGAGATGAGAAGACTGAGAGGGGATCTCATTAATGCATATAAATATCTCAAAGGCAGGGGCCAAGAGGGCTTTTTTAGTGGTGCCCAGGGACAGGATGAAGAGGAATAACATAAACTAACACAAAAGAAGTTCCATCCCAACATGAGAAAGAACTTCTTTATATTGAGAGTGGCAGAACACTGGAAGAGGCTGTTCAGAGGTCAGGGAGTCTCCCTCCCTGGAGACATTCAAAACTCACCTGGATGCCTTCCTGAGTAACCTGCTCTAGATAACCCTGCCTGGGCCAAGAGGTTGGACTGGGTGATCTCCAGAGGTCCCTTCCAACCCTATTGATTCTGTGATTCTCTGAAATCAGTGGAGATCTCTGTGGGACAGGACTGAGCCATAAGCAAGGAGAAGCCCTTCATACTGTAGACTTTTCTGGATTCTTATTGGCTAGAACTCATTAAGATTTGAATGGCAATGCTTCTCAACACTCGACTATTTACACAGCCCTTGTTGTATCAACGAATATTTTCCCCAAAGTGTTGCAGTAATTAACATAAATAAACCACGTCTTTTCAAAGCTGGTGACATATGTTAGCAAGTGTTTGCCAACACAAAGCTTAGCACAGCAAATACAGGGAGATTCCATTTCTTCATCTTTTCAGGCAGACTGTTGCTAAGACAGGTCATTAGCAAGCTGTAGAACCTCCAGTCGTGATCCATACAGCACGAACTAACAGCTCTCAGCCACATCCGCCCCCCCTGCCTAACCAGTGCATTGGCAAGGATTTTCAGGAATGCAGATTACAAGGTACATGAAATCAATAAAGAGATGTATCCACAGCTGATGTGATTTGACGTGGCTAAAATCATAGAACCAAAGAATCATTTAGGCTGGGAAAGATACTCAGTGTCATTGAGTCAAACCATTAACCCAGCACTGCCACTAAACCACGTCCCCAAGTGCCACATCTACAGGTCTTTTAAACACCTGCAGGCATGGTGTCTCCACAACTTCCCTGGGTAGCCCATTCCAATTCTTAAAAACTCTTTCCATGAAGAAATTTTCCCTAATAGAAACCTCCCTTGGAGCAACTTGAGGCCATTTCCTTTTGTCCTATCACTCATTCCTTGAGAAAAGAGACCTATCCCCACCTGGCTATCTCCTGGCTATAGTGACTACCTCCTTGCAGGTAGTTGTAGAAAGTGATAAGGTCTCCCCTGAGCTTTTTTTCCAGACTCTATTCTTGATATTGATTCTCTACTTCTCTCCAGTTTTACTGCAGAGGATTTAGTCCTCAATATTAGCATTGTAACTCAGAAGAGCTACATCTGTGTCATGATGGATTAATGCAGATCATGTCACTGAGCTGAGAGCTAGAGGTGTCCTATCTGTCAAAGCTAAATCATTTTTGCAAAGAACTGCTCCATTGTATAAAATATTGCAGACTTCATCCCTTTGCATGGGAAAATATTTAATAAAATAAGCTAAGACAGTAGAGTAGCAGTTTACACTAGATGGATGGATTTCTGCTGTCCCTCTGTGGTAACAGACAAAGGGTAAGTGAGGTTGATTTCCAGATCTTCTAATGAAGCTATGGGCAAACCTAGAGTGGATTTAAATAATTAATCAGCTTTTGGTGGATGCAATTTTCATTGGTAGATACTTGTGGATATTCCTTCCGTCTTAGAGGTCCAGGCACAACAACTTGAAACCTCTAGAGCAGCAATTGCTAAGAAACCTCCCTGAAATACAAGTCCTTCATTTTTGCTGTGTCCACCTGACAGAAAACCAACTCAGGTTGATAGAAAGGTGTCAGTAGATTTCATGAAAGCAGAGAGTGGGTTGGGGAAGGTGACTGCAGGGGCACAGCACTCTGAATATTCTTCCCAGTATCCTTGCCAAGTTGATGAGTACTTTGCATCCACCAGTGGCACCCCTGCCTCTCCCAGTATCACAAACTCTCAACAGTGAAATCCTTAACATTTCACACATTAAAAAAAGAAGAAGAAGAAGAAAAAAGAATAACCAGCCTAATTCAGTATAAGCTATAGCTAATTTATTTTCTTCATTCTAAACAGAATTGCAACCAGACTACGTGGTGTGCTCTGCATCTAGGTTAGCTTGAAACAAGCCAAGTCGGGTATCAGTGCATAGAAAAGCTGGGCTGGGTTCTCTCATACTGGCTATACCCCATCAGGCATCTAAAATCCTTAAATTCTAAAGATCTCACATGGGAATGAGAATTTTTGGGCCTATCTACAGCCTTTCACCTTGTGTGCCTGATTGACTGTGTTCTGTGTCTTGACAGAACTCACTCTCCTGATCTGTCACAGCCACTTGCAGATGCAACAGCTGAACGTACCAGATTATCAGACACTGAAATAAGAATAAGGAACCTAAAATACATTGTAAATAGAATTATGGTGCTGACACCATAAACCCCTGGCTGATCACTTCTTTGCCTGATACATCATGGAAACATGTTTTTGACAGTATAACATTTAAGATACCGTCAGATTCTTCTGTCTTGCTCTGGCTGGGTGCTCTATTACAAGTGTAAGTTTTGCTTGTATTCAGAAACTGAGAGCTAATGGGGTCACTGATGAGGCAGGGCTGCTCGGACATGTTGAGGACCTCATGTTTAGGCCAAAATATGAGCTTTGATTTTAAAACTGCTCGTTAAAAAAAGCCAAAACCAAAATCAAACAGCCCCTCCCCATCCTCCAAAAAACAAACAAACAAAACCAGAAATAATAGTAAAAAGCATATTTTATGCTTTAGCAGTTAAAAACCCTTTAAGAAAAGGGAGGCAATTCATCTCTGTTTATGAATTGTGTCTAACATTTCTTCCTACACAGCATTTGAGATGTTTTAGCAACACAGACCAGAATGCACCATTTTGCCCAACAAAAAAGCACTCTTAAAGTCACAGGGACAGCCTCTGTCATTCTCTGTTTGCTTCTGCCCTTTGAATCTTGCCCTTTTTTTCTGCACGCTGCTACTTTCTCAAGGATGGTGAGCAGGAATATTCTGGTGCTCAGGATCTGACCCTAAAAATGTCAGGCTGAAGTGAGCTGAATGCAGATCTCCCTGTGGCTGAGCACTGAACAATGTAGGAGACAGCCATGACCTCTTCCCCCCACAGGGCAGCTGCTTTTCAAAAGGGGAAAGTGATTCATTTCCTTGGTACTCAGCCTGATCACTTTATACTGCATGTTTAGGAAACAGCTCTGGACTGTGAATCACAAAGTATTAGAGGTGGAAAGTCTGAGCTGCAGAGGTAACATTTCAGACTCCCCTCTCAAATGTGTCCTATAGAAACAACTCATGTAGGTGCCCCTCTGCCTTGGGCTGGGATTTCTGCCTTTACAAACACAAATATCCCACACTGCTGCACACAGGATGCAGACTGGGACCATCTGAGGACCTTCTGGTCATTTTAAAAGTGAAACTTTAATGTCAGTATGAGGCACTGCAGTGGATATACGTCCGTTTAGGGTTTGAAAAAATGGACTCAGAGGAGCGTTGTGGCACAGCCAGCTGTGAGGAGAAATAAGTGTTACTGACTGACAGACTTGTCAGGCAGCCAGGTATAATAAGGTTCTAGCTCCATGTGGAAATAATGGCTGTGAATGTTTATTTACTTTCCATTACTTTCAATTTTGATATTCTAGGGAATGTTTTGGATGACAAAATGCTTTAGAGTACAGTGTTCCCTGAATAATAGAATGGATTCAATTGACAGAACAAATAAACTTGAATACTGAGAGTAAAATAAAACACAAATAGGCAAGACAGAAAAGTGGTGGGAGGCAGAACAGAGAGACAAGGGAGGGAAATTGCATGCCAAGGTCACAGAGCAAGACAGTAGCTAAGACAGAAATAGAATTCAAAAGACTGGCTTGCTTAGGTATTTTTTTAAGGCTTAACAAGTTACATCCTGTTTATTAAGCTTAAACAGATTTTTTTTTTATTTGTTCAGCTGACTGCAGTAGCAATTGTAAATATGAGTCAGGTTTCTTTTCAGATCCTGAATGTTTCTCTGTGCCAACTTATTTTAAATTATCATCTAAATATTCCCTCTTATACTGGGAGCTGTGCTTTTACAATCAGAAAGCAGCCAGTAAGAAGTCCCATTCTGCTGCCTCTAAGCCACCAAATACTCTGGTTTCATGCAGAGATTCACTGGCTCCAAGGTCAGTAGCATACAGCTTGTCCTGGAAGATAGGGCCCTTGCATCTTCCCAAACTAATTGGGCAAAATTTGTGAAACTTTTGGCTGAGAGCTGGAGCAGTTCCACTCTGTGATGATCCAACTCCCTTGCAAAGCCCCAGATTGATCCAGGGCTCCAGGAGCATTCTGAAGGGCCCAAATCTGGGATGCTGGAAGGCAAGAATGTTGGAGTCCAATGAGAAAGCAAAAGACAAAATAGCAATTAGCTCAAATATAGCTTATTTCAAACTTTACTTTGATTTCAGATGGTCTGAGTTACACTGTGATACATCAGACAGGTACCTCTCTCATTTGAGCAGGGAACCAAAGAAAAAGGAGGAAGTTGCATCTGTGCATACATTTGATGGAGAGGAACATAGAGTTCCTAAAGCTGTTTCTTCAGAGAACAGGATTAAATCTGCCTTTGAGAAGGTTGTGTCTTACTCATTTAAGAAAATTTTCCCTGTGTAAAATAAATCAACAAAAACTGGTCAGCAATCTTCACTGAAGCTTTTAAAAATACTTCTTAGGTATTACAGATGGAGTGAGACCAAAACCTAACCTGATAATTTCTTCCGCTATAAAGTATGAAGATATGTGATTTAGTTTACCATGCTCAACAGTGTAATTTTTGATTCTTCTTGTAGTAGCTGGTTTGGGTTCATGCTTTGCCTGATAGTACCTGCTGGCTTCACAGGTTCAGCTTTGCCTGTATTGCTTTGGGAGTTGCTTTTCTTTTTAAATAACTTTGACTGAAAAAATAAATCCAAATAACCATGGATCATGGGCATATTTGGATTCAGAGCTGAACTTGATGCCATAGGTGGGCACACGGACTAGCTTTCCTGCACCCCAAAAATCCTTGCAGTTTTCTAAGTATTGTGACACCAAGGTCTCAAAGAACAAATTTTTAATGTTGTTTCAGTGGAACATAGAGGTTTTTCAGTATATGTGAAAAATATCATATTGCTTCCTTTTAATTGCTGAACCATGAATTTTGTGGGTCTAATTTCACATAGTCCCACATTAGAAAATGCACTGTATAATCTCTCTTCATATCAGCTTCACCATCAATCAACTGGGAATAATAGCAACTGATTTAGGAGTACTATGGACTTTAATTAATGTGTGTACAGCACATTGAGATCCCTGAAGAATAAGATGCTTTAGAACATCAAAGAATAAACAATGACATTCTTTGTCTTATGTCCTGGAGTCAAGATACTTTAACATTAAGCTTCAGACCTATAAGGGATTCAGAGGGAATCCTTTTGTAGCACTAAGTAAAATCAAAATGTGCAGCTGCCAATAATAATATAATATAAAATAAATTCACAAGCACTTATTTCCTACATTCTCAGTCTGACAAAATATTTCTGCATGTTTTCCCACTCCTTGTCCTATCTGTAATCTTACTGTTGCTGAAATGTTCAGCTCCAGACTACGACAGGGTGATCCTCGTTAGCTCCATGATGGGAAGGATGATGTTTGAGGTTCTCACA
>VYZT01048291.1:0-30532 GCA_013400735.1 Pomatostomus ruficeps
AAGATATAAATGTTTTAGGCAACCACTATGAAGATCAGAATTTCTTTTTCTATATTCTTAAACTTTTTAACAAGCTGGGTGACGAATCTTGCATGCTGTTGTTTATCGCTCATTGACAGCGAGTACAGCCACGTGCTCTGCATCACACAGGAAGCAGAAAGTGGAAGTTGGGTATTCAGAACAAGTGTTTTGTGTGAGCAATGCATGCCCTTCCTGCTGAAGATGTACCCTGCTACACAAACCAGCATCAAGGACCCGGTTCTGCTGATGTTGGTAGTGCTGATCTGGACCATCAGTGTAAAACTTATTTGGAACATTTACTCACCATCTTGTGCTGAATAAATGACAGCAGTGAGACTGAATGGGCCATCCCCTTTGTTGTTAAAAGCTTTCACTTTTACTTGATACTGAGTTGAAGGTGGCATTGATTCATCCTTGTGGACATACCGGCCAATTTCAGGATTAGTAACTGTAACTCTTCTCCATTCTTTCTCACCAAATGGCTTGAAGGCCACTATGTAACCAAAGTTATTGCCATAGTGGTATTCTCTTGACAAAGGCTGTAGAGACAAAAATAAAACATTAATTTTTTCTAAATAGCTAGGTCTAGAATGGAATATAAATAATGCAGGCAGCATTGATATGTCATTGTAAAAACATTGCTAAAACTCCATTTTGTCCTGGTTTCCTTCAATGGCTTGCTCCCACCCCCTTTTAAAAAAGGCCCTCTTAGATCTGCAGTATTAGCATATTTGCTAGGAAAACATTTTAAGATCTTTTTCCTCATCTGAACTCACACATCATGTTACCTCCCACAGATAGAAACCAAGAATAATTGTGTACTAAAACAGCTGTAGCTAGCAAAAAAGACCTAAGGAATGAGGCATAGCAAACATGTAACACAGACATACTAAACCAGTATATGGGTCCATGTACATGTGTGGAGATAGATATTCCTGCAAAAGAGAAAGAGCAAAGAGAAAATCTTTGTGGCTCACCCAAATTATATTAATTTACTGAAAGTTTGTCACCTAGGCAACTGGTACAGCTGATGAAGAAAGATGGACACATTCAAAGAATGACTCATCCTACCACTGATGATGGAGGGGATTCAGTTGGTAATTTAGACTACCTAGCTTCTAACTGGTAAATCTTTTAGTGAAATGGCTCCCACTTTCAGTACCCGCATTAGAAGTACCTATCCAAAATATTTCTTAAACTATAGATAATTTACTATACCTAGGAATAATGGAAAATATGAAATTAAGGAAGACAATCTGCCATAATGAATTTTTCTTCTTTTACCAAAGCTCTACATTCAGTGATCCCTCCTCAGTCCATGGAGCTTTTACCACAACTATCAGACACTGCACCCAACCAGTCAAAATCACGTCATTCATCTGTGTATCAGGAGGTTGACCAGAACCATCCTTTGAAAACAAGCTTCCTCCATCACCTTTTCCCCTAATGGAAACCTCACAGAAATGAAATAGCTTATTTTGAGGCAGAGGTCTCGGCACAGTGATACAGAGAGTAATTATTCTCCTTAGGTGTTTGCCCACTACTGCAGCATTTCGGCCAACATGTGTGGAGATATTAAGAACAAGGTTTTATGAAACTTCCATGCAGCTCATCTTCTGCATTTATCACTGTAACTAGCTGCTTAAAATAAACCAGAATTCTATCTCATATGCCAAAGTAAGTAGCCTGGATGAGGTCCTAGTCTCAGAATGATTTTCAGCCAGAGCAAACTTTAGAAAGCCAGGACTGGTGTTTAAAAATTTTGTTCTGAAGGGTCTTCTATAAAGTATTAAAAGCAACTTTCCCTCCAATGGCTGCACATAATAAGTAGGTATAAGTGGCTGAATAGCTTGTAGTATCCACTAAAAACTTTGAAAAATAAAATGGGACAGGAAAAGACAAATGGAGAAAAATGAGGAAGAATAGGCATGCCACTCCTAGCTCTCCTTCTCAGTTCTTCTTTCAAAACAAGACTTAAAAGATCTTTAATTGCATCTCTGGCTGTCTCATTCAACCTGGGGTTATGAATCATAGCAAAGGCTGAAAAGGGGTTGGCAGCAACATGTGAACCTGCCATACATTTTGTTCTTCTCTTCTTAATTAAGGAGTATTTAGAGTAGCATATGCAAATGTCAGCACATTGGGGGGAATCAATATACATTTTTATCTTAGCCTTACAGATAGATATATTGTTGTGTGTCAGACAGACTCCATGAATCTACAGCCTCTATTCAAAAACCCTTGCTAGACATAGCATAGAAGATTCATGGGAAATAAATACTTGAAGCCCTCCTTAATTTGTCTGACTAAAGGAGCTATTTGGAACAAATGTGGAAAGCATGACATCAGGTAAGAGAAATCATGAGAATACAAATCTATCTGGGTGTACAGGAAATACTAAAGTGGTCTTGCACTTTTGACTTTGCATTAGTCACTATTCTCCTGGTTATATTTTCTTTGTTTAGTTTGGTCAAAGCCAAGTTTCCACTGTATTGGATACGCCATGAGTACCAGCCTTTACATGCAATGCAAGCTCTGTAGTTTGTTGAAGTTTTTATAAGAGAAGCTTGTGAAGGAAAATAATCTAGGTCTTCTGCAACTGTCCATTGCATGTGTTCTTTTGCTCTTCAAAAATAAAAGAACAGAGTTAAGCCAATTAGGACACATCTACTTCCTAACCTATTATTAGGGGAACTAAGACATAACCGTTTCAATATATTGTAACAGAACTGCGGACCTTCTTTCCAGAAACTTATAAATCTTTTCTTCACTGCTAAAATACTTAGGAAGACTGAATAAATATTTTGTACCGAATTAAAACAAACAAACAAACAACCAACCCCAAAACCCACCCAGGAAAGCCCAAATCTGATAGCTCAAAGGTATGGTAGGCTATTTCTGTGTCATACTTGAGAACTTTCACAGAGATATGACTAATCCTAAGTACAAAAAGAAGAAAATATGCATATGGATTAAAATCTGTATATTCATAAGGAGAATCCCTATACAACAATATACACTGTTGGAATTATGACATCTTTACATTACTTCCCACAAGAAAAACCATTCTTCCTAGAGGTAACTCAGCTGCTTCATATNGATTTCAGTTCTCTCTTCCATGCTACTTTTAGCTATGCAACTTTGTTTATAAATCTTTATCCTCTCTTGTGCTGGGTTTTGCTTTCCTCTTACCTTGGTGCCTCTTTTCCCTTCCTGCTTTATCTATACCCACAGTATAGGTGAGTTTTCAAAACCATTGCTTCAAGAGCAGAATGAAGACAGCTTTTATATGTACAGCTAAATATAATAAACTTAAAAAAAAAACCAACAAAAAAAGCCATGGACTGAATACCTATGATATAGGAGAGAGATATATTATTTGGTAACTGAGATTTTTTGAATCTTTATTCCATTACTTTTGAGATTAACATTGCCTTTGTGCCTTTTCCTTTCTTTATTTTGTCTAATACATAATCGGTAAAGAAAAACTAGTGTCTTGGAGGAAAAGAACTTTGTCTGAACATGGATATCAGTGAATGGCTAAATTGTGGTATGAGGCAACATTACTTTGTATTATCTATCATGTTAGTGTAAAATAAAGCTTATAAAATGACAATATACAAGAATTTCCTTAAAACTCCAGCGAATATTTATGACAGGCTAGTTTACAAAATGGTGATATATCTTCTTGTTTTAAAATAAGTCCTGTAAATCTGTGCACAGCACATCAAAGTCATAATTAAGGTGTTAAACTTTAAGTTGTAGCAAGCAAATCTGCTATTGAAGAAAATTACAGTATTTTTCTTCAATTGCAGAATTTTTTAATGCAGTTACATCAATGCATTATCATAGTCAGTATGTGTTTCAATCTCTTTGTTTTAGAATGTTTTAGCTGCCATTTCAGAAATGTCCAATACATAAACTCCTAAGGTACTCTCTTCCTCATTCCTCTATATGCATTTTTTAATGAGAAAATCTGAAAACCTATATATTATATACAAACCCTGTTCTCACCAGACCCAGAGACAAAGCATCCACAGTTTCCAGGAGGAGGTCAGATGTAAGATAGAACAGATTTCGTGCCATCTTGCATGTGCAATACGTACCATCCATGTTATTGTCAGCTCTCGATTGCTTCCACCCCCTCCTCCAACATCAGAAGGAGCCACATTAGGAGCTAGTGAAACAGAAGAGACAAGAAAAATTACTACAAAGTATGCAGCAGACAGCTGCAAGGCCAATGAGCACATGTGGCACACACAATTAAAATAATGATGGTGTGTAATCTGCCAAGACTAATGTACAGCTACTGCTTGAGGAAACATGCCAGCTGTAACCATAGCTAGCAATCATTCTTCTTTCTCCCTGTATTATCTACAAATATTTAACTGAATATTCAGGAATGGAAAACTTCTCGTAAGTCTTAAGAGACGCACACTGTGCACTGTTCTTGTGCTTTCTCAGATGCTAGAATGCCAAGGGCTCAAGCACCATGGACTTGCACATGTAATTACCTCAACACACTTTGATCAGTTCCACCTGCTTCCGTGGATTTACTTGCCATGTGTAAGGTTAAACCCATGGGTCTATCTTTGAAGCACTGGCAGCCTAATTGCATTCTAGAGTAGTGGCACATGTCTTCTTGATTCTCATGTACAGGATAGGTAGATGTTCCTAGGCAAAACTGGCATAGTACTTCACAATTTACTAATTGCATTTTACACTGATATTCTGTGTAATGAAATATGAGCTGTTGATCTATCATTGGTGCACAGCTGAGTGGTAAAGCAGGATACTTTCAAGGACTCCATTATATATCATTCCTATATTGTCATTTCTCTCAGATTCTTTGCACTGAGTGCCATGATTCTATTGCTATCCTTTATGGTGTTGGTGTATTTATTTGCTGTCACTCAATACTGAAGATGCACAAAGTACCACTGAAAACTTAGAACATGATAGCCTACCTACAGGCTATTAAATATGCCTCAGGTGTGCATGTATTAGCTACATGCCCTACCTACATTAACATGTTCTTTGTGTGAAAAATTCTGATAGGATTGGGCATTTTCTCCACTAGTCAGTGGAAGTTGTAAGTCACAGTGCTGTTGCACTATGTAAGTAGGATGTTTGCTGAGGCCTTCTCTGAGGGTCAGCTGAGGAGAAATACAAAGCAGAGCAGAACTGAAGTTTTCAGACAGGATAAAAATATGTAAAAATAAATTTGAAATTGAAATCAGCATTCAGTGCATGGTTTGCATTATTTATTTCTGGCCTTTCTGGAAACAAATTAGTGGAGATCAAGACTAAACATACACATGACAATTTGAGAGAAAGCTGGAGTTTGTTACTTGACCTGGTAGTCACACTATGTATTAGAAGTATATTACTTTAGAGCTAACTTAGAAACAGAGGGTTGCTAGAATGCTTAAGTAGTCAAAGTAGACAGGTTGCCGAAGAACAGAAAGAACCCAACTGTTTCAAGTCTAACAAGTCACTCTTTTCAAAAGAATCTTCCTCATTCTCTCAACCATTAAATNNNNCCTCATTCTCTCAACCATTAAATTCAGGTTTCTCTCTCTGTTAAGACCAGGTAACTAACTTAGACAATGATACATAGACAATTACTGTAATGCACCCAGAAGCTAAAATACATAAAACTAGACCTCGATCTACTGAATTTCAAAAAATCACTGTGAAATGTTACTCATGAAGCAAGATGTTTCAATAAAAATAAAAAAGAGTGCACACAGTCTTAGCAGGCTAATAAATTACTGACATTAGTCATCTGCCACGAGGAAGACTTCAAAATTTAAAAAGACACTGACAACTTTTAAGTGTAACAGACATTATTTGTCACTTATATTGTACAACAAAGACACAGCACTGTTTGTTGCTGGTTAACACAGAACAAAAGTTAACAATAACTACAATATGTGGACATGGCTTGTTTGTTATTTACCTTTTTCAGAATTACATGAAAATGCACATGCAGTTGTGCATACTGCTTCTGTAGTACCCTTGACACTGACAGTGCAACCCAAATCTTACTGTTGCTTATAACAAATTCCAGCTCCTGGCAGAAAATACACTTGGGCACAGAAGTTAATCTGTAAACTGTAAATTATTTATACCCTATTTTGTCATGGCAGGAAGTGCTGACTGATGCCTAGGAAGACTACATTAACATTTTGCATGGTTTGCCAAAAACTGTCTCACAGTCTGCCAAAGCATGGTGCTGTGCCTGGGGAACCAGACATCAGACTAAACAGAGCACGTCTTGCAAAAGAGGTACATCCTGCTACAAAACTGGAAAGTATGCCATTTTTGGGGAGGCTACAAGAAATGCCATGAATGTGGGCACACTGCAAACTGCAGTACCCTACCCCTATTCCACCTGTTAGCATTATTTCTCTCCTTATCTGTGTCTTTCTATAATTTTAAGAGCGTCTATTGTGCACCAGGCATTCAAAGAAGCATGTGTAGATTTCTCCTGTAGATTCTTGGGCCAAATGCAGCTCCTGAGTCATAAAACATATGATGCTAGTAGTCAATTTTCTAGGCACTGATTATCTTTTACATTAGTATTAAAGTTCCATGGCTTTTCCTTACCTATCCAAAATAGTTTAACCAATTTCTTTTTTTTCTCCCCAAGCAATAAAATTTTAGTGGACCAAATTTGTCTCTAATGAATGTTTTGAAATTTACAATGCAAATGCATTTTAATTTGAAAATACTATCTAATCAAAATTATGACCTAACAGGTGTCATTGCAAAAGTTAAGTTTGACACTTTGTTTTTTCATTTTTAGTTTCAAATCTCAAGCTATGGGAAACAACTGTAAAGAAATCTAGATTGTAAGTGGGTGCTACTATGTGGTATACAGGCTTTGTTGGATACAGACTTTGTGCAGTGACACATTACCTCCTAGAACACAGCTGTTATCTCCTCTGTACAGTCAAACCAGAATGTCTCATCTGGAATAGTAACATCTAATTCCTCACTTTGGAGAATTCATTTTAAAAAGGATGTGCCTGAGCCTAAAGAATATCCTTAAATATGCTCTGAGCTACTAACACTGAGCAAATAGTCTGATAAGAGAGTATGTTGTGTTGGATAACGTGACATAAGTGACACGGAGTAAGAAGACACCAGACCAAACCTTCAATCACAGGAAACTGGCATTATCCAGTATAACATACACCTTGTCATGTATTCTTTAGTTAGAACACAAACCAAATGGCAAATGGGCATTTTCATTTTAAATACATGCACATTTTTTCCTAAGTCATAAACCATGGTCCCAAACATATGCATGAACTCATACACACACAACCTGACTGACAGATACAGGGGGGGATCTCTGAAAGATACAGTATGATTTTATTTCAGCAATGGAGACAAATCTGCCATATCATGACATTTCTTTTCTGTCTGCTTTGAGTCTATCACATCTTCATAGTTTGGTACTTGCTTACCACATTGTAGTAGTGCGTGGCTCAAAATATATTCTCTGCACATGGATCTTATAAACAGCTTTTTTAGAAATAAAATCTAAAATTATTGAATTGGTGGATAAAAATGTAAAAATTAAGAAACACATTAGAAAAAAAACTTGAGATTTTCTCTTTACGTACGAGCGCCTTCAGTTCTAATCCTCTGTGACGGCATACTAGGTTCTCCTGTCCCCAAAGTGTTTGTTGCTATTATCCGGAATTCATATTCCATCCATGGAATTAAATCGATCACTGTAGCAGATTCCATATTTCCTTCAATATCTGATGGGTCTGAAAAAAAGATTAAATGCTTTAGAAAAGAGCATTTGCACACTTAGGTCAGCAATAATATGGCTGATTGTGACCAAACTTGCACTATTCTGCAACCACACATGAACAACTAAAAGAAACTTGATGTTGTACACGAGGAATACCACATTTTACAAGGAGTACTCAGAACAGTGGCTGCAAATTTGGAAACTATGACACTATCTTGGATAAACCCTTATACACTTTTAAGTTTTAACTGGGTGTGAACTAGTACATGTAGTTATGAGGTTTTCTTACTAATCACATATTATAGCTGTACAATTTCATTTTACCTACAGACAAATGCAATGAGAAATCTGTAATGCAAAACAAGTAAAATAAAAATTCATTATACAGATAGACAAGGGCTAACATGTAGGATTCAATCAATTGATGAAGAGTGGTTTAAAAAATGTGGTCCTAATTTGGTGCACCTAATTAGTTTGCATGTTGCAACTTGCTATCTGGTTCTGATCAACACAGGTAAATGTTCTTGTAATTCCTGTGAAAAGACTTGTTGTTGTCATAAGAATGAGCTTCTTTATCATAAATAAAATGAGTAACTCATAACTGTCTGCAATTCACAGGCAACGGGTTGTTTCTATAGCTGTCTGCAGCTATGGAAAGACAGAGGATTTTCATTTATATACAAAAAAGAGTAGTTTGTCAAATTAGAGTCTTGCATTCAGAGGAAGATGAGAACTGAGATACTCTGCACTGGAAAGGCAGCTGATAGAGAATTAAAATATAAATGCAATGGCTGCATAAAAACCAGGCATCAGTGTAAGCACTAGTTGGTGAAACAACTTCCCTCTTCCTAACAATCATTGAATTTTTCATTCCAAAGTGAGGTCCTGAAGGAGAAAGAAACACACATTCCATCTTTCTTTCTACCTGCCCACCACCCTCCCTCATCCCTACCCAAATTATTTTTCTGTCTCATCAGTAGAGCTACTGCAAACCTCCCATGTCATCCAAGCTGTGATACAAATTTGACAATCCTTCAATGTCCTTCCTGGGCTACATCTGATCTATTAATTTAATTTTAATGTCCCACGGATTCCCGGAACAATTATGAGGACATGACACAATGAGAACCTGATCCCCTTAACTGGAAAGAGCGACATAAATGTAAACAACTTATTACATAACCCATTCATACATATTTCAATGCTGTGAAGTAGAATACACTTCTTTCACAGAACATACTCGGTATTATAAAACCTGAGATGAATGATTTGGTTGAGGGAATAATGCTAGAAGTAATAATAACAACAATATTTCCAAAATGCAATGCCAAAATACATCTTCTTGTTTCACACATTGAAAATTTGCAACATTAACTGATAGCCTAAACATTTGATGACAGATCAATTTGAACTGTTCATCATGCTTCATTAACATGAAAGTTAACACTGACTCAAACTGGGAGCAGTTCAGCAATTAAGTAAGAGCTTGCAGTAGTGCCACTGATGGTTACTATGGTGATTTTACCTATTTTGAGGGAATCATCTATTTATCAAAATTCCTAAGTGTGGTTCAAATGAAAAAGTAACGATTTTGAAAACACCGGAACAGTTACTTTCAACTTTTCAGAAATGAATAATGTATATCTTTTTTGTTAGGATCTGTAAAAAGGAACTCAACAATCCTGATTTCTCCCTGTCCTACCCAAGACGTGAATCCCACTCAGCATCCTTTAGGGTAGGATTCGAAGTCTGACTGCATGTCTCAAAGACTATCTCAATAATTCTGAGAAGCAGAGAACTTCAGAGGTGCAGAGACGTTCATCCCATCATGCTTATAACACTGCAAGTAGGGAATCATCCTGAGAAGTGAGAAGGGTGGTTTCAAATCCCTGCTCTGAACCACAGTGGAGATCTGAAACCAACACTTATGTTAACTCTTACACCTCCCTTTCCAGTTCCAATAACACACAGCACAAAAGAAAACAGGATCAGTTGCCACATGAAATTCTTCACATTTCCTTATTTTTTTCATTGAAAACTAAAGAATGAATAGGAAATAAAGTATAATTTATCCTGAAAAAAGCAGAGGATAGTTTAAAACGATCCTCCCACCTGAATGTATCATTACTGAAGCAAATAATCAGTTATTTCAACAGCTCTAATTTCTACATTAATTTTTTTTTTTTAAAGTTTAAAGAAATCTATTCTTCAGAAGCCATTAAACAAGATAGAAGAGGTAAGAAGGGGCTGGGGAAACTTATGGGTTTATTTTCCAAGCTACTTTGATATAAGAAATATCAATGCTGGCTGATGGAGGCAATTTTTATCCAATAGAACTATATATACTACATAGTCTAAAACAAAAATATTATTTAAGGCAGAAGGCCTAGTATTCTAACTTTGTACTCTAAAAAATATAACAGATTTTGAGCTCAATATGTCAGTCTATTTCTTACACATCTGCAGTTTCAAGTGGCAACTTAAATGGAAGACAACCACTGAAACTATTAATATTCCTAGTATTTAGAAATGCTGAGGATGGGATATCTTAATTCCACAGGACAGCACTTAAGTTCTAATTTATTAGGGTGCAATAAAGAAACATCTTGATAGGACAATTCTGTATAGCTTGTGACAATGCTATCCTTCATAAAGCATTCAGAGATACTAGTAGCTTAAAAATATTTTAAAATTTATGCTTTTATGTTAAATGCTGCAAAAAAATTTATGTTCGCATGTCCTGTGCTCAGGTAGGTGCCTTTTTAACTGCAATTTTGTGGCACAATGATGACATCCAGTGGTTAGAAGGATAATCTTAGCTACGTTTTCTCTAGGGGTACCAGTTTTAATGCAACCGGAACTTAGTCTGCTCCCAAGAAAAAGCATAATTGTAACCAACTTTCTCTATAACAAATACTGAAACAAAGACATCCACTTATCGAAATTAACATATAAATAAATTTCTAAGATTGCAGTAGTCAGTGTTGAATGTTTCAGGCAACAAGGAAAGACGCAAGAAACCAGGTAGCAACTCTGGCCTATTCTTTCTGCATTTCTTGATATTCAGTTCAGGCCCTCCAAACGCTGGGAACAAAACTGTTGACGACACATTGACAGGACAGCAAACCTGCAGTAGACATTAATAGCATCCCTGGTTTCCTTTTATTGTGATTATTTTCTGATTAGTCAAACTTTCTAACAATCATACTTTAAAACTCATTGTCTTTATTACTTCTGGCATTACTCTTACCTGTTTTGGCATCTTTCCACTCATCAGATAGAAACGTTTTTGACTGGATAGTGTATTTAGAAATAGGACTATGATTGTCTGTTCCACGACTCCAGGTAAGTGCTACAGCAGTGTCTCTAATTTCTTCTACTCTTATACCTCCAGGAGGGCCTGGAGGACCTGAGGAAAAAAAGGTAGTTTAATTAACAAATTAAAGATGCTGAAAACTAAAGTTCACCAACTTTTAATACTCTACAGAGTGATTCAGAGGACAGCTGCTCTTGCATTTTATAACTACAAAAAAAACCTTCCATGATTCTTGCCTAATCAATATGAGATATTCTTAACTTGAATATTCAACACTGAAAGTGTTGCTGTTCTTTTTACAAAACAAAACTGAACTCAGAAAAAAACCACAAAATTTTCCTTCTCAAATTCCACCTAATAATGACCTTTTTGGTGGCCCACATTTAAATTATGCTTCTGCTTGTGCCATACAGGCCCTGGTTGCAAGTTATATGGAAAACCCTGTAACTTATTTTGGAGAAAAATCGTATCTTAAAAGAGATTTCTACAAATCTCTTCCCATTTTTATTGGCTTTCATATTACCCCAATGTGGTAAACCCCTCATCAAAGTTCCTACAAAGTTCTGGTTTTGTTATTCTGCTTCTATTTTATATGATACACAGTTATCTGATACATATTAACTGTTGTGTAAAAACAGATACAATGATTAGAACTATTGAGGTGTATTTTCTGCTTTAACATTCAGAGATAATATGCCAACGTATTCACATAATTATCCAACAATCTGATCGAACAAGTACCAGAGAATATTAAAAAACCCAACTATACCATAATATATTTCTCTGCACTATTTACAGAGAAACCACAGAGAATCAAAACAAAAGCAACAAAAAAGAATAGAATGAGATTTCTACATCAGATCTAAACACACAGTGCGTCAGATGTATCTTCAGCTCTTGAGCTCTTTATTTTCTCCATGCAACTTAGCAAAAGGACTCAAATGAAGTTAATTGAATCAAAAGCACAAACTACCGTATGTTGTTGTTCCTTGGTTTCAATGAATATATCCTCCTAACAAGCAAGCAATTTCATTCCTTGGACCTCCCTTTCGCGGTAAGGACTAAATATCTCACTGCATGTGGAAACAGCTTCTTACTCTTCACAGAGGATGCACAAAGTAGAAGTTGTTGTTAAGAGCTGATTTTTAAGATGAGGGTTGTTGGTCAACTCTCCACCCTGTTAACATGTACATTTGCTATCCCAGCCTTAAGGACACAGGCAGGTCAGGTCTGATGAGAGACCCAGCCTCCTGCAACACTGTTCACTTCAGAAGCCCTCATGCTGGAAGGTATGGAAAGGTTTATCACTCTCAACAACTTTCCTTCTTTCTTCAAAAGATACTTACAGCTTCCCACCTCACCACCAGCTCCTGGAAATGTCTCAGCAAACACCAAGGGCCAGCTGCTCCACAGGAAAGCTGATACAGGACCCATAACTAACCAGAAGGTTGGTAGTTTGTTTAGAAATGGGGCATGGTTCCACAGGGTCCAAATACAGTGGGCAGAGCCAGGTGCTGATCTGGCAGTCCCAGGTAGCAGGGCCAGTGAACTGGGTGCATCCAGGTGACAAAATGCATATATATCCAAGCAGTCCATCCAGGAGACAGCTACTCATAGCACAGGCCTGAAGCACATCTAGGAGGCAGGGCCAAAGACAGAGCTGGAAGCAGGCATGTGTGTAACACTGCCCCAGTGGGGGCAACACAGGGCCAGTAAGATCTGCAGGTGCACACAGGGGCTGCAGAGTCTTCAGGGTACTAACATCACTAGCAATTTAAACAGGATCACACAGAACAATCCATATGAACTGTTAAATTGTTTTATGGACAGACAAAACATCTTCATGTGCCTGCCATGACAGTGGCTGTCCTTCACTGCTCCATTGATGAGATGCTCTGGAACATATCTTTGTTTTCATACTCTGCTGTTGCCTCTTCCTTAACCCATGCAGGGAAACTACAATCCCACCTTTGTCATATTTCATAAGATATTTACTCTTGGCCTGGTAAAATGCTGAATCTTACACTGACAAAAAGGCAGCCATAAGCAGAACTGCATTCATTGTATTAAAATCCAAATTTTGAGAATAAAACGAATGCTAATTTCTTCTACAACACAATCCCTGAGCAATGACTCTAATTACTGGGTTGGAAGGGGAACCAGAAGCTTGATAGAGCACCTTGTCTCTCTTTTAAAAGGAATTTCTTACATAATACTAAGGCATATGAACAGATCTTACTCTTTTACTTTGCAGATGTATTCTGTAGTTTTATCACTTACCATAATTGCTTTAACATTTTATCCAAAACTGATGACATTTCACAGGCTGTTAATACCCAGTAAAAATTAAATGCAGAAATATTCAACTGCACAACAGCCAAGATGACAGATCTCATTCTGAGATGACAGAAGTTCAGAACCACGATACTAGCTGTACTTCAGCTGCTACACAGCTCTGTGGTGTAACTCGAATGTGGAGCAAAACACAACAGCAATGCAGCTCAAAGTACAAGCCAGCAAAGTCTGCTTTGAATTTTCAGCAAAACAGAGCATTAGCACTTCAGAACGTGTTATGCCCACAGGCATATAAGAGAGCAAAATGCCCAAAGGACATTAACTCATGCTATTAAAACTTCACATTGTAACAGACCTTGTAGGATACATACTGTATGAGCAAGAACAGCATTTTGAGACTGCAGCACCACTTAACAGACATGAATCAGATAAAAACTGAGTGATAAACTTAACCTCAGATCTCTTAGTTTCTGTAATTTGAAAACTCAGAATCTTTTTACTGTAGGCCTAATATTATACACAATAATTTAATCCATACAGCTTTGTGAAAAATGAGAGGTGATTTAGAAATGTATCCATGGGATACATTGAAATGATGCATGAAATCTATTTTTAATAAGGAACACCAAATTGAACTGTCTAAAAATTGCTTTAACATAAAAAAAATACCCATAATCAAAAAATCCTTACTGCTTTTCAGGAAAACACGTGCTCAGTTAGACCTCTAAATGTGTGCAACAGAATCTGTACCCTGAGTAGATTTTTATGACTCTGCATGTTTATGCACTTCTCATTTTAACTTCTGCCACCTGTTGATGAGAAATCACATATCCTAAACAATCAGAAACACTCTTGTCTTGGTGTCTTGTCTAGGTGAAAACCAGCCACACTTCTGTATTGCCTGGAGAACCTTACCTCTTACCACAAGGTCAGCTGAAGCTGAGGAGTTGTCCACAATTGTCTGAGCAGTGCACGTGTACCTCCCCGCGTGCCGCAGCTGAACGTTTTTAATCAGCAGCTCACCGTTGGATTTAATCTGTCACAAAAACACCACTTAGTGAAACTGGTAAAAATCCCTGTGCAGCTACATGACACCTGTCTACACATCCCTCCCAACTGATTACAATGGTTGCTATTTTTAAAAAGCAAGTGCTCACTTTGAGAATGGATCACCCTCAAACACACATCTGATTTATAGGACAGCTGTTGAAAATGTCCCATGTATCCTGAGGAGCTGCAGCTCTCATGCAGGACATGTGAAAATCAGACACCTTAGTAAATTATTATTAACAAGTCAACATTTCCCCCTTACCTTTTGAAGCCCATATCTGAACATTAAATTGAGTCAAGAATTTGTTCATAAACCACAGTCAGATGATTTTTCTGCACCATTACTCGTGTTTTTTAAGCATATTGTCAGCATAACACATCATGGAGTCCTACTAACAGAGCAGGATGCTGTTTGGTTCTTCCCTTTTAATCCTAAAGCAGTACCCAAGTTTTTATCTCAGAGAGGCTACCATCAGAGCATAAACAAAGGTGCTCCAAGACCTGCCCTGTACTCTTCTGCCCGCTCTTGCTGCTGGGGCCCTGCCAGGCTGGACATGCTCCTCCCCCGGCTCAGCTCTGACTGCTCCTTGGGAGACAGCAGGACCCCCAGGGAGGCAATTTACTGTCTAACAAGGCTCATACACTCATCACCCCAGACCTTAATCCTTCCTTAACACTCTTCACCACTGCCAGACTACTGGGACATATGCTGCCATGTTTTCAGATGGTTATGTGGTCCACTGGCTACTTGTGGCTGTACAGAGAGGCAAACAGAATACAGTATTTTTGTCCTATGACACTTCTGAGTAAGTAGATGTGCACCCGTAAAACAACGAGTAGAACAGAGACATGTTGTAGAACAGAGACATATGCAGCACAGGTATTCTTAATGAAAAACACATTTATGTGAAGACTTTTACATAAGTGTTTAAAAATAACACACTTGAAATATTTTGCTTATCCATCCTGCATTTTATTCCAGAAAAAGATTACTAGGCTAAATCAATGGGTTACACATGTGCAAGTGTTAAAGGGATTTCATCAAAACCCCAAATGTTCTCTCCAAAATACACCTGAACTTTCATGAGAGTAAAGTGTTACAAAAAAATTAACAGATGGATTTATACAACACAATATCAATAGGGGCAACATTCAGATTTCCTAATTCAGATTTCCTAATTCACTGAAAATCATTCAAAAATATAAATTTAAAAAAAACCTCCAAAATCAAACATTGAGATAACTTACTGCAATCCATACACCTTTACATGCAGGAACAAAAGCAATTCAGATGCAAAATGGTATGTTGGAGAAAAACCTGCAAAAATATTTAGGTGTAAGAACTAGTGCTATCATCATCACAGATTCTGGGAAATAAAAAGACCTTCGAGATCTTGAATATTATGGTCTGTGTCCCTGCATTTAGACATTCAGAAGAAATGAAATAAAGCTATGCCATCCAGTTTATGTTTCCTGATTTAAAAGGATGGGGAATAAACGTAAGGTTAAATCTTCTCCAAATGCTCTGAAACTAGAGTTTATAGTCTATATTTAGGGGAGATTAAAATACCCAGGTAACATTACCCTTTTCCTTTCCAGACTCCAGTGAGGATTTTGGTTGCCTGTTTCAATTTCTGCTGGCATAAAATTTCAGCACAAACTGAAATCTGTTAACAGCAATTCCTATTGGTCCAACATAAGAATTCACATATTCAAGAAATTACTGTGGTAAATAAATAATTGGATAAAAGAAGAATCAAGCACACATGAAAGAAGGTGCTTGATTCTGGCTAGCAATACCTCAGCTGATTGCCTTACGGGGTCAGCAAGAAAGGCAGGTTACACTGTACCTTCTCTCTTTTTGAGTGACACAAGTGCTGTTAGCAAGGATCAGCTGGATCAGTGAACAATCTAATATTCTTGATATATTCCAGATCATTTCTTCCTTAGTTATTATTAAACTATGTCCATGTGTGTATATATATATTCACACTAAAGTGTGTGTATATATATATTCACACTTTTCACTCAAGGCTAATATGACACAGCTTTTAGTTTAATTTGTCAAAGTGCAGGCAGCCTACGACAGACGAGGCAAGTCTGGGATAGTGTCATTTCTGTGCTCATGCCTCCCCAGTTTATTCATGAGAACTCCAGGGAGATGCTGTCGTGACATCATCCTTTGAAAACCTGCTGGAATTACTGCATAAGTGAACACTGTCTGGCTGCCTGACTGATCATGTGTGAGCCCTACAGTGGTCCGGGCAACGCTCTCAACAGCTTCCAGGGAGCAAATCAGATAGAGTGTCCGTAGCTCTATGGGAACAAAGAAGGCAGCTACTTGCTTCTCTGTCCTCCAAAAAATTGCGACAAAGAAACTGCAAAATATCAATTCTTTGAGTTTTCAGTTCCTGTTTTTCATTTGGTTGTTGGGTTTTTGGTGTGTGTTGTTTTTGGTTTTTTACATTCTGCTCTTATTGGTTTTGGTTTTAATAAAAAAGACAAAGAGTTGTCTATTTGACTGCAGCATATAAATCCTTAGTTCATGAACGTTAAATGTCATCCTAGAAAGAACCCCAGTGTCTGTGATTCTCTGATCATTGACTGCATTTTTATCTGCAAATAAACATAAACAAATGTTGGGCAAAGCAATAAGGTTTAGAAAAACTGCATGAACAGAATTCTCATAATCATTTTATTACTTCAATAACAAATGATTACAAATTCTTAATAGGCCCAGTCCTCATTAATTTCTATGTTAGCACATTAATTATAATACTTTATTATGTTTATTAATAATGAGCCCATATACTTGCCCTAACAATAATTTTCCTTAAGGGAACTTGGTCTTACAACCTAAATGATGAAAAACAGATAGAAAAATGTAAAATAATTCAAAAAACCATCAACCCATAGATACGGTGTCATATCTTGCTGCTTCAGAAGCTCTCCTGGAGCAAGGTTTTATGCAGTTGGTAATGAAGCTTTCCATACCTCAGAAGAAGCTTAAGTTCTTGGTGGTAAAAGAAAAGCTTACCAAGCAAATAAAGAGCACAGGCATCAGCGAATTCTGTCCACAAATTAGATATGAATGTACTGTATGTTTTCATTCAAAAACCTCAGCTTGGCTACATTTAAAAATGCCTTCCATAACTCAGAGAAGAATGAATCACAGACTGGAAACAGTGATAGCAACACAGGGATGTTCCAAGGGTATCTGTGGTTCACCACTCAGTATTTACCAAGTTTCAAGCAAATACTTTCATCATATAAGCCCTATATTTATGATTTAATAGGGATGTCAAAAATAGCATTCTATGAACTATTTCTGATAGTCACTGGTTTTTTCAACCATCACCTTTGCCAGTGCACTAAATTGCCAAGAGCCATCAGAATGTGCCCCTGTGCAATTAAGTATCATTTACAGGAATCTAGTATTTTGAGTGAAAACGATATCTATCCACTTTTGTTGGGCCCTCAGAGACAATGAAGGAACTTCTGTTAATATAAGACTTACAAGCCCTTTGTAATAAGAAATGTAACTTGGCAGAAATAGAAGAACCTGGTAAGCAGAGAAGGACGTTTATTTTTTAACTCAGGTTCTAAAATGAGACATCTGAGCTTCAGCATTGTTTAATACACAGTAGAGGTAAAATGGTAAGAGAATCAATAAGAAGTAATCTGGAAGAGATGGGATTCTTGGTGATGAGATCAGTTTGCCCAAAACTAGAAATAATTTAAAAAATCTTTTTCTACTACCTGTACCTAAAATTATTAACTCTAAATGAGTTCATGTGAATTGGTTTGATCCTGTCAGTACAAAATCAGCTTTGTGGTTGTTACAACCAGAACAGATAATCCAACAGCTGTTGAGGAATGTTAATATAAATGTAATTATAGATGTTTTCCTGATATTGACATCAGAGATAACATGGGGACAAAACCACCAGTGCAACACTATTGTCTTAATCCTATTCACCTGAGACCTTGTTTAGTTTTATAAGCCATAGTTACAGATAAATAAAAAACTCAGCAGGGTAATGATGACAACCATTCCCACTAAGGAATCTTTTCCTTCAGTGAGCTGTATTTATATGTAAAGGATATAGAGTGTTAATTCTACACATGAGATGTGGACTGGGAAGTATTTCCAACGAATATATTATTTTTCTCCATTCAGTGTACCGCTGAGAATTCCTGAGGACGCTGTGCTTTGTACCAGCATCCCTGTGGTAATGGGCCTTGTTATTTCATTTACAACAGCAGAAAAAGCCTAGGTACTTGCTCACTTATGCTCATGGCCCACAGCTTTATGGCCGATGATAAAAGTTCACAACACACTGCAAACTTCATTTCTCTGAGTAGTGTTCACACCTGGCTTTCTCAGGTCCTACTATCTATCTAGGAATGGCACATGAATTTTGGTAACTTGGTAAGACTCACCAGCACAAAAATGTTACAGTCAACTGCTTTTGCAGAGTATTTTTTATTCTAGCACAGAAGTTGGCAGATCTTAATCTTCTAAACTAATTACAATTCTTTGTGCTGTAAGTAAAGTTTCCTCAAAGGCTTCTGACAGAGAAAACTCCTTGTTTTCTCAGCACTGTATTTTCTGCCTTCCTTTCCCCCCTTTGCTCTTAACCACTGACTCCATCCATCTCATTCCATGCTCACTAGGTTGCTATTAGGCCATTGCCTCTAAATATTACTCCAAACCTAGCTGAAATACGTGACTTTCAGTTCACTCATGTCTAAAGCACCTCCCTAATACATCAAGGCACTGAACGCAGTGTATTGAGACAGTATCTTGAGAGATTCCTGGAACTCTCTTTCATTAAAAAAAACAGTAAGGAGTTGATTTGGTTGTTCACACTTCATCAACAATTACCTGCCACCTTAATACATTCAAAAATGTTACTAAATGAGCTCACTACAACTCTGGCTTTGTTCTAGTCCATAAATAACCTCTTCTTCCTAATTAGTGTGTAACTGAGCTTTCCTATTTTGACTAAACTGATTTCAACAACAAGGTGACCTGTTTAGTGGGTGAGGGAAAGGCTGTGGATGTTGTCTACTGGACTTTAGTAAAGCCTTTGACACCATTTCCCACAGCATTATCCTGGAGAAACTGGTTTCCTATGGCTTGGATGGGCGGACTGTTTGCAGGGAAAAAGATGGCGGGATGGCCAGAGAGTGGTGGTGAATGGAGTTACATCCAGTTGGCACCTGGGCACCAGTGGGTTCCCCAGGGCTCAGTATTGGGGCCAGTCCTGTTTAATGTCTTTATTGACAATCTGAATGAGGGGATCAAGTGCACCCTCAGTGAGTTTACAGATGACACCACGTTTGGCAGGAGTGTTGATCTGTTGCGGGACAGGAAGACTCTGCAGATGGATCTGGACAGGCTGGATTGATCGCCCAAGGCCAATTGTATGAGGGTCAACAAGGCCAAGTGCTGGGTCCTGCACTTGAGTCACAACAACCCCCGACAGTGCCACAGGCTGGGGGAAGAGTGGTTGGAAAGTGGCCCAGTGGAAAAGCACCTGGGGGTGCTGGTAACAGCAGCTGAATGTGAGCCAGTGTGTGCCCTGGTGGCCAAGAAGGCCAGTGGCATCCTGGCCTGTATTTGAAAAAGTGTGGCCAGCAGGACCAGGGCAGTCATTGTCACTCTGTACTTGGCACAGATGAGGAGGCATTTCAAGTACTGTGTTTAGTTTTGGGTCTCTCACAACAAGATATTGAGGTGCTGGAGGACAACAAAGGCTGGTGAAGGGGCTGGAGCACAAGGTGTGATGAGGAGCAGCTGAGGGAACTGGGAGTGTTCAGCCAAGAGAAGAGGCTGTGGGAGACCTTATCACTCTTTACAACTACCTAAAGCAGTGAAGTGGAGGTTGGTCTCTTCTCCCAAATAACAAGTGAAAAATTTCTCCATGGAAAGGATAGTCAGGCATTGGAACACGCTACCCTGGGATGTGGTTGAATCACCAACCCTGGAAGTACAGAGATGTGTAGATGTGGCACTTAGAGACATGGTTTAGAGGTGGACTTTGCAGTGCTGGGTTATCAGTTAGACTCGATGATCTTAAAGGTCTTTTCCATCCTAAACTATTCTCTGATTCTATAATTCTATCTAAACATTTTATTCCAATTCTTCAGTTCTCTTGAACTTTCTGTTAATTTCCTGGTCTACAGCTAGAGCTAGACTACACACTCTGCAAGGAAGAATATCAGGGAAAGCAGTGAAGAAAAAAGTTAAAATCCTTGTATATTTTCTGCTGCAGAAAACAGTGGAATCATAGAATCATAGAATAGTTTGTGTTGGAAGACAGATTTATACAATAAAACTAGGCATCTCCATACCAATCTATTGAAGCACGAGCCTGCAGTAGAATAACTTTGTCTATCCATGTCCAGCCAATGAACTGCAATTTAAAATAATGTACAAAAACCAGGTATAAGTCTCCACTCCTCTAATATGTTTTTTATAGTTCAACTTGTTTGTTATTTACAAAACCATCAGTTTTGGAAAAGAAGTAAAGTGTTTTGGCAAACACTATCTCCAATCTAGAATTCATCTCACCTCTTTCAGAAATCTGTAGTGTGAATTTTGGTATCCAGACTAACTGTATTTAACAGTTACACAAAGGAACAGGCCTTTCCATGTGTGTTGTACTTAAATGAAAAGTACCTGTCTGGCCATATATGTCCAGAATATTATGAGTGTCATCCTAGAAGACTGTAAAGCTTTCTGTACTTCAAAGAGAGATAAAGTAAGAGGAATAATATTTGCATAAGGAAAAAGCAAGCTTTTGAGTATTCAGAGCAGTCTACACTACTGCAGGTTAACCACAGGACAGCTGCAGGGATACAGAGCTAGTTATGCACAGACACCTCGGATTCAGAAGCTACTTCAAAGCTGAACAGAGCCTGAGCTATGGGTCCTGCAAGTTCTATGCTGAATGTATTTTTCTGCCCTTGTGCCATGTCCCTGTACCTAAGAACAGTGGAGAGAACACTACAAAGTCAGAATCCACACTTCAGAGTCAGTGTGGATTCAGCAGGTCTTACTTCCTGCTCTGTAGCAGTCGTGACACCAAGGTGCGTCAGCATCAGCTGAAGAAATGCCCCCTTCATACGAGAAAATGTGAAGGGGTAACAAGTCTGTTGTCTCTGTGACAAATTCATCACCTGGTCTCACTGTATCTTTCCATCACCTCTTTTTCTTTGAATACTTAAAGAAGAAAGCTATATGCAAGCAGGTCAAGTTCCTGAACACTTGTACTGCAATTCAATTCAACTTATTAAAGACAAAATGCTGACAAAAATATCAGGGTTTCAGGTTCACTGATATCACTTAAGACAACTAATAAATAATGTAGCAAACAGAAGTATTACTGGTATGGAAAGCATTTTAAAATGTATTTGTGTCATTACGTCACTAAGACAACTATAGCCTAAATTTTGACTCTTCCTAAGTCTACGTACAAGTTTCTGACTTGAACCAGTTAAATTATGGAGTTCCTTTTCCTGACTATCCATACAAATGGACTAGTGAGACTCAAAAGCATAAAAAAAAGACTTTTTTTTTGTAATGAACTTAGAATAATATTCTTACTTGGAAACTGTATATATTTCTTAATAGAAATATCTTAAAAGTAATCTTTGCAATCTTTAAAAATACATGACAAAAAGCAGATATATAAATAACAAATGAACAAACATTAGAGTTTTCCAGTTTACTTGAAGAGCTGTATCTTTATGGGACTTGAAAAGATGGGATAATACTTAGTTCCCCAATCAAATAATCAGAGGAACAGATACGTGAAGTTAAAAGTAATCAATTCACTAGTAAGACTTTGAAGATTCCATTTGACTCTTTGGAAGCTAACATATTCTTTTTTGTTTCTTTTTTTTTTTTTTCACTTTAAGTACTTCTGTCACAGGAAATGAAAACAGAACTGACAAATGTCCTTTTGAGAAATTAATTTTAGTACTAACGTAATGCAAATTAGCTTTGCCTTCAGCAATGATGGAGATACCAAAGCTTGCATTTAAAGAAAGAAGAATTATGCAGGTGTTTACATGAATTTAATTAGCATTTCACTATGTCTATATGACAGTAATAACAGTATTATTTCGAGAACTGAAATACTGTGGCTCTATCAAGTTTCAGCAACTTGATCTGCATAGTCACATAAATTAATAGTGATATTATCAGAGGGACAGATGAGGATCCTTCATCAAGAGGAAATTATAGCACAGAGTGCATGCTTCATATACCCAGTAATTTTAATATTCCCAGTGGAACAGCTTTTTCTTTTGTGTTTGTGAAGGGCTGGGGGCAGCATGTTTCAAGCTCAGCAGTTCAGGCTGCTGCTGTCAAACGTAAACCAGCTCACCCTTTATATGCAAGAAAGCCTGAGCAAAGCTGCCACCCAGTGACTTCAGCTCAGAACTGCCAGGGAGAGGGAAAATCCCTTTGCTTCCCCAGGAAGGAGAAAAACACTTAAGGCAAGAATACAATAATAAACAGAACAGAAATGAAGAAAGTGCATATTCCTCTTAATTATATCCTACATAAACCTTTGCACTGGATTTGCTGAATTTGTTAAAAATTCTGTATTTGTTATTACTTAAGCATTAAACCCCCTAATACCTACAAATGCAAGCTTCAAATGCAATCCTACTGTCCCCTCTGTCCCAGATAAAACCAAGCTGCCTGTGAAAGAGTAAAAAAGGATGATTTGCACTTGCTTTGGATTTGAAAGCCCAGAATTAAGTCTTAGGAATGTAAAACAAGAAGGTGCCTCTGCTAAAATAATTTCTACCAGTATTGACAGATCAAATACAAAAGGATCCAACCTACTTAATTTTAAAGATCTATGTGAATTAAGAGTTCTTCAGCTTCTTCTGAATCCTGTGGAGTATCCATCCCTACACTCTATTGAAAAAGAAAATATTACAGCACAAGATTCAACACCCACATGAAGAGAAGCATCTGTTTCTCTCCCTCTGAAGACCACAGAAAGTTTGTAGAGACCAAGGTAGACTAGAAAAGTTAGGGTGATTTGGTTTTGAAATGAAGCACTTCAATAAAGGGTCTAAAGTATCGTGGAGACAATCAGAACTCGAGAACAGGAGTTCAGAACTACTGGCTATCTGGAAGATGAAACAGGTGGCTGGGAACTAAATAGTGTCAATCTTCTAAGAGAATTACACGTTTTCTGAAGGCCTTATTTGGTCCCATATTTGTCAACTTGAAGTACTTTCCTAGAAAGTGCCCTAAAATCAGGATAAAATTTCAGAATTAATTTCCCCTAAAAGAAAAAAAATCCAATTTCCTTCTATTTTCATTATGTAGAGGAAACCCCAAAAGTATATATCAGTGATAAAAAATTTTTCTTCAACATGTGCAACACATGACCCATAGATGGAGAAAGTTCAGGTTCTGTTCTCATGCATTACAAACTCTTCTGATAAAGCCATGTTTACCTTCCTTCCACACCAAAATAATTGATTCATCAACACTTTCGGTCTGTTTTATGGAACCAATTTCTTTGTGCTACATCTGTCAGGCAGCTAAAAGCAATCAACTCAATAAAATCTGACACAGAGTGATTTTATTTTCTCTTTTACAAGTTTACTGGGGCTTTACTCTTTAAGCTCTTATTTTGACTGACACTCAGACTCATTCCAGTCTTTACCTAAGGACAAACTAATGCAATTAGGAGGCAATTCAAGCATTTCCAAGGTATTCCTATGCATTGATTACTACCGGAGTGCAAATATAAACCTATCAAAAGTGTGACTTAATAGCCACCTGCAGGAAATGTCTTGAAAGATGCCAGTGAACTGGAGAAGAGCTACATACTTTTTAATTCCTGAGGCAGCACAAAATACACTGCAGACTACTTACTGCCCTGCTACTGAGAGTGGACATAGACTTTCAGGAGATTTATTGCAGAAAGGGGTGTATGTCTTTGGGTTTCAATGTTTATCAGCTGTTCTTAGCATACTTCTGCTGGCTTGCTGGACAAGGATGTTCTTTCACTAAAAGAGAGCAATGTGGCTTTTTAACTATGTCTTACAACTCAGCAAATGAGCAGGTTGAGGCAACTCTTGACTCCTCAAAGGGTTGGTTTCTTCCAAATCAGACTAAAATAGTTACACTTTAAACATCTTTTCACATGGAGATAAACAGATACTGAAAGCAAAAAAAGGAATCTCTTGGTCCATGGAAAATCAGATAATATTGCCAGCCTAGGAGAAGGACTCCAGGAGGCACTGGCACATGAATATAGAGCTGAAACTAAACAAGGTCCTTGGTATTCCCAGACACTACAACTACCATTAGCAACCTTTTCTCTCCATAGCCACAGTTTCTCTTGAGAGCACAAAGAAAAGGTATCTAAATTTGAGGATTTTTGTATCATTTAAACCCAGAACAACAGAATAAATATTTACACAAGTAGGCAACCACTCGGAGGTTGCTGAATATTAGGCAAATCAGCATGTGATTGGACGTAACAAGAAAGGATTTCTAATAGAGATATTAATTTTGAATAAACCTGATAGAAGACAATGAAAACATAACCATACACGCAAATACAAAAGAACTATGATTGTTGTATATGCCAAAACGAGTGTCTTTGTATTAACTTGCTTAGCCTTCACATAAACTGTTCTTCCTCAGTGTTTATAGACGGTTTGACTCCTACCCACCATCTGGCCCAGTCTTGTGCCAAATTTCAGAACTGCTGATGAGACAAACATGGAAAAGTAAAAGTGAATGCATATGCACACTTTTTTGAGGTAATTTGCACCCCGTTTACAATCAGGCTACCCACTGACCAGCTATTTTCACTAATAATCAGAGTGGGATTTATCTAAGGTACCAAAATATTTACATCAATTTAGATCTGATTTCAGCTATCTGCCTGCAAATGTCTATGTGTTTGTAAGGTGTCTGAATTGCATTTCTATTTTATGTCCTTGGCCTACTGGACCCAAACCAACACAGAAAAGACAACTATTCACAACAAAGAAAACTAGACTTTCAGATATTAAATAAGGATCTATAGTATCTTACCATAACATTCCTTTCATAATGTTCGTGTTCTTTCTCAAAATCTATTACAAAGCCATTTAGAGACCAAATAAATGTCAGGTCTAATGTGGGATCATGGGATGCAATGCATTGCATGGTAGCATTCTCTCCAACGGTGACATCAACATTCAATGGAGCTAAAGTAATCCTTGTAGCTTCTGTGAAGTTAATGGCAAACATGGAAAATTCCAATAAATAAATGTTTATTCAAATATAAGCTCAGCTCCATAACTGTTTGATCATACATTAAACCACTCCCTCAAACTCTACTTTACATGTTATTCATACAACTACATTTCAAAGGACCAAACTGAAGAGAAGAAAACATTTTACAAGTAAAATGCCTGACTTCTGTTTAGCTGTTTAAATCTCTGAATCACATCACTATTTTTATTCACTGACTGTATCTCAAGTAAAAAGACAACACATGATGAATCTTATGTGACTTGTGTTGTGTTTCTTGTTTCAGTTATAATATTTCCTGTTTTAAAACCTGTCTCTTTAATCAAAGGAAAGTTCTACTTGGTTAGACTGAGTCAGATTTTCATTAGAGCATTGCAGGTATTGAGATCTTAATTTATCTACTGAGAAACAATATAATAGATGTACAACAAATTGTGTAAATAGCTGCAGGTGTAAAAGAAGAGAAAACAATACAAGAAAAGGAAGAGAGCTGTACATCCCCCAGCAATGTCTCTTATTATTATAGGAACAAAAAAAAAGCAGACATCTCATGACACTTGCTCGAGCTCTTGACACATTCATCAAACTCACATGGCAAATTAGCAACTGTTCTGGAAGGGACTCACTGGATCAATGAGACTTGTTCCTTTTCTTAGGATTATTATCATAAAACAAAAAGCCACAGAATATTTTCCTTGTGCCATGACATGTAATATCCCTCCCACCAATGTGTGAGTAGTAGTAGGGTATCAATAGTTGGAAGACAACAGCCATAAGAGTTATTGCTACTAGTTAAAACCTAGACTTGAGCTTGTTCCAAGGAGCATACTCCATTCCATCATACACAGAAAAAGTAAATATCCTCAGTAAGGCCAGTATTTTGTCAATCTGCCTCAGAAAGAAACCTTTCCCCAGATCCTACTCTAGTGATCTAAAACCTGCTTAATACCAGGACCATAAAGGTGTCATAACTACTGCCTTTTGCAGTAATATTGAATTTGCAGTAATTTGAAATAAGTCAACTGACCCTTCTGTTTCTGCTGTGATGTATTATACTCTTGGTGTTCATTTTTAGATGAATCAGAGCAGAATTTTTCAAAATTTAACATTTCTTTATACTAGTTTATGAAGTTTATAAACATATTGGGTTTTGTTTCACTGTGCGAATTTAGTATGCAAATGTTCTTCCTGATTTTAGAAGATATGATATAAAAATTAAGGGGCTGTATATATTTATTTACATAAACTTTCAAAATAATTAAATGCCTGAGGATAATAAGATATATGAAACAGCAGAAGATAAAAAGTAACTGTAAACATCAAAATACAGTTTTATATTTAATTTCGAGCAATAAATGTGGAATGTATCAGCCAGAAAATTGCTTTCATATGATGCTGCAGACTAATTCTTACATTAGCGTATCAATAATGTGGCATCGAGCTGTCACATGCAGCATGATTTCCGGAACAGAGATTAAAAATGTATTTGACAAATGACTCTTCTGCTATCAGTGGTACTTGATAGACATGGCTGTTACAGAATGCTGTCTGTAGTCTACAGCTATTTAATTATTTGACATCAGATTTAAAATACACAGTTAAGGATATCAGTACTCAATGAGTAAATACAAATACGTGTAAAGGAAGGTAATTTAGAAGTGCAATCATACAGATATACACCCTTATCTCACACATTTCATGCACATTTCTTTAACAGCAATGCTGTCTCAAACATGCTTATACCACGACACCACCACACCAACCCCCCCCAACAAAACAAACAAACAAACAATCAAACCAAACCAAAGCCAAAGAAAAACCCCACGCTAAGGGGAAAAACCACAACACTAAGGAAGCTCAGCAGGAGTCCCATTTTTCTGAGTCATGTCCCCAGGATCACACCTTAGCATGAGTGCTAAGCTACCAAATAGAGTTAACACACTAAAATATGTCAATTTAATGTATCTTATTTAGTAATCTCTTATGAAAAAAATCAGTCCTGAAAACTGAGATACAGTTAAAACTGGTGCAAACATACCCAGTTTCAACTGAGAAATATGCTTTAAAAGCATCAATTCATGGCTAATGAGCAATTAAATTAGAAAGACTAGAACAGCTTGAAAAAGTAGTGCAATGCTCAAACAAAAATTATTGATTTTGAGTTAAGCAATTCTACCCAAAACAAACAAATGCAATTCTGAAGCTTACCTGTCATTTCTAGAACACCAGTGCTATTGGCTTTTCCTCGGTTATTTTCTGCAAAACAGGTGTAGCGACCTTCATCCAGCTTTGTGACATTGATAATTTCCAGGCTCCCATCATCCCAGATATGTATGCTATGGGAAGTGCAAAAAATACAGGAGAAATTAGATATTATATTAGAAAGCAATGCTTCCTGTAGAAATGTAGTGAGTGAAAGAACAAACCACAAACATCATTTGAAAGCTCACATCTAAGTACGGGATTTATAAACACGCCTACAGTAAAAAATATTCAAAGAGACTGTGGGATGATTAGATGTCTCAGATTGCTGGAGCAAGTAATGTACTTCTATTCACTTGTACTCATTCAAGTATTTTTCTTAGAGTTTTATAGTACAATTCAAGTCTTAAACAAGACTGGTTAAAGCTGGATACCCTAGTAACTCTTTGAATCCATACTGCCAGCAACATTTCAGCACATTATTTTCCTAAAGTTACACATTCTCCTTTCCCTGAAGTCTGCTGAATGGAGAACTATCCTACAGGATAGATAGACACATTAGGCTACATTTTTAAGGCTCGAAGTGTTCATTAACAGTCAATACTAACCGGCTCCCATTTACAAGCAATTCTGTTCCTTTGCTCCAGGAGAATTTTGGCTTGGGAGCAGCTTTAGGCTTACATTCAATGATTACACGCCCTCCTTTAGCTGCTAGGATTTTCTTCTTCATAGGGTTCAGCTCAAAAGTAGGAGGTGAAGCTGAAAGCAAAAATTAACACAAATACTGCTGTTAGTAATTTTACTGTAAAATAGAATTTGTTTGCAACATGCAATAAATGACAGAACTATTGAATTGTTTACAAATGTCCATTATTTAGGCCAATGAGAAACGTATTAACGATACAGAGATGTACTGGGAAGTAGATGGTGATCTAAAAGAAACAGGAAAAATCACTACATAGTTCTGTGCTGTGTTACACTAGAGGTTTCTTTCTATTGATTTCTGAACTCTCATCTGAGCTTAATCTAACAAGATCAAAGTCCACTGAAAGTTTCTCTCTTTCAAAAGGCTTTTTGATCAGTCGTAATAAAATTCAGATTCCTGGAGATAAATTTCTTTAACAAGTTGCTCACTCAATCATACTTCCAAAGAATAGCTGGGTTTACTTTCCAGTGGTTTTAACCCTCTGAAGTTGTGCCCTTCTTATTCTTTGTGGTTTTCTGTTTGGCCAGGTGGCTTTAGGTGCACTCTCGGACATACAAGAGTAATGACACACAACTGTTGCAAGCATCAGACTTATGTCTCTGAGGTCAGATCTCTGCTTAGTAATTTTCCCTTTATTTGAAACCAAATAAAAGAAAAAAAGCTTTTAATTATTTTGCATCTTGGCATGCCACCATTAATCATGCCAGCAAGTGTTTGCATAGCCTGAGGAAATAAGGCTATTATTTAATTACAGAAGTACAGAGCAAAACACTGACCAATATTTGCATCTTACTAACACTAAATTTTCAAAATGTACATATAAAAAGTGTTCATTTGGTGTAAACCAAGCTGGTAGTGAGTATATAGTAATGGAAGAACACTTTAGAATGAAGCATTGTTGTGCAATGGTTTGGGAAAATCAAGAATATTTTAGTTCTTGAGAAAGTCTGAAGGCAAGTGAGAGATGGAAAGGACAATAACTACTGCAGGGAAATCTAGGAAAATATGTCATACAGCCAGTGTGTCTGCTCCAATGGAGTCAGTAAAAACATCAAAAATTGTTTTAAGGCTGAGAGCTCTGGATCTGAGAGTCACGCTTTCAACAGGATGCTTCCTAGGAAAAGACAATGGATTCATAACTACATCCAACCATCAAATGGCACAGCTATACTGTGTACAAACATTGTGACTTGGGTGTTATGGGTTGTAGAGAGCAAAAGCAAAGGGGAGAGTGAAGACAAAGAGCTTCAAAGGCCAAGTGACTGATGACATGGTTTCTTAAAAAGCAGATTTTGCCTCACAGACAAGTGATCGTAGGTGAGCACAAATGAAAATGCTTCTTAACAAGTTTTGCAAGCTTGAAAGTGTAGGCTGCAACTCTGTGTGCTTCATATAACTTCTGCACTATCAGTTCCTGAAGGGGAACAGCAGGAAACAAACATCATAAATATGAACAGAAAACATGCCCCACAAGTTGGTAACTATTCCTCAAGTTTTTGTCAAAAAACAGCTAAAGAGCTCAGGAAAACCCCTTCTCACCTAGACTGAGTGAGAGTTCTTAGTTTCATCCTCATGGGAATCTGTTACCAAACAGTATTTGCAAATATAACTGCTATCTTACTCAACCCTGAAATAGTAAATAGAGAAATAATCCCACTGACCCACAATCTTCAGTTCAGCATTTGCATAAATAATTCCGTGCATGTTTTCTGCTATGCACTGGTACATGCCGGCATCGTCAAAGGTCAGACTTTGCATTCTTAGTTCACCTTTTCGGAACTAAAACACAGAATCAATAAAACAACAAGATATTATTAAAAACTACATAAGCTGAAGAATCCACACCCATACACAATCTTTTTTTTATTATTATTATTT
>VYZT01048295.1:0-23151 GCA_013400735.1 Pomatostomus ruficeps
GGGGCTGGGAAATAGAAAAGTTGCATCTTAAGGCATCACCAGGGATGGCTCAGGGGTCTGGGTGCTTCCCTTTGGACACTGGGACATGATGAGCTGCCACCAGGAGTCTGGGCTGTTCTGGGAGTGCTTCTAGATCTCCAAGAAGTAATTAGGGTATCACAGTTATTTTTTTCAGCCTGCAGGGCTGCAGAGAAAAGCTTCGGGAAGGGAACTTTGACCTCAGTAAAGACCCAGAGGTTTCCCCAGCAGATTTCAGCTTCAGGGCCCTCAGGAGGCATCAGCTCAGCTGGAAAGGGGATTCTTGGTTCTGTGTCCCCAGGCGAGGAATCATGGAATGGTTTGGGTCGAAGGGATCTTAAATTTCACCCAGTGCCACCCCTGCCATGGCAGGGACACCTCCCACTGTCCCAGGCTGCTCCCAGCCCTGTCCAGCCTGGCCTTGGGCACTGCCAGGGATCCAGGGGCAGCCACAGCTTCTCTGGGCACCTCTGCCAGGGCCTCACTGCCCTCCCAGGGAGGAATTTCTTCTGTATATCCAACCTAAATGTCCCCTCTGGCAGTTTGAAGCCATTCCCTCTGTCCAGGCCATTGGGAATTGTCTCTCTCCATGTTTCCTGTGGCTCCTTCAGGCCCTGCAGGGCCACCCTGAGCTCACCCCAGAGCTTCTCCTCTCCAGGCTGAACAATCCCAGCTCTCCCAGCCTTTCCTCCCAGCAGAGCTACTCCAGCCCTCTGCTCATCCTGGAGCCTCCTCTGGGCTCTCTCCAGCAGCTCCAGTCCAATCCCGAGCTCTCCCTGCAGCTGGAGCAGCAGTTCCGGGGTGGGGATGGGGATTCTCCCAGTGCTGTCACTGCCAACCCCGATATTTGTCACCCTCAGGGGTGCCCAGCACAGGATGAGGTCCCTTAGGGCCACCAACGCGGGACAGCTGCAGCCCCAGCTGTGGTGACACCACCACCAGGCTCACAAATAAACTCTTCTCCCCTCCGCAATGGGATTTTTTCCAGCGGAGTTCACCGCATTCAAATATCTCATCCCGCGCGTTTTGGGCCACGGCGAGGAAATGAAAACCGATGGTGGCAGATTAGGAGCCCGGCGAGGGCGGGAATTCCCGGCTCCAGCTCTCTCCCAGCTCCCCGTGAGGCTCCTGGCCCTAATCTTGTCATCTACACGCCTGCACACACCGCAGTGTGACCGAGAGATAGCCGGCTCGGGGGCTCTGTCACAGCGCTGGTGTAGCAGAAAAATCAAATGTAACTTTCCAAGCTGCTTCCTCGGGAGTTTTTTTAGTTCTGACTCAGTGGTAAAGCTGCATTTTGAATTTTTCTGGGTGTTTTCCTGCATTTTGCATTTCCCTGTGTACCTTTCCCTCAGCACCACTTATGGGTTTCCTATCTAAATTAAACATTCCTGAGCTTTTCAGTCCCTTTTCCAGTGGAGGTTCAGAACATACCTGCGATTTTTCTGCCCTCCTGAGAACAATGAAGTGTTCAGAAGTGTTTGATCTCTACCCCGAAACTTGCTGCACTCCACTCCTCAGCAAGCTCGGGTTCTCACTAAGGAGCTCTGATTTTATCATGTCACTGGTTTGGGGTCCCCCAGTAATAATTAATCTGATTTTCTGATATTTTCTCTCATCATGTGGCTTATTATATCTTACAAAGGAAACAAAACACCCAAATCTTTCATTTTTAGCCTCAACCACTCATCTGTGTCCATGCAGAACATGAGCTGGGGGGATCTTGGCTGAGCAGGAAGGTTGGAGCTGTTGATTTTGACAAGAAGACAATACCTGGAAGCAGGATTTTGGTCTTTAAGACTTTCTCTTTTTTAATATTCGTGTAAAAAAAAAGAAAAATACACAACCAACAAAACAAATGAGCGAATAAAAATCCAGCAGGCAAAAAAAAAAAATAAAAGGCAGAAAATCTAAGTTTATACTGAGAGATACAAACCATGGGAAAAAGTAGCAAAGTTGTTAAAAAGAATGAGATCTACCTCTGTAAAATAAATTCTTAATGTTTAAAAACAATCCTTAAAACAAGTGCTTTGCCTGAACAAAAGGGAGGGGCAGCACTGAAATCCTGCAGGGATTTATTCCATGGGACCAACATCCAGCAGGGATTTATCCCAGGGCACCAACATCCCACAGGAATTTATCCCTAGTGCCCAATGTCCCATCGGGATTTATCCCAGGGGACCAACACCCAGCAGGGACTTATCCCAGGAGATCAACATCCCACAGGCATTTATCCCAAATGCTCAACATCCCGCAGGGATTTATCCCATGGGGCCAACATCCGGCAGGGATTTATCCCAGAAACCCAACATCTCGCAGGAATTTATCCCAAGTGCCCAATATCCAGCAGGGATTTATCCCAGGGGACCAACATCCCGGAGGGATTTATCCCAGGGGACCAACATCCCGGAGGGATTTATCCCAGGGGACCAACATCCCGGAGGGATTTATCCCAGGGGACCAACATCCCGGAGGGATTTATCCCAGGGGACCAACATCCCGGAGGGATTTATCCCAGGGGACCAACATCCCGGAGGGATTTATCCCAGGGGACCAACATCCCGGAGGGATTTATCCCAGGGGACCAACATCCCGGAGGGATTTATCCCAGGGGACCAACATCCCGGAGGGATTTATCCCAGGGGACCAACATCCCGGAGGGATTTATCCCAGGGGACCAACATCCCGGAGGGATTTATCCCAGGGGACCAACATCCCGGAGGGATTTATCCCAGGGGACCAACATCCCGGAGGGATTTATCCCAGGGGACCAACATCCCGGAGGGATTTATCCCAGGGGACCAACATCCCGGAGGGATTTATCCCAGGGGACCAACATCCCGGAGGGATTTATCCCAGGGGACCAACATCCCGGAGGGATTTATCCCAGGGGACCAACATCCCGGAGGGATTTATCCCAGGGGACCAACATCCCTGCTGAGCTGCTGTTGGCTGGGAGCTCTTCCCACCCCTCTGCACAGTAGTAACTGGACCTTCCAAGAGTCCAGCTCTGCAGAAATTCCCAGCTGTGGATTCTGATCCCTCCAGGACATCAAACACTCAGGGAACACCAGAATTCCACCAAAACAGTTTTGCCTGAGCTGCTCTCCAGCAGAGAAGTTGGAATGCTGAGGAGTGATGTTCAAACCCCTTGCAGATGCCGTTGAAACGGATTTATTGGAGAGTCTGGAGCCCTTTTTTATCCCTTTTTTCTGTTCATGGGCATTCCCAGAGCTTTTTTGGGATGTGCTCTGGAGCCAGGTGGGAACACACAGCTCTCTCTTCCCACAGAAGTTCTGCCATCTCCCCCTCTTCCCCCTCCAAATAAACTCCTCCCTGATGGACTGGCTGGAGGAGGCAAATCCCACTACGGAGTTAATCTTCCCATCCCTGGGGGGAGAATTCCCACCGGGAAACCCTGATGTTGGTGTCACACATCTACCGCTCCCCGGGATCCCTGCTCCGAAGGTAACTCTAATTAATTCCAAACGAGAAATGGAATCAAAGATGGCACCTGCGGGAGCACCGATGGCACGCGGAGGTGGGGAGCTGTTAGTGCGGGAATAACAATGGATTATGAGCGTTCCCTGGAGAGATCTGAAGGGATAAATACACTTTGTTATCACGGGCTCCGGAGGATGTCTCAGCGACAGAAATCAGATTAAATATCAGAGCAGATCAGCGCTGGGGTACAACCAGCAAGGCGAAGGTGGGACTGGGCAGAGGAGTGGCCAGGGAGGGAAATGCCCTGACCAGAGGCTCTGTTTGTTTTGGGGACAGTCAGGGGACACAACTGAATCTACTTCAAATACACAGCCATGATCACAGGGGGATTTTCACTATCGGAGCAATTAGGAAAGGGCGAAAGGCGCTGCTCCTGGATATCAGTTTATACAGAAAATAGGAGCCAAATGTTCTACTCCGAGAGCACCACACGGCGTTTTTTGGTCTCAGACCTCCTGGTGCTGTTAATACTAACGGGCAGTGGAGTAAAACCGATGTTCACAACACAGATACAACCTCAGAGTAGAGAAAACCTGCTAGAAAACACAATCCTATTTACAGACCGCTTGGTTTGCTGCACTTTTCCTTGTGAGGTTAAAACTCTCTGGCAGCACAGCTCGAGGCCAGCAGGGTGCTAGACGTAGTCGTATTTCGAGGGGTACGGGCGTCTCCCATCCTCGCTCCGAGGAGTTTCCTCATATCCTGCGCCCTTCCTGGCCTTGGGGTCAGCTTCGTACCCCGAGCCACCCTTGTAGGGCCCCGTCCTGTAGGAGATGTTGCGGCCCGAGGCGTTGTAGGACACGGCTTTGTAGCTGCAAGAGACACGAGAGGAACATTGTTGTCCTGAGTTTTGCAGTTTTTCAATGTTTCTCTTTGCTGTAGTACTTTCTCACGCATGCTGTTGTAAACATGGCCATGTTTTTGCTAACTGTCCTTGTTGTTTTCATTCCATTCTCCTAGGCGGAGACATGTGATAGACTTTTCCTTGACCAGTGTGATTGAGAGGTGGTAATTTCTACCTCCAATCCACGGTGATTTCTAAGAACATATAAATAAACTCAGAGAGTTCTGCCCTCTCTTCCTTTTGCCCTCTCTCTTTGGCCTCTCATTTTAGCTCTCTCATTTGGCTCTCCTTTTTGGCTCCTCAGCCTGGTCGGCTACGTGTGTTTGTGTCCATATAGTACAGAGAACATCCACAGAACATCAGCTGCCGGACTGCCCAGCGCTGTCCCCTCTGCTCGTGGCAGGTTTGGGGACCTTTGTGCTGTGCCACCCCTTGGAGGCACTCCCAGAGCTCAGCCCACCCCCTGGGGACAGGCTGCAAGTTCCTCCCAGGTTCTCCCATAAATTTATCCTTCTTTCCCTTGAATAAATCCCTCATGGAGTGATGGACCCCTCTGCAATAACCCCAGTGATGTCACACCATCCCTGGAAGGGTCCCAGGCCAGGCTGGGAAAGGCTGGGAGCCACCTGGTCTGTGGAAGGTGTTCCTCCAATGGCAGGGGTGGAACGGGGTGGGCTTTAGGTCCCTCCCAACCCAAAGCACCCTGGAATTCCATGATTCCATGTAAATCATGGCTCAGCTGATCTACCCCTGCTAACGATCTGACATGGAACTTGTAATTAATGGGCCTGACTCCACCAGCATGGTGAAAATGTCACATTTTGAGGTCGGTTCATGTGTGAATCATAGGGGCAGGGAAGGGAAATGGTCATTTTGGGACCACATGGGGCCTTGGCAGTGCAGAATTAATGCTCAGACTCTGATGTTAAAGGTCTTTTCCAGCCTGAAGGATTCCACGTTTCCATCATCACGAGAACTCTCGTGGTGGGAGTGTTACACATCCACACACCCTGGGCTGGCTGGGGGACACCAGGACACCCCAGGCTGGTTTCCTGCAATGCCTTCCCATGTCCCCCCCAGCCCAGCTTACCGGGATTCCTCTGGGACGAGCCCTTTGCACGCCAGGCACATCATGATGCCTCCCACGAGGGCCAGGCCGCCCGCCACCCACCCGACGAAGAGCGCCGAGCCAAAGGTGTACCTGCAAAACAGGCGTGGCTGTCAGGGGGTGCCAGGCCCTGGCTGCGGCTGCCGAGACACTCTGAGCAGTGCCACCCTCCCTCTGGACCCACAGACACACCCAGAAGTCCCGAAAAGTCCCCAAAAGTCCCGAAAAGTTCCAAAAAGTCCCAAAAAAGTCCTGAAAAGTCCCGCTTGCAGTCTGCACCCTGATGGCCTCCCTACCTCACCCCTGAGCTTCGAGGACAGAGACATCCCAGCCCATTTGCTGATCTCCAGCAGATAAAGAGGCTCTGCCTCCCAGGAATAACCTTCCAAGCCCTGCAGCCATCGCAGCACACTCACAGAGTTTGCCAATCCCTCAGCTGCAGCCCTGAGGGAGATTCTGGTCACGGAGCACCCACCTGTTCTGCACGTTCTGCATCCCCTGGAACATGCTGGTGCTGGACATCCAGAAGTTCGTCACCAGCATGTTGGCGAACACGGACACTCCGGTGATGGCACACAGGCCTGGGATGGGACAGAGGGACAGAAGGACAAGCTGAGAGCCACCCGGGGCAAGGACGCACCTGGGGCCTCAGGGAAGCACCTCCCAGCTCGGGAAAGGTGGGTAAGACCCTTCCCTGTGGCCTCAGCACAAAGGGGCACCCACAATGTGTTGTACTTTTCTTCCAGGTTTTCCTTTTCCTTGCGTTTACAATCCAACATCAGGACTGCAGTGTCACACAATCCCAAGCCAGACCAGCAGGAATCTTTCTCCTGGTGTGTTTTGTCACACAAATGAGTTTAACAAACAGATCATTGGACAAAACACCCAGTTGTGTACAATGATCTGTTTGTTAAACTCATTTGTTAAAAGATTCCTTTTAAACCTTTGTTTTACAGTGAAAAATATGGAAAAAATACTCCCTGCCAGGATTTTTTTTAATGGGAAAACACACTCTGTCAGGTGGGAGAGGAGATGCCTTTGGTTCATCACCAGGTGTGGCAGAGCAGCCTCAGGAGGTGGGAATTTCATCCACTCATCCAAACTGGGGTGGCCACCCCTGGCAATCCTGACCGTGACGCCAACCTTTGGTTTTCCTCAGCAGAGGAATTCACAAATACGGAATCACAGCCTGGTTTGGGTTGGAATGCACCTTAAAGACCAAGAATAAAAAGGAGCTGAGATGTCCAGAAGAGCTGAAGTCCAGAACTTTTGCCAAAAACCCTCACATGACGGTTTTGTTTTGTTTTGTTTTGTTTTGTTCTGTTCTTCCTTCCACAGTGTCCAAGGCCAGGTTGGATGAGGGTTGGAGCCCTGGTCCAGTGGAAGGTGTCCCTGCCCATGGCAGGAGGTGGAATTGGATGATTTTTAAAGTCCTTCCAACCCTACCCATTCCATGATTCCACGATTCTAAAATGGCAGATGGAAAATGCATCATTAAAGCCGTGTGGCACGAGGTGCTTTCCTCCTTCCAGCCTGCACTTATTGCAGTTGTGTTGGGTGCCTCATATCCCAACAAAAACCAAGTGTTGGGATTTGAAGGATTTTAAATAGGGACATTCTCCTTCCCTTTGGTAGGATTTAGATTTCATTGGATCCTTATTTCCAAAATAATGTGGGAAAACCTGTAAGTGCTGCATTAAGCATTTGCAGTTTGGAGGGAGCTGCAAGTAAGTTTTTCCTTCTAAGTTTTTATTTCACTTCTAAGTTTTTATTTCACTTCTAAGTTTTTATTCCTGTAGCCTTCTGGATATTTAAAACTTACAAACCAGGCTAAAAAAACTGGGAAATCTTCCTGAAATTATTATGGATAAAGCCTGAAACTGGTAAAAAATATTCAATATAAATAAAAGCCATAGTAATATATGAGAACAACATATACAAAACAAATCAAGAGATCGATTTCCTTTTTCATCTGTGGGATGTTTTTTCAGCTTTCCATGTTTTGTCCACGCAAACTTTTTGTTTCCAGAGATTTTTTTTTGTTGCCTAAAAAAAACCACTCGACCCCAGGAGATCAGGCTAGAGGGCAATGCCAACAACTTCAGGCACCAAGACTTTCTCAGTCCTCAATTCCAGGGAAATGCAGAACCATGTTAAAAACACGACAATTCCCACTTACCCGCAATGATGAACATGATGCCAGAGGTCAAGGTCATGTTGGCTTTGGCCGTGTCCTCCATGGTCCCGATCCGGATGCATTTCAGGGCAAAAATGCACACGAGGAGGCCGAGGATGCCCAGGACGATGCCCACGATCATGAGGGCCCTCACAGCCTGGAACATCGCTGCAAAGCAAACAGCAAGAGCCCTGCTGAGCGGCTGGAATGGGATTTGGCAGAGTCCTGGGGGGGTTTCAAAGGTTGTTTCTGTCTGAAAACAGAAACATTAAAGAAGAAAACCTTGGAGAATGAGCACTGGATCTGCTCTGTGTTATCTGGGGCACCTGTGGCTGTCAGATTTAACTTCCTGAAGAATTTGATGGTTTAGGCAGCATTTTTTAGACCTGTTCATTAGCACCAGTAGTGAAATTCCTGGAGAAGAGTCAGTGAGGAGCTGGGACAGGCGTGGGTTGTTCCATAACTACAGGGGTTCAGGAAGGGCTCTTCTCCCCTCTCCGGGCAGCAATGGGAGCAGACAGCTCCACCCAGCTCTCCGGGATATTCCCAGCTCCTGCACGGCTCAAAATGCAGATTTGTACATTCCTGGTTCCCAGGAAAGCGCAGGGAAAAGAGGAGAATCACCTCAACAGCAGGAGAGAGCACCCAAGCTCTGGGAACCATCTCCCTCACCACACCCTCCCCGTTGTCATTTGGAATGGCAGTCCTGGATAAATCTGTGCCTGTTCAGGAATAAAAACCCCAAATTCCCCATCCTGGGTTTGTTCAGCAGCATGCCATGAGCTGGGAATGCCAACAGGTCATGCCCATGGGAGCTGAGGCCTGAAGGAGACAAAAACCCTCCAGATTCCTCATGGTTGGAGTACGAAAGTCGAAGAAAAAGTAAAGGGAAACTTTCAACTTTAAACCCAGAGAAGTGGAGGGGGAAGGAGCGCTTGAATACCAGGGTGATTCTCTCAGAAGGTGGCACAGGTCCCATCTTTGCCCAGACACTTGTTCCCCCTGTACCCGAGTCCCTGGCAGGGACAGGCAGGCGGCAGGGCCTGGAGGGGGTGCCGGGAGGTATTTCAAGGGCTGTTGGGACTTGGCTGTTGGACTTTGCAGCCTCTCCTTGCCCTGCCACATGCTCCTGCACCCCTGGGTCTGGCTTTTGATGCCTGTCCCTCCTCAGGGAAGAGAAAGTGAGCGAAACCAGTGGAAAACCCATTCCACAGCCCCAGGGCCTTCCCTACCCTGCCTGTCCCCCCTTTGCTGGGTGACCATGGGTACAGGAGAGCACGGAGCCCTGGCTCAGGTTGGGAGGAGGGTTTGGAACCCTTCCCAGGAGGGTGCTGGGTGCCTGGGTGGCTCTCCCGGCCTGTGGGTGTCAGGAGGCCGAGCAGACCCACGCCGGAGCACAAGGAAGCGGGCAGGCTGCCATTCCCCAGGCCGGGAATACACCCCCTGCTCCCACCACCGCGGCTCTTATGACTCAATTTGCCCTTATCAGCTGATAACGAGAGCTAACGAGCCGGGGGTTTTCAATCTGCCATCCATCAGCCCCCAGGTAGGAGCTCATTCGTTCCGATCCAGCCGGGAACGGCGGATACGCCTTATCAGCCCTCCAAGGTTGTTCCGCAGCACCTGGTGGGAAGCAGGAAGGGAAGGAAATCGCAATCCTCGTTTGCCTCCACAACCATCAAAGTTTCCCTGCAAACGCTTTTGTTTCAGGGAAGGAAATCTCAATCCCCGTTTGCCTCCACAGCCACCAAAGAGTCTCTGCAAATGCTTTTGTTTCAGGGAGGGAAATCGCAATCCTCGTTTGCCTTTAGAACCACCAAAGTTTCTCTGCAAATGCTTTTGTTTCAGAGTGGGCAGGAGAGGCTGATAATCCAAGATCATGGATCATGACGGGAGTTCCTCCTTCCCAAGACTCTGTTTCATTCCTGGGTGTTTCCTGCAGGATCCTGGGTGTCATCACTGGGGGGTTTTCAACCCCTCAAGCAGTGACCCCAAACAGAGACCCCATGGAGAGTTTGTTGGTTCCCAATGATGCCTTAAGATTTAGCTTTTATATTTTTTAGACCCTGTACCACTTTAGTGTAGATCTAAAACTCCACACAGTCTGTTAACTGCTGTTCTCCCATCCTGCTCAGACACAACAAATCCTCTCCAGGCTGCACTCAAGGACACCTCGTTGGCCCAGGCCCCCAAAGATGGAAACGGAGCCTCTAAAAGGGGGGACAGACTTGGGCTCAATTCCATCATCCCCTGCAATTGTCACTGGAGAATGAACCCTGATCTGGGAATGGATCCAAACTGATCCAAGTGGAGCAAACTGGTGCCCCGGGGTCCAGCTTGGGTGTGGCCTCTCCCGGAGAGGCTCTGAGTGCCCGAGGTGTCCCTATTGAAGGCCCTGCAATAAATCCCCATTTTATTCTCTGAATCCTGTCTGGCCTCTGCTCTAGGGAGCCTCTCTCGGGCATCAGTTTCTGGCGACCTAGGTGGGACAGCGAGTGTTCCCCGTGCCTTGGGTGCCCATGGAAGGGGACAACAGGCAGAGCAAGCCCAGCAGCCAAGGATGCTCCATTTTGCTGCAGCACTGGAGTGAATCTCCATCGGAAGGAGCTGTTGGAAAGGGGAGGGAGAGGACAGAAAAATCCCAAATAACCCTCGGCAGCCGCTCCTGCCTCCGTGAGGCTGAGTTTTGCACCATCTCCTCTAAGGATGGAAAGGAGGAGAAGTTCTCCCAAGCCTCCTGTGGCATGGAGACCTCTCCACTTGGGACTTGAAGTGGGTTTGGAAAGGGACCGCTGCCATTCCAAGAGAATTTTGGCATCCACTGGAAAGAGCTGCTTTCCAAAGGTGAACGACCTCTGCTGGGAGGAAGGAGTGGAAGGGCTTAGCAAACAGAGCGGGAGCCGAAGGAAAAACGGTATCAGGAGCAGCAGGAAGCAAACAGCCCCGGAGTTACAAACCTGCCTTTCCCATGAGGGAGGAAAACCTGGCTTCCAACAAGGTTCTCTAACGAGGGGCAGCAAAAACACCGACAGGAACAGCTTCTCCAAATCAATAAAACCAAATAAATGCCAGGGAGGTGAAAGCACAGCCTGCATCCCCATTTTCCAGAGGTGAGGGAAACTGGATACTCGTCTTTCTTCCCAGTGGTGAAAAATGAGTGAGGTAAAACAAGGCATTTCAATGACCATCACCCGCACTTCTGTTGCTAATGCATAATAAAAAGGCGGAATCTGACTTTTTTGAGCAGTAATGATTGATGGGATATAGAAATTTTAGGGAAATTAAGTAAATTCCAGCAGGTCTTTAAGTTAAGTAAATTCCAGCAGGGACATTTTTCCTGTACGTTTGAAGAAATTAATCAATTAAATTAATAATAAATATTATTATGAGAATCATAATGAATCAATTAAATGAGAAAATAAGTCTGATGGGATATCTAACAGCAGAAATTGTCTGTGAGTGCTTTGCACGTTCCTTTATCGCCATATCACTTAAAAATAACTAAGAAAGTAAAATTTTGATTGGGATAAATCGACATCAGAGTGGTGGTTCCCGTTTCCTCATGGCTCATTTAAAACACAACCACCTGCACAGAGCATTATGAGGACATAGAGTGGTCAACATTTTGTTAGAGATAGCTGGATAAATTGAATTTTTAGTATTTAAAATAAATGTTCCTATAGGAAAAGCAACTCTAAACATCACCAAACGGGGAAGAAATCCTGAGGCTGGGTACCCAGGGATGCATTTATTCCATGGCACCTCTCAGAGAGTCCCGGGTCCTTGGCAAGGCTTGAGGGCATCCCTGAGGATGCAGCCCTGAGGATGGCAGCCCTGAGGGTGCAGCCCTGGCTGGAACCCACATCACGCTCGGATCCACAGCTGCCAAAGGCCCATGCACAGCAGTGCTGGCTTGGACCTTTGTGTGATCGAGCACCAGCAGTGAGAATCTACAAATTTACTGCTGGGCCGGGAGCTCTGGAATAGCCTCACATGCAGTGAGGTGGGAAAAACACCTCTTTTTGGGAAAATCAGCTCTTTTTGAGGAAAACAGCTCTTTTTGGGGAAATAAACTTTTTTTTGGGAGAATCATCTCTTTTTGGGTTCTCGTCACCTCCCACAAGACAACAACAGCCCTCTGCCCTCTGCCTCTTAGGCACAAACACCACCCAGGTGATGGGGAGTGACTGCGCACACCTTTCCCCTTCTCACCCTTCCTACCCGCGCCTCTCACAGGCAGATCTCTCCCATTCCAGCTCTCCCTTTGGAAAAACGGCACATTTCCATTATTTCCATTATCCTGTAGCACCACATGATTGCACAGAGCCCTTTTCCTTGTGTTTCCATCCCAAGGGACAACACCTGGGGGGTTAAACACCCCTGTTCTCAGCAGAGCTGTGCTGGTTTATGGCAGGAGCGGTGCTGAACCCTTGGTGCTCACCCCGAGATCCCTCCACATGCTCCAGGCTGTAACCCCACCAATAAAGGCATCATTTTGGCAATGAATATGCTCCTATTTCTACGTTCATACACTGGAAATGTCGTTCCTTGCAAAGTCCTTCAGATGACAGCCATGCAGAGCCCCTGGGTGGCACCTGGTGCATTTGTCCCCTACCTGGCAGCCCCAGGATGGTGAAGTACGGGCGGCACTCGGTGAAGCCGGAGCTCTGCCGCACGCAGCTCCTCCACAGCCCCTGGTACTGGAAGACGGCCGTGACCGGGTTGTCGTACAGGTCCTGCGTGCTCCACGAGTCCATGGCCGTGGCCATGATGCTGCCCCCAACGCCCAGCGAGGCCACCAGGAACCCCATCACCTGGCAGAGGGTGGTGGACATGGCGCGGCCCAGAGAGCGGCGGTGACACAGCCCCGAGGGAGCCGCGGTCCTAATGGGGCACCGGAGTCCTCCCGCCGGAGCCACCAGCAGCGCCGCTGCCCTTATCAGATGCTTTCCATGGAGAGCTGTTTGCTCAAAGTGTTTTTGCAAGATAGTCCAGTTTCACTCTGGCTGCCGGGGAGGTTTGTGCCGGCAGGGCCGCCGATAGGAGCTTTTGTCCTCTACAGGTGCTTGTCCTTCCACCTCGGAGCAGCCACGCTCTGCCCAGTGTTGGGCAACCCACTGGGGTTTGCCCAGCCCTTGCCCAGGAATTCAGAGCTCCCACCCCTTCCTCAGTGGGTGATTGAAGCAGAGATCCAGAGACAAAACCCAAACTTGTTTCCTTCCCCACCCTTCCCCAGCACGTTTCCTCTCATATTCGGATTTTAAGCTGGTTTTAAATGGTTGCTTCTGAGCTACCCATGATAGGGAAAAACACATTCTGCTTTCTGCAGAACAACCACCCAGGACATCCTTTGGCTCGTGGGGCTCTGGACAATTCCATGTCTCCTGTGGCAATCGCAGCCTCTAAGGTCAGGCACAATCTGTCTCTGCTTCCATCAGTTTTATTCAAACGTCATCCTCTCCACTCACTTTGGCGAGTTTCTATTAGAGGGAGGGTCAGTTCTGACCTCAATTTGCCAGCAAAAATAATAATAAAATGAGCAAAAACCAGACAAGGGAACCCTTGAGAGCCAGAGGTGGTAAAGAGCTGCTCATCCTCTGTGAGGGGCAGGGAATGCTGACTGAAATTCCTCCTTTTGGATAATAATTTGTGATAAATCAAGGCTGGAGGAGACACAGAAGCTGAAACAAGACCTAGGGATGAGGAGGACCTGGAAGACAGGGGGAAAATCACTAAAATGTGGTCAGTTCTCAATCTCATCCCTTGTGGTCCAACAGCAAGAACTGTGTCCCAGTCTAGAAAATCCGGTTACATCCGAGCCCTGATGCTCCTGAGCAGCTCTCCAGGGTGACTCCTGTCCTTCCCATGGCCCAGGACCTGCCTGCTTTTTTCTGGCCATCCAGGGGCAAGAGCCCACACCCCTTTTCCTGGGCTGAACCTCTCCAGAACACGTCAGAGGGGAGATATTCCTCCAAGAAACAACCCTGATTCCCAGTAATGCCTTCAGATTCAGCTTTTCTATTTCCCAGCCCCTGCCCTGCTTCAGTGTGGAACTCTCACACTCCCCACGGGCTGGCAGCTCCTGTTCTCCCGTCCTGCTCAGACACAACAAATCCTCTCCAGGCTGCACTCAAGGACACCTCGTTGGCCCAGGCCCCCAAAGATGGAAACGGAGCCTCTAAAAGGGGGGACAGACTTGGGCTCAATTCCATCATCCCCTGCAATTGTCACTGGAGAATGAACCCTGATCTGGGAATGGATCCAAACTGATCCAAGTGCAGCAAACTGGTGCCCCGGGCTCCATCTTGGGTGTGGTCTCTCCCGGAGAGGCTCTGAGTGCCCGAGGTGTCCCTATTGAAGGCCCTGCAATAAATCCCCATTTTATTCTCTGAATCCTGTCTGGCCTCTGTTCCAGGGAGCCTCTGCTCAGGCATCACCAGGAGCGTCACCCTGTGCCATCTGTGTGCAACAGCGCCCAGAGAAATGAACCCATGGGCTGCTCCCGGCTAAAAATCACCCTTGGGGAGGAAAACACAAAGGAGAGGGGGAGAATTAAAAGAGTGAAGGTATTTTTTCCCAGCTTTTTTTATATTTCTAATAACCTTGGCCACCTTTTAAATGGCTGTTTTTTCTGCTCAGTTGGACACCTGGGTGGTTGCAGGAACACCAGAGGTGGATATTCCATCCCTACATCCACGTTTGTTTGGTGGGAGGGCCCCACCACTCCTTCATCCAGCCTGGCCGCTGGTTCCAGTCACGTGCAGCTGGAGCAGCTCCTCAAACCAATGGGGGCCTTTTCTGCTCCTTCTCCAGTGTTTTACACCCCAGGCTCCACTGATCCCTCACAGGCACCTGTTGGAAGGAGAGCCATTCCCGGAATGTGCCCTGAGCCTTCTCGTCACCTCCCCACCCTTTCCTTGGGAATGGAATTTTCCCCTGTGGATGGAGACGCCGTGTCTCACCATGGCCCTGACTCAGAGCCATCAAATCCCCAGAGTTTTGGGTGGAGCAGTCAAAATTCACCATCAAAATCTCCAGGTGTGCAGGAAAACCCAGGAGAACCAGCCTGGCTTTGATTTTTGGAGGGCCAGATGGAGCCGTGTGTCTACAGAAGATAAACCAACACAGGGTTGGACATTCCCCACTGAAGCCTCACGTTCTGCCCCTAAAAATGGAGCTGAGGAAGGAATTTTGGGGCTGATGGTCACGCCGATGGGTTTGCACTCCCAGCTGGAGCTGAAGGAGGTGTTGGGGTGGGGAAAGGGTCGACGGGAGACCTTTAGAGGGGTCTCAGGAGCCCTGGTGACACTCAGGGCAGGAGGAGGTGACAGGGAGCTGCGTGTGTGTGTCACATTTATTGTTTTGTGCCTTTACACCGTGAAAGGATGAGAGACAGGAAAAAAAATTCCTCAGGGGTGTGGGATGAGGGCCAGAGGAGGAGTCCTCAGTTAAGGGTCAGACAAACACCCAACCGTGCCCAGCACTCCGATGTCATCATCGTGGAAGAATTATTGTGGTTTGGAGGGTTCTGTTTGCTCATCTCTGAAAATATCAGCTGAGGTGTCCTCCAGCCATCCCAGTGCCATTTCTCCGGCTCTGACTGGAACCACACTTGGAAAGAGTGGGAATTCAGAGCTCCCACCCCTTCCTCAGTGGGTGATTGAAGCAGAGATCCAGAGACAAAACCCAAACTTGTTTCCTTCCCAACCCTTCCCCAGCACATTTCCTTTGCCTTCCTCAAATATTCAGATTTTAAGCTCGTTTTTAATGGTTGCTTCTGAGCTACCCATGATAGGGAAAAACACATTCATCCCCTTTTCCCAGGAAACAGAAGATCCCCTGGGAGTTTCACCTGAACTGCTGGCCCAGAGCACAACCCAAAAGGGGCTGGGTGAGAGGAAAGCTGAGGAGCAAATCTGAGCATCTTCACCACAACCTGCTGCTCATCCCCTGCCAGCCCTGGGCGATGAGCACAGCCAGGAGAGGCTGAGGGATGGGAATCTCTCTCCGAGCACATCTGGGGATTGTCTCCAGTGTGGGAATTCCTGGCCAGAGGGTTTCCCAATCCTCATGGAGACGCTGAGCTGTGTCTGAGGAAGGGGAATGGTGAGGCTGCGGCTCACCGAGGAGCAGAGAACAGGGCTCCCATTGAGCACTGGGACAATTCCAGCGGTTTATCCAAACCAGGAGAAGAAGGGGGCTTTGTGGCCGCTCCCCTGTCCCCTTTATTCCAGCTCATAGTTCCTTATCTCTCCAGGCGTGGGCTCTGTGTTATCTCAGAACTGGTCCCCAGGCCCAGGCAGCTCCTGAATGTTATCGCCGCCTCTCCCACAAAAATCACCTCCAGCTCATGTTTGCTCTCAAATTTGCAAACACAGCTCACACCCTGCCAGCTGCTCCCGCCAGCCCGGCCTGCCCAGGCCCAGCCTAAGCACAGCCACCCTTCTCCTCCTGCCCCTCCACTGCCGGGCCCACCTCAGGCTCCAGGAGTGGGTGATCCGCAGCGAGAAGGGCGGAATGGCCTTTCTGGAATTCTGTGAGGGAAGTGGCTCATGGAAGGACCCCGTCCCAGCTCAGATCCACACCTCTGGGTGGTTCAGAGGGTGCTCTGAGGTCCCTCAGCAGAGCTGGGGCACATGAGGCTGTCCTTGCCTGCACATCCATGAGCTGCAGCCCGGAGCTGAATCTCCACAGCCTGGCTCCTCCTCTGGCCCTCATCCCACATCCCTGAGGAATTTTTTTTCCTGTCTCTCATCCTTTCATGGTTTAAAGGCACAAAACAATGAATGTGACACACGCACCCAGCTCCCTGCCACCTCCTCCCGCCCTGAGTGTCACTGGGTTCCTGAGACCTCTCTAAAGGTCTCCCATTTCCCCATCCCCACAGCTCCTTCAGCTCCAGCTGGGAGAGCAAACCCACCTGAGCCTCACACACATCCTGGCGGGATTTATTGAGTCTCCAGCCCACCTGGGCCACCTTCTGCACCAAAAACTTGATCTCAATAGACTTTAACAGGTTACAGCAGCTGCCTGCAGATATTCCAAAATTCAGAGCTGGCCTGGCTGGGTAAAAGGATTCCGAGCAGCAAACAGACCTTTAAGGAGGCCTTGCCATGGCCATCACCGGTGCAGGAGCATGACATGGCAATCAGCACTTCCCATCCTTGCAAACTGCGGGCACGGAACATTCCAGAGAGCAGAGATGCTGTCACCTTGGCCAGCACCCTGTCTCCAAAATCAGATTATTTGCTCTGGCTTTGCCACAAAATGATTGTGGCCTGCGTGAAATGAAAGAAAACCTTGTCAGAGCATCAATATGGAAGAGAAAAATCCAGAGAAGCCAACGTTGATGCTTCCTAGACATGAACTCTCCTCAGGAAACATCTACGTGCTGCTGCTACCATGCACCAGCCAAACTGGAAGTTGCAGAAAACCTGGGAAGTTGTGGTTGCATTTCCACGGGCTCTTTTCCCTCTGAGCCCTCTAAGAACATGGACATTTTTATCAGCTGGAGAAGCTGAACAGGCTGCTCTCAGACTGTCAAAGCAAGAAAATTCTCCTATTTCGAGCCACCAGGCCTCTGTCCCACAGCAGAGAGATCTCTCAGCCCTTCTGAAGGGGTCAAAAGGGTTTTGGATCTGAGGGAGAAATGTCCTTGGAAAAATTGCTGAGAAGTCTCCCGGAGCAGGTGTGGAGAAAAGACTCCAGCACAGAAACCAGGCAAATCACTGCCCATGAGATTGTAGTTCAGCAAAGTTGGGAGCAGCTGCAAAATTCTGCTTCGAGCAGAAAGCACCTCGTGATCTCCTCAGAGGTGAAAGCACCAGCCCTGCCCAGCTCAGCTTTTGCTGTTTATCCCTTATTTGTGCGCTCAGTTTCCAGCTGTGTCCTCCAGACCATCTCACGCCGAAGCAAAGTGAAAAAACAACAGCAGAAAGCAAAATCAGAACAAATACGTTCAGTCCTCCGGTGCCACATCTCACCAGAGAGCAGCTGTTTATAGCCGAGCAGCCAGAGCCACAAACTGCCTGGGTTATTTCTCATTTCTATCTATTATCTTGATTTTTCCTCAGTCTATTTGAAATTAAAATTCCCAGCTAAATTGAAGATCGATGACGGGCAAGACAAGTTTAATCTTTGCTGTGGGAGCGAGGGATCGAGGAGAAAAAAACCTCAGAACCCAAAACTTCCTCAACGTGCTCGGGTCACCTCGCTGCTTTGCCGGAGTCCTATTATTTTTATTCACTCCGGCACTATTGTTCCCAATATAAATTGCCATTGTCAGGATAATAAATAGGGGCTGATAATGGAAATGCTGACAAACCATTAACTCCGGTGTAGTTCGGGAGGGGGGTTTCACGGAGATCAAGGTGCTGCACCTTTGAAATGAACACGGGGATGATGCACTTAGATAATATCTGAATTAATAACAGGATTTTTAGCATCATTCCCCCCTCTCGGATTGGGGTGCAGCCTTTGCTGGTGGTGGGTGGGCAGGATTGGAGCAGCTGGATTCGGGATTGGGGAGCCAATCCCTAAAGCACAGCCGTGGGACGCGAGGCTTCGCTCCGGCTTCTCCGGAGACTGGAAGTGTCAGACCATCCATAACAGGAGGGGAAAACGGAGGCAGGGAGCAGGGGGGGAACTGCAGGAGAACGAGCCCAGTTCATTAAAAAAAGAGGGAAAAATTCCACCTGGTTTTGTAGGGCAGCACTGGTGACAGAAAGGATCGTTCGGGACAAAGCCCATAAATATTCACATTCCCACACGCCGAGCCTACAGCATCTCCCCGACACCACCGAGGGCGAGGGCGGCAACTTCGGGGGGTTCAGACACCCACCACCTTCATTTTTTATGGTTGTCCTTCATCCCTTGGGCTCTTTTTTTCCCTTTTTGCAATAAACCCGGCAAACGCAAGCGGGAATTCCACTCTAAGGTGAAGGTTCCATCAGAACCCCCGATATTTAGGATAGGATGCTCATTCCTGTCCTTGGCTGGGAGGGATCTTGTGGGATGGAGCTGAGGAATTATGGAAACACAGAATCCCCAGGATGGTTTGGGTTGGAAGGGACTTTAGGGACCGTTTTGTTCCACTCCCTGCTGTGGGCAGGGACATGGACACACCGACCTCCACCAGCCCCTCCAAATGCAGAAAAATCCTACTAAAGCAAGGAATCCATCCCCTCAACATTCCCAGTTTGGAATATTAACACCCACCTGACAGACACCAGTCTGGAGGTTTCGGAATTGCAAAAAAACCATCCCTGGATTTCTGCTTTTTGCCGTAGGGCTGAGGTCAGCCACAAAGGTGTTTTGAAAGAACAAACCCCCCCCAAATCTCGAGTATTCTGATTTCCTCAGAGTGGTTCCCAGAGCTGAACACTCAAAAAGTTTAATTTCTTCTTTAGTAAAGTTATAATTTTTGTCATTTTAAGCTTTTTGAGCAGAAGAACTGCAAGACCTGGAAGAACTGCAGCCCAGGCAGGATCAGGATTGTGTCCTTCTGGGAAAACGCCTCTCTGTACCCAAGAGTGCAAGCAGGGACATCCCAAACCACAGCTGCAGCGAGAGGACGACGCTCAGGGGTCCAGACACCAGCTGGGAATGAGGATCCAGAGAGGAACACCAGGAAAACCCAGCTCAGGGAGTGAAACTCCAACCCAGCTGGTCTGTGAGGCCACAGCCACGCTGGGTTATACTGGTTTGATTTGTGCCTTCTCTTGTGAGAAGCGATTTTTGAGCACAATGCCCCGTCCTGTGGGGTTTGAAAATGCCATTTTGCAGAAGTTCTGCAGCGATTCCCTGATTTAATTGGCTTCTTGCCTCCATTCTGGCTGTGTCAAAGCACAGAGGCCGGATGGGTATAAGAGCCTAAGTGCCTTTTTTCTCCCTGTATTAAGGCAGGAAGAAACCCCAGATAATCCTGTTGTAACCTAATTGTTTGCACCCCGAGATACTCCGGGCACAACTGGGCCGGGAATGATTCCCGTGGCAGAAAAAGCTGGAACCAAAGGAGAATTAGGGAGAAATCCAGCCTGGTGGTGTTAGCCCGAACGGAAATACAGTGAGCTGAACTGTGACATATCCTCTTAGGGAAGGATCCTCTGCATTGACAAGACTATTAGTGCTCCTGCTGGGGAGCCACACACAGCCGGGACAGCGATCTGTGCCCGAGCCACCACGGCACAGGGGACAAACCTCCCCGTGGGGCAGCCTGGACAGCACCCCAGGAGCCATAATTAGTGTAACGAGCTTTGCTGAGCCTCAGCTCGGCCATGGGAATGGCTTTGCCGTGAGGTATCCCCAAGGGACCAGTGATCCAAACAGGGCGAGCACCCGAGGTCCTTTTTGGCGGAAGTTTGGGTTGTTCCCCAGTGCAAAACCCCACAACTCGTGGCACAACCCTCCCGCCCCTTCCCCAGCGCCACCAGGCCCTACCTGGCAGCCCCAGGATGGTGAAGTACGGGCGGCACTCGGTGAAGCCGGAGCTCTCCCGCACGCACGTGCGCCAGAGGCCCTGGTAGTTGAAGACGGCGGTCACTGGGTTGTTGTACAGGTCCTGCGTGCTCCACTGGTCCATGCAGGTGGAGGCGATGATGCCCCCGATGCCCAGGGCGGACACCACGAAGCCCAGGGACTGGCAGATGGTCACCGACATGGTGGCGGGCGCGCGGGAGCGGGGCTGGGGCGGGCAGGCCGGGCGCCGGGCGCTTTTAGCTGGAGGCGCTGCCGACGTCACGCAGGCAGCCGGCACAGCTCCGGGCGCACCACGCACGCCTCCCCTCGCCTTTATCTGGTTCGGTGAGATAATTCCCTCGCCCGGTACCAAGAGCCGTTTGTTCCAGCTCGCTCTCTGTTTACCTTCTCCCTCCAGGCAGAGGTGCAGCCGGCACGGCTGGACGGGACCAGCGGGTCCCTCTGGAGAGCTTCCACAGAAACACCGGGAGACCGAGCATGGAGGGGCTTAAATCGGGTGAAATATAAAAATTATGGAGAACCTAATCCTTTCCTGGCAAGGACGGTGCTTTTGAGCCGAGTGGAGAGGTTTAGATCAGGTATTAGGAAAAATTCCTTCATGGAATGGGTTGTCAAGCGTTGCAGTAGGCTGCCCAGGGAAGCGTGGAGTGCCCGTCCCCAGAGGGATTTACCAGACGTGTGGATGTGGCACTTGGGGACGTGAGTGACCTGGGAGTGCTGAGGGAACAGTTGGATTTAATGATCTTACAGGGGTTTTCCAACCTAAGTGATTCCACGGTTCCTCAGCATGGCTCCATCTGGTTCAGCCAAAACATTTTGTATAAAAGAGGGAATCTGGCAGCAATGGGTGTTTGGGCAGACCCGGGGAAGGCAGCACTTGCTGAAGAGTCAAAGCTGTGACCCTGCAGTTTGCCGTGGGAGGATCAAGGGGAAAACACAAACAGCCAAAACTGCAGATTCTCACTCATTACTGTTTTACACCCCTCGTCCAAATGGGAATTTGGACTTGTTTCAGGAAGATGGCAGAGCACCCTAAGACACCTGGGCTTATTGCAGAAAATCCCTTTGTGAGGTCGTGTCTTGTTTGCCCGTTCTGCTCCATCCCTCACCACTTCCTTCCCAGCCCCGTTCTCCCCATTTGTGGTTGGAGAGGGAGACACCACTTTTATTTAAGATTATTTGTCCCGGAGCCCCAATTATCAATTCTGAAAGTGTTATGCCTGATACCGAACTTTGTCACACATCATTCATTAAATTCGTTCCCAAAATCAAACACCAACACGGGAAAAGACCACTCCAAAGAGCCCTCAGGTTTAAATGGGGTTTAAAAGGAAACCTTGGGGTTTAAATGGAACCCCATTTTCCTTTTTTTCCCCAAAAGAGCAGGATTGGTGATTCATGTGCTTTCTCAGACATTTTTTGGGCCCGGCGACACCCAGTCCCAGTGCCACGCCTCAGCCGCTCCGTGTTGGGGCTGTTCATTACTTTCGGTATCGGTCAACAGAAATTAATCACGGAAAGCTTTCCCGGTATCACGGAGCTAAATATAGAGCGTGAGTCGGGAGCACAAACACCCTGCCTGTGTTTGTCAGCACTGGGATCGCCTGGAGATGGAACAGACCCACGGCAGCCAAGGATTGAGTTCAATACATTAACTCAAGGGATAAATTCGATCCGCTTGGAAGGCCTGGAAAAAGCGTCTCCGCTTGGTACACATCGATCCCTGAGTGGGGAGTGCCAGATTTTGCTCAAATTGTCCCCCATTTATTTCAAAATGTGCCAATGAGTAGGGTCCTGGTGCGTGAGCAGCAGCGTTCCCAACCAAAAATATCCTAAAGTTAACAAAAAGGAGAGTTTTCTCTGCTGAGAGGACCTCTCAGTGAAAATTCCCAAGGACGGAGCTCCTTCAGCCACCTGAACTTGATGTGACCGGCGTAACTCACCTCACTTATCCCACACGGCAGGGATGGAGTGGGGAGAAAGCCTTCCTGGTGTGTTTTCCCAAGGAATGATTCTGCAAATGGCTCCAAATCCCTCCATCGCCGATGCTGTGACTGCTTCAGTGGGGAATGACACCTGTTAAAAAGGGAAATTCGTGCTGTTCTCCAGGATTTCAGTGATTTAGCCGGGATTTCAGTGATTTAGTTGGGATTTCAGTGATTTAGCTGGGATTTCAGTGATTTAGTTGGGATTTCAGTGATTTAGCCAGGATTTCAGTGATTTAGCCGGGATTTCATGATTTAGTTGATTTCAGTGATTTAGCCAGGATTTCAGTGATTTAGCCGGAATTTCAGTGATTTAGTTGATTTCAGTGATTTAGCTGATTTCAGTGATTTAGCCGGAATTTCAGTGATTTAGCTGATTTCAGTGATATTTCTGCCTTGCTGCTGCCCGTGGGAAGGGGACCTGGAGCCACCAGCCCCTTCCCACCACCTCCACAACCCCTCCAAACTTCTTCCTTCCAGCACAGCGGGGAAGATTCCTCCCGAATGTGGGATTTGTCCCTGCCAAGGAGGACGCCTGGACAGCCTAATTATTTTATTCATAAGCCGGCCTTGCTCTCAAAGGCATCTGGGTGACCCATCTAAAGCGGAGTGAATCCCCGGCCCCGGAGGAGCCCCGCGCCGCCTGATCCCCCCGGGGAGCTGGGGCTGGGTGGCGGGGGAGCCGCCGGGCGAGCTCGGCGCAGCCGGACAATGAGGAACACATTGACAAAGTGTTCACATTATTGGCTGATGGGTCCGCATCAGTCACTCATTCACGAGCACAAGGTCTAAATTGCAGAACCAATTAACGGCACTAATAGCCCTTGCCTGAATTAATCTTTGAGACAAAAGAGGAGAGAAGTGGAAGAGCTATTAGCAAATCAAGCTGTACCATCCCTGCTTTATTGCGGGAATCTAAGTGTCTGTATTTGGCTATTATGAACTGACTGCAATTACAGCCCTCATTTAAAATGATTAAGTGGTTATAATTATTTTTCAATTAAAACTTAGATCTTCCATTTATACAACATTGCAGGCT
>VYZT01048295.1:23901-56827 GCA_013400735.1 Pomatostomus ruficeps
AGCTGCCATAAGAGAGCCAGACCACACCAAAAGTCCCCCCTGCCACCAGGATGTGACCCACAACCCGGAACAGCACAGGCAGCTCTGTCCCAGACACTGGGCACAGCAGGAAATTCAGAGAGGAGGTTTTGCAATCCTGCAGGGAGGGCTGGGCCGAGGGGTTGACTCAGAGGCGCAGGGGCAGCAGTGTCACCCTGCCTGTCCCAACACATCACAGCAGCACCCACAGCTCCCCACCCACGGGGTCTCCGGGGAGCAGCGAGCGGCACCTTCCCTGCAGGAGCTCCTGAGCTCAGCCACACAACAAATCCTCTCCAGGCTGCACTCAAGGACACCTCGTTGGCCCAGGCCCCCAAAGATGGAAACGGAGCCTCTCAAAGGGGGGACAGACTTGGGCTCAATTCCATCATCCCCTGCAATTGTCACTGGAGAATGAACCCTGATCTGGGAATGGATCCAAACTGATCCAAGTGGAGCAAACTGGTGCCCCGGGCTCCATCTTGGGTGTGGCCTCTCCCGGAGAGGCTCTGAGTGCCCGAGGTGTCCCTATTGAAGGCCCTGCAATAAATCCCCATTTTATTTTCTGAATCCTGGCTGGCCTCTGCTCTAGGGAGCCTCCCTCTCTCGGGCATCACGGGCAGGAGGAGCTTTTGTCCCCCACAGAGAGCTCAGCAGAGCTCTTGAGTCACTTGAGCCGTCCCAGGACCAAATCCTGATCTTCAGCCTTCTTGGAAAACCTTCTCTGTTCCCAAATGTCCCTTTGCAGCTTGGATTCCCACCAAAGCAAGGGGTCTGAAGAGATTCCCTGGCAGGTGATTCCTTGGGAGGTGATTCCCTAGAGGTGATTCCCAGAGGTGATTCCCTGGAGGTGATTCCCAGGAGGTGATTCCTTGGGAGGTGATTCCCTGGAGGTGATTCCCAGAGGTGATTCCCTGGAGGTGACTCCCGGGAGGTGATTCCTTGGGAGATTATTCTTTGGGAGGAGATTCCCTGGAGGTGATTCCCTGGGAGGTGATTTCTTGGGAGGTGATTCCCTGGGAAGTGATTCCTTGGGAGGTGATTCCTGGAGGTGATTCCCAGGAGGTGATTCCTTGGGAGATAATTCCTTGGGAGGTCTGGAGGTGATTCCCTGGAGATGATTCCCTGGGAAGTGATTCCTGGAGGGAAACCAGGGTGAACTCGGTGATATCCCAGCTCCTCTCACCCCTCTGCAGGATTCCATTATGGATCAGAATTCCTGCTCAGCCAAGAGCTCCCCAGAGGAGCAGAAATGGCCCCTGCAGCTCCTTCCCAGCCCCGGGAATGCCGCAGCCACGAGGTGACCCTCTGGAATGCCACCACGTGCCAAGCCCCTCATTGTCACACACAGAAATCCGTGTCACACCCGCTCCAGCAGCCCCAGGTCACCGTGGGGACGGGCAGGGTGGTTTGTGCCATCCAAAGCCCAAACAGATGGCGAATTTCTGTGCCCAGGATGACGCATCTGCCACAAGCAGCATTCCCGGCCTCTTCTCTCCCAGCCTTTGTTTCCTTCCCGTTGCTTTGACTCCAGCAGATTCCCCCTGGAAATTCGGGAATTGTGCTCGGACATAATGCAGCCCCCAGCTTTGCCAGGACCTCAGGCCTGGCATGGAAGAGAACAATCGTGTCTGTCTCCAGTTGCTTTGGAAAGAGAAAATTCACCCTGGCAGAGCTGCACTGGGGGCAGAAAGAGCCTGGCACTCCTCTAAATCATCCTCTTTTCTTTTTATTTTATTATTTCTATTTATTTTTTATTAATTTTATTTTGTTATTCTTATTTTTTTTGCTTGTGTTTCCTTCTTGCTGCTGAGAAAACCTGTGTGGGCCAGGCCAGAAGGGGGAAAGGAAAGGAAAGGAAAGGAAAGGAAAGGAAAGGAAAGGAAAGGAAAGGAAAGGAAAGGAAAGGAAAGGAAAGGAAAGGAAAGGAAAGGAAAGGATCCAAGTTTTCAAGTGGTGAAACTGCTAAAAACCATCAAATCCAGAGCAATGGCAAAGCTTCTCCTGCAGGGATCACTTTGAGAAAAAAAACCAAAACTGTGCATACGTCACTGGCCATATCCAGGATATTCCCAGGGTTCTGTGCTGCAAAGCAACCCAGAAACATTTGGGGAATGAATTCCCCCCAACCCAGAAACATTTGGGGAATGAATTCCCCCCAACCCAGAAACATTTGGGGAATGGATTCCCCCAACTCAGAAACATTTGAGGAATGAATTTCCCGTCAGGCCCAGGGGGAAGGAGGAGATGCTGCACCCCTGAGGATGGGCTGTGATCAGAGCCCCTCACTTTGTCCCTGTGTCCCTGTGGGAGCAGCCTGACCTTGCACGAGGTGTCTGGGAGGTGCTGGCTTTAAATTAATCCCAAAAAAAGAGATTTCTGTGCTGTGACCCGAACACACAAAGATTTGTGATTATTTTGTGGTTTTGGGAGTTGCACAATCCATGGAGATTGTGCAAATTTTGGGATTTGCAGGAGTGATGGGGACACACCAAGCCAAGGTGGAAAAAAATTACTTTTTATGGTGGAGGATCCAAACTCGGGGGAAACTTCCCCAGTGAATGATTTTTTGCAAAACCATCAGGGTGGCGGGGGAAAAGCACCGAGTGTTGGAGTGGCAGGGAGGTGCCAGCAGCACCAAGGGGGACACCAGGGACATGTGGCCTCTCCTCTCAGGACATTCCCTGATTCTCTGCTCTGTTCCCACCTTCCCAAACCCAAAAATCTCTCCGGTAAAGCAAGGCCACAGGATGGCAGCAGAAACCTAGCGATGCCGCGGCAGCAGCAGCCGCGATTCTCAGCCCGCCTGATGGACTCCCCCTGTTCCGGGCAGTAAATTGAATCATTTCATTGTCTGCAGGAAATTTCTGCGGTTCTGCAGCCGGCCCGGAGGAGATGGCACAGAGATAAGGGACGGCGGTGCCCACGCAGCCGGGCAGCCCCGGGGGCACGGCGAGGGCTAGGGTTAATTGGGGGGAGAACTCTGCTGCTGCTTCTGAGACACTGCGCAGCCACTGAGCGCTGATTAAAAAATAAATATACATTTAGAGAGGCTGCTAGGCCACCTTCCTCCTCCTCCTCCTCAGCGCCGCTGCTCCCCCCGAGCTCTGCTCAGCCAAGCTTCGCCCGCTCAGCCTTTCCGGCCCATTTCAGGTGCCTCGGTGCTCTTCTCCCTCTTCCCTCCTTTTTATTGACTCGTCAGGCTGAGCTGGAGGCAGCCCTGAACGCACAGCCGGGCACTGGGCAAGGAAAACCCCTGGAGCTGTGACAGGGACAGCCCTGGGCCATCCCACCCCATCCCTGTCCGAGCTGCATTTCCCAGAACAGCTCTGGGTCACCCCATCCCTGTCCGATCCGCATTTCCCGGACCCTCCCGAGGCCACCCCATCCCTGTCCGATCTGCATTTCCCGGACCAGCTCTGGGTCACCCCATCCATGTCCGAGCTGCATTTCCCGGACCCTCCCGAGGCCATCCCATCCATGTCTGATGTGCATCTCCCGGACCCTCCCGAGGCCACTCCATCCCGGTGCCACTCCATCCCTGTCTGATCTGCATTTCCCAGACCAGTCCTGGGTCACCCCATCCCTGTCCGAGCTGCATTTCCCAGACCAGCTCTGGGTCACCTCATCCCTGTCCGATCCGCATTTCCCGGACCCTCCCGAGGCCACCCCATCCCTGTCCGATCTGCATTTCCCGGACCAGCTCTGGGTCACCCCATCCATGTCCGAGCTGCATTTCCCGGACCCTCCCGAGGCCATCCCATCCATGTCTGATGTGCATCTCCCGGACCCTCCCGAGGCCACTCCATCCCGGTGCCACTCCATCCCTGTCTGATCTGCATTTCCCAGACCAGTCCTGGGTCACCCCATCCCTGTCCGAGCTGCATTTCCCAGACCAGCTCTGGGTCACCTCATCCCTGTCCGATCCGCATTTCCCGGACCCTCCCGAGGCCACCCCATCCCTGTCTGATCTGCATTTCCCAGACCAGTCCTGGGTCACCCCATCCCTGTCCGAGCTGCATTTCCCAGACCAGCTCTGGGTCACCTCATCCCTGTCCGATCCGCATTTCCCGGACCCTCCCGAGGCCACCCCATCCCTGTCTGATCTGCATTTCCCAGACCAGTCCTGGGTCACCCCATCCCTGACCCATCTGCATTTCCCGGACCAGCTCTGGGCCATCTCCATCCCATCCCTGTCCGATCTGCATTTTCCGGAACAGCCCGGGGCCACCCCATCCCTGTCCGATCTGCATTTCCTGGACCTGCCCTGGGCCATCCCACCCCATCCCTGTCCGATCTGCATTTCCTGGACCTGCCCTGGACCACCCCACCCCATCCCTGTCCCATCTGCATTTCCCGCGTGTTTCACCGCCCAGCAGCGGCCGGGGCTGTGCGGGCACTGCAGGGATGTCACAGACTCCAAATCGCTGCTGCTGCTGCCTCTGCCCTCTCTCCCTGCCTGTTCTCTCTGTAATAATTCCGTTTTTTCTTCAAAAGGCAAATATTAGGGATTGATGCAGGCAAATAAGGGTGGTAACCACAGCACTGTAGTTGTTCTGCCTTTTTTATTTTCTGATTTTCATGTTTTGGAGACCTCGGACAAAGAAATAAGATATAAATTGTGCATACAGATATCCCATGGTGATGGGATCATGGAATGGTTTGGGTTGACAGGGACCTTAAAGCCCATCCAGTGCCACCCCTGCCATGGCAGGGACACCTCCCACTGTCCCAGGCTGCTCCAGCCCCGTCCAGCCTGGCCTTGGGCACTGCCAGGGATCCAGGGGCAGCCACAGCTGCTCTAGGCACCCTGAGCCAGGGCCTCACCTCCCTCACAGGAAAGAACTTCCTAATGAAAAATCTCACCCTGTTCTCTGCCTGTTTTAAGCCATGATCAGTCTCAGCTAATATCCAGCCAGAAATTTGGTTTATTTGATTTTTTAAATCAAATTTAACTCTTTTGCAGCATTGCCGAAAGCAAACCTTGCGCTTTTCCTGAAGCCAGGTTTGGAATTTTTAGTAGCAGACCTTCACCAGCCCCTCTGACGTGTCACCTGGAGGCAGAAGGAGACAATTCCCTGAATCCGAGACATCCTCATTAAAGCCACTTCCCTCTGGCTCTGAGTGCCCAAATCTCCAGGTGCCACTGCCAGGGCTTTGCAGAACTGCATGGGAAATGTGGGAATGGCAAAAGAGACCGGAGCAAAGACACCAGCAAAATTCTGCCTGTCCAGATTTCGCATCCAGAGCTGACTCCCAGCCTGACTCTTCCCTTCCCATTCCAATGCCTGCAGCTGCGGGGGCTGCCCAAATAACTTATTTAATTCAGAATTAAATAACTTATTCGGCTATTTTCCCCCTCAGCAGGGCAGTGCTGCTTCCTCCCCTCCTGAGGGAATTTTTCCCCTCTGAGCTGTTTTTCCCACCTCCTTTTCCTCTCCGAGTCGTGGCCTTGCAGGGAGCATTTCATTCCAGGAATTTGCTGCTGGTTTTGTAACGAGACCAAGAAAACTGCATCCAAAGCAGTGGGACACAGAGCTTGGATTTCTCCTGGGTGACAGACACCTGGGGGACACCAGTGTCCCAGAACTCAGGGCCAGGGGACACAAACGAGGCTGGAAAAGGGGAATTTCCAGCAAGAGCTGCTGGATGGTCAGGCAGGGCAGCTGGAAAAAAATCCATTTCCATTCTGACCACTCCAAACGATCCCTCCAGTGGGGCTGGAGCAATGGGGAAGTTCCTGGGGTGCAGCAGCATTGCTGAACCCCTTGGGGAGCAGAAATTCCTCAGTTTTGAGAGCTGGGGAGGGAATGAACCCCTGGCAGCTCCAGTGAGGCCAAACAGCCCCGTGCTCAGGCCCACCCTGGACACCAAACGTCACCTCTGGTGTCAGAGGGGTCTCCAGCCCCTGGGAGCTGCTGGGTTTCCCAAATCCCAATTAGGAAAGTCCATCACACGTGGCCTAAGCCCGTTCCTGTGCCCCAGGAGTCCCTGTCTGCCTTGAACCAACATTATCAGCAGCAGCAAGGCCCCAGAGGAAAGGCTGTCGAGCCTCCGGGAGCCGTGTCCCTGCAAAGAGCCATCCCGGGGTGATCCCTTTGATTTGGCCCCGAGAAATCCCATCAAAAGCTGCCCGAAATTGCTGGCTCATAGGCAAAGAGAAGTCATTTCATCCAGGCTTTGGGGGAGCTGCATCCCCCTTCGATGCAGCAGCCAGCGAGGCCACAACTTAATTGTTGTTTTGGAGATGAACGCGATATCTTCCCAATATTTGTGCCAGTGGTGGGTACTTTGAGCTTCTTTCACTCGCAGGATACAAAACCAAGCAACATCATATCACTACCCAGTTACCAAGGAAACTGGAGAGAAAGATAGAAGCGTCTGGGGTTGCACACTTTGTGATCTCCCTTCATTAGCTCATTGCTTGACATCAGCTGCTTTCCCGGCTCCGTTTCTCCCTCTGCCTGCAAACCACACAGGAACTGCGAATCCAAATCTCTCCAAGGAAGGTGATGGAGCCACGGGGCAGGAAAACTGCTGGTGGGTGTTTGCCGCTGGATCTTCATCCCAAAGGACAGCTGGACACCTTGAAAGGGGTGGTTGTGTCACAGAGGAGGGACTGGCAATGCAGCTGTTGTCCCTCTGCCTCGGTGGCCTCAAATGTTGGGTTTCATCCTCAAAACACCTCCACGGCCAGAGGCCAAGCCGTGATGTCCACCCTGCCTGGCGTTAATTCACTCTGGGTACAGCTGCCAGCTGGGATTGACCCCTCCATGGTCACAGTGTCACTGTCACTGCACCGGAAAGGCTGGGGGGTAACACCAGTGCCAGAGGAAAATCCAGCCTGATCCATCCTGAAAATGCCCTGAATCCAGGGGAAAATGGGCCTGATAAAGGTACAGCAACAGCAACAGCTCCCTAAATGCAGTGTTGGAAAAGCACACAGGTGATTAAAACACAACCTGAATAAATAAAACACGTTTGGGAGCACATCGAGAGAGGCTCAAATGCTCCTCACAACAGGGGAAGAAGTTTCCTCAGAGAGTTTTAGAACTCGTTGGATGGCAAAGAGAAGCTGGGAGGTTTCTAGGAAGGAATTCCTGGCTGTGCGGGTGGGTAGGCCCTGGCACGGGGTGCCCAGAGAAGCTGTGGCTGCCCCTGGATCCCTGGCAGTGCCCAAGGCCAGGCTGGACGGGGCTGGGAGCAGCCTGGGACAGTGGGAGGTGTCCCTGCCGTGGCAGGGGGGGCACTGGATGGGCTTTAAGGTCCCTTCCCACCCAAACCATTCCAGGATTCTGTGTCCATCCTGAGGCCACCCTCCACAGCCCTCTCTGGATTTCCATCCTGCTCCCTGTTCCTCACTCCTGGCATTTGTGACTTGAACCACAGCCAGACGTCACCAAGGCTGTGCGTGCACTTTGTGTGTCACACAAACCGGTCAGAGGTGTCCCAGCAGTGCCAAATCCTCAGGCAGGTGCTGCTGGCAAACACGTTCCTGCTGCAGGGGAGAACATCGGGGAATGGGACACACTTGGAGAAGCCGGAGCGGGATCCTTGCCCAGGGACTCCCATCTGGCACCTGAGCACTCAGGGCTGGAGGAACAGCCCCAGCCTTTGTCACCTGCTGCAGTGCCAGCGCTCCTGGGGCTTAATTCCTTGTCCTCGTCAGTGCAAGCCCCACTCTGTGTCCTGGCCACACCGCCCGGCTCAGGGCTGGGGTCACAGGCCAGGCAGGGCCCTCAAAAGGATGTCACCTACACCGAGTCCTGCTCGCCATGCGCTGCGGGAGCTGCTGAGCCAGAGATTCCCCACCAGACACGCACTGAATACAAAATTCATACAAAAAATAACCAGCTGCAGGTAAATCAAGCTCCAGCTATCCCTGCCTTCCCTGTTTTGCTCTCCACAATCCCAAAGATGCTGATAAACTTGGGAAATTTGAGGTGTGGGTGCCTGACACACCAACCCTTGCACACCCCCACTTTACACCCGGGAGATTCCACCTCCAGCAGCTCACTGTGCCCTCTGTGGGGGTGAATCCCCACCCTGGGCACATCAAACCCAAGTTTGATATTCCTGAGGTGTTCCCCCTCATTTCAGTCACACCTGGGAGATTCCAGCCTCGTGCTGCCTCCTCAGCTGCACCCCGGTTCTCCCAGAGCCAGGAAGGGTGTGGGAGCCAGCAGGGCCACGCCACAACCATGGGAACACATCCCGTGGAGCTCAGGAGGGAAAATCTGCACAAACTCCTCAGTGCCCAGGGCCAAGAGGGAATGGGAAACTTTGGGATGCCTGGGAAGTTCCACCTGGACATGAGGAAGAACTTTGGGCTGTGACCAAGCCCTGAACACGTCCCACAGACGCTGTGGAGTCTCCCTCACTGGGGACATTCCAGAGCAATCCACGTGCTCTGGAATGGCCCTGCTGGAGCAGGAAGGTGGAACCAGGTGAGCACTGTGGTTCCTTCCAGCCTGGCTCATCCTGGGATTGTGTGATTATTTCTGGAACGAGGGGTTGGGTTTGTCGCAGCAGCATCTCCTGGGGGTGACAGCAAAGCGCTCACTGATCTCTGGTGGCTTCAGGGTTTGGTTGAGTTCGTTTTTGGCAGGGTCTGGGCTGGGGACAGGCAGGAGCCAGCTCCAGGTGGCACTTCCCTGCCTAAGGGACAAGCCCAGGGGACAATCAGGGCCCATCTGTGCTGCTCCCTCAGGAGGCACCTGAGACAGGCCGGATTTGCCGTGGGAAGATGATGGAAAAGCGGGATTGGGATGGTTCTGTGGCCCTGTCCGTGTGTCAGTGCTGAGCTGAGCTCACAGCCCGTGCTCACAGCACATCAGCCATCCCCTGCCCTCGGGGAAGGAGACGCTTCCTGGCCGACTTTCCAGCCTCTGTCTCCTCACAATGCTGCTTGGCTCCCAGGAAAGCATTCCTGCTTTTCCATCCTTCCCCCCGAGAACGCAAACAAGGACAGGTCACTTGCCTTTTTGTACGAGCGTCTCTCTGAACATCTCGGGGAGGGGGAGAGGGAGCAGAGGCAACAAACGGCACAAAACAAAGTGAGGCAACACTTTTAATTGGAAGTGTTTTGTTTTCGCCGGGATTTTAACTTTGGAGAGAGCCTCACAAATACTCTCTCAGGGTCCTCCGCTGAAGGGCTTTATTCCGCCGCAGGCGCCTTTCATGGTGCAGCACAATAGCTTTTGTTTCAGAAGTATGGGGCAATGAGGACCTTGAATGCCAGAGGTCTGTATTATATCCATAACTGTAGATTTGGATGGTGGAACGGAGGTTGGGGGGAAGGTGAGAATGAAAAATTTCTCCATTGTGTAGATGGAGTCCTTCCAGCAAACACTGGCACAATAGGAAGCACATTCTTAAGAGCTGAAGCAGCCTGTGGATAAAGACTCCCTCATTTTGTACATAATGGTCCCTGTGCTTTAACCTTGTACAGCTGCTATGACACCTGCTTTTCAAAGCCTTTGTGGCAGAACAAGCAGAGCTTTGTCTGCCATACACATTCTGTGCCACACATGTTAACATTTCTCTTTTTGTATTTACTTTTGTTTCCCCCACCTTCTCTCTCTCTTTTTTTTTCTCCTTCTTCTTCTTCTTCTCTTTTTATTTATTTTTTTTTTTTTTGGAAACACAACAGTTATGAATGAATGGCTGAAAAGTAATTTCAGCCTTGATTCCGGCGTCGTGTCCAGTCTGGAAGTCTGCAGATATTGTGATGCAGAATAAAGGGCAGGTATTAGGCTGGGGAGTGCTGTGTTCCCTTCCGAGCAAAACATCAGCCTTTGTGTCTCCTTCCTGCTTTTTCCCCCGTTCCCTCCCTTCCCATCCCTCTGGCTCTGCTTTGAAAGGGTGGCAGGAGCCAGCCCCGCTCAGCTCCCTCCCAGCAGGAATTGCTGCAGGACTCTGGCTCACCCAGCCCTGGCCTCCATGGGATTTCTCTGGGATGCAGGAGGGAAGTGCAGGTCACCGTTCCCAGGAGGAGATGGAAAAGCTTTGCAACACCAGAGTCCTCGAGTGGCTTTTCTTGGGCAAGGGTCCAACCCTGAGCAAACCAGGCCTGCAGCACACGGGCCTCCCCGCCCTGTGCCAGCTGCAGGGCACAGACCTCGGGTCCTCCTGGATCCCCTCACAGCTCCCCCATTCCCAGGATTCCTTGGCTGAGAAGGTGCTGGGAATAAGAAAAACTGTTCCTGATCTGTCGAGGAATAAAGGAATTGTGATTGACCAGTGGAGCAGCCAAAATCCAGATCCCAAGATCTCAGTGAATCATGACAAGGGAATTAACTGATGGTTAATTAACTGATGGTGCCACTCCAATTCATGGATCATCCCAGGAGGATCTGAGCAGCCTCCTCCTGCAGGTCATAGATCATCCATGGGGATCTGAGCAGCCTGGAAGGTCATGGGTCATCCCCATGAGGGTCTGAGCAGCCTGCTCTGCTGGAAGGTGTCCCTGTCCATGGCAGAGGGGTGGGATGAGATGGCCTCGAGGGTCCCCTCCCACCCAGACCATCCTGGGGCTCTCCAGTCTCTGTAGGAATGAGGTTCTGCTCCATTTCCCTCCACGAGCGGAATCACCACTGACAGGGGCCACCAGTGTGGGGCTGCTGCTCCTCTGAGCAGCCCAGCTCCAGCTGTGGCAGAGAATTCCAGCTGGGATGAGCTGGGCTGAGCTGGGATGAACTGGGATGAGCTGGGCTGAGCTGGGCTGAGCTGGGCTGAGCTGGGCTGATGCTGGTTACTGTCTCCTCTCATGGACACACCAGGAACCGGAGCAGGAGCCGATGGCCAGAGGGGAAAAGGAGTGATCCCAAGGTGGTTGTTCCAAGCAGGAAGCGCTTCCCCCAGGCAGGACGAGCGAACAGGTCCAAGGAGCAGCACAACCCTCAATAACCACCTCGATCCCAATTATCTGGGCGTTATTATTCCATTTGTTCTTGCGGCTTGGGAGGTTCCCTTTGGTTTGTGGCTGCACACCCAGCTCTGCTCAAAGGCAGCTTTTGAGGGACACAGGGAAACAGCTTCTCCTCAGTTCACCTCCCTCCCCAGAGCGTGGGGAAGGGGTGGGGAGGATCCTCATGATCCAGACTCTCCACTGGATTCATCCCTTTTCCAGCCCTGGTATTCCCGGGGCATGGGAAGGGACATCAATGGCAGTGAGGAGCCTGGGGCAGGAGAGGTTCCCAGCTCCCAGACACTGCACTTACATTTTCCTTTTTTTCAAAGGGAAAAAGAGGCCAAAGTCTGGAATGAAAGGCAGAAGCCTGGCTTCTGAAATCCCTGTCCAAGGCTCACTTTGTCGTGAGAATAACCCAGACATTTATTTCATGCTTGCTTTCATTTCTAATTATTGACGGGAAGCGCCAACCACATTCACTTCATCTTTAGCGTGTCCAGACTTGTTGGGCAAGGGGAAAATCCATGGATGCATCCAGGAGACATCCACTGAGTGTGAGCAGCTGGCAGGAGAGCAGCAAAACCAGGGCTGAGCACCAAGCTCCAAACCTGGGCTGCTGGGAAAGACACACACCCTGCCTTAGGAATGTGCTCCTGCCCAAAATGGGAGGCTCAAACCGGGCTCTGCTGAGATCCATGGGCTTCCTGCAACATCCCATCCTTCCATGACCCGAATCCGGGCGTTATTGCTGTTCTGAGTGTGTTTCTCATTAAACTGGTTCGGTGTGGAGCTCGGACATGGGAACCTTTCAAGTCCAGACACCGGGAGGGGAATGGGAAATGGCTGAATGGGAATGAGGGGAAATTAGAGCTGCTGAAAACCGGGTCTCGAGGTGTTCTCAGCACCCCCAGGAATTCTTAAGGTGATGCCTGAAGATTCAGCTTTTCTATTTCCCAGCCCCTGCCCTGCTTTAGTGTGGAACTCTCACACTCCCCACGGCCTGGCAGCTCCTGTTCTCCCATCCTGCTCAGACACAACAAATCCTCTCCAGGCTGCACTCAAGGACACCTCGTTGGCCCAGGCCCCCAAAGATGGAAACGGAGCCTCTCAAAGAGGGGACAGACTTGGGCTCAATTCCATCATCCCCTGCAATTGTCACTGGAGAATGAACCCTGATCTGGGAATGGATCCAAACTGATCCAAGTGGAGCAAACTGGTGCCCCGGGGTCCAGCTTGGGTGTGGCCTCTCCCGGAGAGGCTCTGAGTGCCCGAGGTGTCCCTATTGAAGGCCCTGCAATAAATCCCCAGTTTATTCTCTGAATCCTGTCTGGCCTCTGCTCTAGGGAGCCTCTGCTCAGGCATCACTGGGCTGTGCTGTTTGCTGGACGTGAATCCCAGCAGGCTGAACATCAGCGGATCAGCAGAACCAGGAATTTTTATTTAAAAAAAGAGGGAACAGAGCCAGAGTGGGCCCAACTCACACACTGAGCATTCAGCCCTCCTCGGTGTCAGACCCAGGAGCAGCTCACGCCTCGGCTCTCGGCTGTTAATGGAGCAGGAGACAATTCCAACCCGGAGCATAATCCTGCCATTCGCAGGCACATAAAGGCACTTCATAGCAGCAAGTGTCAATAGCCACTCCCCTATTGATATAACATCCCTTCCCTCCTCCATAAACTCCGGCTGGCAGAGAAAATAAACAAGGGTTCGATGAAATCTAACCCCAGCATGGCTATAAAAGATGCTTCATAAAAAATAATAAAATAAACCAACCCACCAAAAAAAAAAAAAGCGATGTTTAATCTGCTAATTCACGCTCCAGGCCCTGCTCCTTGTTTAGGGAGCAGCTCGGGTTGGGGAGAGGGGGAAAGCACAGCTCGGATCCTGCAGCACCAAAGCTGCCGGGAGAGCTGGCAGACACCAGATAAAAGATTTAGTGGGAAGGGGAAGAGGCTGGAGCTGAAGGAGCCCTTAATCCCCAGTCTCAGCACAGAGCACCGGCCATCCCTGCATCCCGGGCAGTGCTCGCATCCCACGGCAGCAGGGCACCGAGCAGGGATGTGCTGCCAGAGGAATTTGGACGGGAACCAGGAGCCAGCTTGCTGCAGACACACAGCTCACCCTGGGCTTGCTGCAGCCCCAGCTGGGATCCCAGAGACCCTCCTGGATCTGCCTCTCCCAGCCCAGCTCCCTGCCTGCGGATAACGGCACCGAGGAAGGAACAATTTGGGCACCTGGATCAAGAAACACCGACCACGAATTCTCCCTTTGCTAGCACAGAAATCCCTGCCAGAGTACACGGACAAGGCTGCCCCATCCCTGGAAGTGTTCATGCCAGGCTGGATGGAACTTTGGAGCAGCCTGGGACAGTGGGAGGTGTCCCTGCCAAGGCAGGGGTGGAACTGGATGGTTTTTAAGGTCCCTTCCAGCCCAAACCATTCCAGGATTCTGGAATTCTGCACAAGGGCTGGCCAGTCAGGATCCCAATGCTCAGCAAGGTGCAGAGTCCATGAGAAATCCCTGGGCCAGGTCCTGGGAGTGTCCCCGGAGAAGCTCTGACCTGGCTGGACACCCCTTCCCTGCTCCCACCCGAGTGGGCTCAGCCCCCACCGGCTCCCAGCGCAGGCACATCCCTGAGAGGGGAACACCAGCCTGGGAATCTTTAGGGATTCCAGGCAATCTGGGATCCTTAGGGTTTTTCAGATCCAGCCTCTGCCTGTCACGCTATGCTCCTCAGAAAAAGCACAGCCCTGGAATGTTTCTGAGATTCCCAAGTTTCCCTGCTGCCCCACAACTCCCTGCCCTGGCTGCAGGAATCCTCATGGATATCAGCCCATCCCTCTCCACCTTGGAGAGGTTTAATCCTCACACTGAGCCCACGAAACCCATCCAGAGACCCACGTGGAGCAGCACCAAATCTGTGCCCTCCTCTGGATCTGGCATTTGGGAGAAGATTCCAGGCTCTGGAAAATCACAGACCTTCCCAAGGGTCCTTGCAGGAGCTTAATCTCCTTCCTGCCCATCACCCTGGGCTGCTGAGAGCTTTTCAGGAGGTTTTTCCCTTTGTTTCTGGGAGCTGGGGTTTTTTTGGGGAGGCTCCTGGTGCCCTGTGTGGGAAATAGAGCATCCTGAAAGAAAATAAAAACGAAAAAAAATTGAAAAAAAAGTAAATTACTGCAAAACTGGGAAAAGGCACCTTGGATGTCCTGCTGGAGCTCAAGGATGTGCTTAACTTGCAGGGAAGATGTGAGGAGGGGCCTTCAGAGGCCAGGGAGGGGGCGAGGCAGCGGCGACTTGGCCGTGTCCGGTTGTTCCGCGGGTCAAATGAAAGATGATTCGCGAAAAAAAAAAAGGAGCCCCCGATTGGTTAATGAACATCTCTCAATTTACAGCAGCAGAATGCTGGGTGCCATCAAATGCAGGCCCCAGTTAAATCTATGACTGCTTTAATAATCAATGACTGCAGAGTATTTAAAAAAAAACAGCGGAGCTTTCAGGGGCTTAAGACTTATTGCTTGCATTTTCTCAGCTTTCTTAAAGAAAAAAGGGGTGTTGTAGAAAATGGTCAAATTTATCATTTATAGCAAAATATTAATGTAGCAGCAGGAGACTTGATGTGGCCATCTATCTCCAAGCATTCAGACTTCAAAGGAAGCATAAACACGAAATTAATGGTTTGTCTAGTGTAAAGGAAAAATAAATGCAAATGTAGCCTCATTAATACCAAGTGGGTGACTTCTTGGTTTATGGGGTTTGGATTGATTTTGTCAAAGGCCAATAGATTTATTAAAAATGTCTTTTAAATTTAGCATCCCTATACCCATTAGTTGAAAGAAATAAAATTCCCTGCAATCGCCACCACCTCTCCTCCTCCTCTCCCCCCCTGCCTGGATGTTGTTTTACCTAAATAAAGTTCTCGCATTAGGGCTCACTTTGCCCTGAAATATGTCTCTTGTAGGAGCTGCTATAAACGTCAGCATTTTCCCCGGCGCTGCTTTATGGGCAGAGTGAATTTTAATGGCATCGTAATCTCGCCGCAATCAATTGTGCTCCGTGGGAGGGGAAACCTCGGGGAGTGGCCATTAACCGCGGAGCTGGGGGTTTTTTGAGAGGTTCCTGGTGCCCTGTGTGGGTAATAGAGCATCCTGAAAGAAAAAAAAAATTTTTAAAAAATTGCTCCATGCATCACTCCATGCCCCAGGAGCTTCCAGAGGGGCTCACAGGGGGGTTTTCCCCCATTTTTTTTAATATCTGCTCACCAAACATTTGTTTTTGGCTGTTTCACCCCTTTCCCGTGGGCTCGCTCCTCGTCTCGGGATGAGTTTCTGGCTGGGATGTCTCCCATCCATCCCTGACCCACCAGGCCGGGGTGGGATGTTCTCCAGGTGTCCCAGTGGCAGCTGGTGGATGGTTCAAATTGTGGATTCGCCCAATTTAACCCTGGGGATGGGAGGATAAATCCACCCCGTGGGTGACAGAGCTGATTTAACCCCTCCAGTGACCCCTGTCCCACCTCCTGCACCAAGGCACGTCCCCAAAAACAAAGGTGGATGCACAGCGCAGGGGTTTCTCTAGGAAAATACAACCTTATAGTTCCCCATCAAACATTTTTGTGTGGCTGCAGGGCTCAAAGTCATTATTTTCCACTCCAAAAACCTTCTGGATGTTGTCCTGAGCCACAATTCTTTGGTTAAAGTTGGTTTGTTCAGGCCATCTTAAAGAAAGGACTTGCAAAGGTGGTGCTGTGTTCCCAAACCTGCATGGGAAAATGGGACAATGCCATGGGAGAGAAGCAAAAAGAGGGAAGTGAGATCTGGGCCCCAAGGATGTGATGGAACAAGTAAAGGTGAGATGAGGGAAATGGGTGAGAACAAATCCAGACTGGGAGAGAAGAGATCCAAACTCAGAAAGGGCCTGGAAATGGGAAGTTTGAAACTCCTGTGAACAGAGGGAATGAAGTGCAAGGGAGACAAATCCCAGATCCCGGAGGGGGTCAGGCTGGAAGGGCCCCCAGTGCTCACCTGGTGCCACCTCCCTGCTCCAGCAGGGCCATCCCAGAGCACAGGGCATGGATTGTGGAATATCCCCAGTGAGGGAGACTCCACAGCCTCTCTGGGATCTGTTCGGGGTTCGGGCACTGCCCAAAGTTCTGCCTCCTGTCCAGGGGGAACTTCCGGGGCATCAGTCCCTGCCCGTCCCTCTGGGGCCATCGCTGGGCCTGGGGCAGAGCCTGGACCCTGCTCGGAGCCTCCCTGCACCCAGGGACAGCCGGGGATGGACAGGGACACCCACGAACAGACAGGGACAGCCAGGGATGGACAGGGACAGCCAGGGATGGACAGGGATGGACAGGGACAGCCAGGGATGGACAGGGATGGACAGGGACACCCACGAACAGACAGGGACACCCAGGGATGGACAGGAACAACCAGGGACACCCAGGGCTGAGGGCCCCTCTCAGCTGTGTCTCTCTCGAGGCTGAGCAGTCCCAGCTCCCTCAGCCTTTCCTGAGCACAGAGCTGCTCCAGGCCCTTCCTCAGCTCTGCAGCCTCTGCTGGTCCTTGGAATCCTCACATTCACCACACTGAAAAACACAGTGTGATTTATGCGGTCCTGAAAAAATTAAAATTAAGGCATTAGATTTCTCAGGAACTGAAAGTTTGCATCCATCAGCACACTGAGTTAAAGGGGATCCACCACCTCCCACCCAGCACAAGACGCCACTCGGGTGCAGTGATTTATTCTGGAATTCTTGGCAAATCCAGGTTTGCAAATTTTCCTTCCACCAGGAAAAAAAAAACCCAGGATGTTAATATATTTTGGGTTCTAGAGGTCTGTCTTGCAATGAGCAGTGGTATATTTGGAATATCAGTGGATATTGAATCCATTTCATAGTGCAGGATGAATCCACTCGGGATCATCCACTCAGGCACACACAGGAGATGTGGATGTTGGGCAATAATGGGATAATTTTCCATAAAACCTATCAAAAAAGAAAAAAAACCCAGTATGTAAATGCATTTATTGCAAGAAATAATGAAAATCCACCAGGTGAAGCTTTGTTCAAACCAGAAATATTTTCAGTGCAGGAGTCGCTGAGTATCCAGAGCCTACCTGGCACAGGCCTTTCCCTTTCCCTTCCCTTTCCCTTTCCCTTTCCCTGCCTGGTGTGTGAATTCCTAATAAAAGTGACCCCATCTGCTGTCACTATCCGTGCATAAATCTCGGGGCTGACAGCGATTAGCACAAGACAAACGGTCAGAAAACCTAACACTCTCCTTGACCTAGAAATCATCAATTCAGGAGAGGCTCTGCCAGCAGCCTGGAACCTGTCAGCAGGGCTGGGAGGGGAACGAGTCTCCCGGCTCATTTAAATCTCGTGGATGCAAAATGTTTGTCCTACACGGGCAGGTCGAAATCCAAACCCGAGCGAGAGCGGCAAGCTCAGCACGAGCCACGCACAGGGGCTTTGTTTCCTCCGTGCAGAAACAAAATATTTACAGGGAAAGAAACCCAATCAGGTTCTCATTTGTGTCCATCCAAACACAAACTCGGCTTCAAGGGGGTGTTTGGAACTGGAAATGCCATTGCAGCTGGGCAGAGCCATTCCCAAGGCACCAACATGAGCCAGAGCTGACCCTTCATGGAAATCTTCCTGGCTGGGATTTCTGAACAGGGAGAAGAGCTCGGGAACGAGCTGGATCTGTTGGGAAAAAGCTTCTCCTTGTGCTTGAGGTGCTGTTCCCCCTGTGGCACAGATGAGGGATCCTGGCTGAGCCCACGCAGCAGGGAATGGGAGTCTCCAGTCCTCCCCCAGGCTAGGAATGCCGAGATTTTGGCATGGCCAGAGCACCATTCCCAAAACACGCAGAGATCCTGATGCCTGAGCACCTCCAGCTTGGGTTTGGAGCTTGGTGTGGCAAAGAGGAGGCAGAGATCGTGGAGAAACAGGGAATGCAGACAGGACAGGGATTACCAAAACCTGACCAAACAAACAAACAAACAAACACAACAACAAAGCAATTAAAAAATACCAAAAAACCAACCAACCAACCAAACCAACAAACCAACAAAAAAGCAATAAAAAAAAGAACAACAAAGAAACGCCAAAAAACCAAACAAACAAACAAAAATAAACCGGAGCAGAGCTGCTCTACGCCCAGAGAGAGCTGTTTGAGCAGCAGCCATTGCACAGGGAAGGTCACCATAGCAGAAAAACGGGATTATCGGGGAAGTTTCCTTTCCAGCCTTCAAATGTCAGAAAAGAAAAAGATGGGCCGTGCTTAGGGAAAATTCCCAGAATATCCCTCCTCACTCTTTTTGTATTTTAAAGGCCCTGGAGTGCCAGGACACAGGGAATGGCTTCCCAGTGCCAGAGGGCAGCGATGGATGGGATATTGGGCAGGAATTCCTGGCTGGGAGGGTGGGCAGGCCTGGCACAGGGTGCCCAGAGAAGCTGTGGCTGCCCCTGGATCCCTGGCAGTGCCCAAGGCCAGGCTGGACGGGGCTGGGAGCCACCTGGGCTAGTGGAAGGTATCCCTGCCATGGCATGGGGTGGCACCGGATGGGCTTTAAGGTCCCTTCACACCAAACCAGTCTGGGACTCAGTGACATCTTTCCCTCAGCCTCCAGGCACAGCCAGTTGCCATCCCTGAGATCCAAGGGGACAGGAGCTTTGGTGGGATGGCCTTTTCTGGGATGTTCCCTGATCCCATCTCTCCAGTTCCAGCCAGGCCACCCTGAGCCTGCACTGGTCCCTGCACTGGTCCCTGCACTGGTCCCTGCGCCTCCTCCAGGCCCGTTCAGACCCCACGGAAGGGAAGACTCCTGCCTGGGGGTGCTGCATCTGCTGGTGTCTTCCCAAAGGTTTCAAATGTTGTTCCTTGCTTTGTGCTGCTCCTGGGGAGTCTCCCAGGGGCTGAGCCTGTCTCCCCGCCCTTCGAGATGGGCAAAATCATGGTTCATATCCCACAGCAAGCCCCAAAGCCATCCCTCAGACTCAGGAGAGGCTGGCTGCTCAATTAACCATGGTTAATTAACAGGTCTGGCAGCTTGAATGATTCCCTACAACACCCCAACAGATAAATGAACATTTCCTCCCATCTGTGACACTGACAGGGCCAGGGCTGGAGGTTCTGCTCCCTCAGACACCCACGTTCCCCGTGTCCCCGATTCCCCATGTCCCTGGCCAGGCAGCCACAGCCCTTCCCACCCATTCCCAATTTTCCCAAGGGTCCCCGCGCTCTTCCCGCACCGGCGGCTCAGGAAACCAGGTCTTCCTCCCGCGTGTACCAACATGAGCCCGAGATAATAAACGAGGCCCAGAAGAAGAGAGAAATCATCAGGGCTGTTAATTTGACACCGGCTCTTTTGATCTCCTCTTCAGATCATAAGGGAAGGGTAAGTGTGCTTCCTTTTAATCTTCACTCCCGCACTTTAAAGGCCTCAATAATGTTCCCACCAACCAGATCATTTTCATTTGCAACTCTAATTAATCTGTGAATAAATATGCTTCGGAGAGGTGGATTGATTTAAATGAGGGCTGTCTTTTCACCTTTAATCTATAATGCTGCATTTCTCTCTCTTGAGAAAATAGCTCCTAGCTTGCACTCTCTGCCTTTCTCCCCAAGTTCATGCAAGGCTCTTTCTCCTCTTTTTTATTATTATAAAATAATGGCTTCAGCAGGTGAATAAAAGGTTAGGCAAGTTTGACAAAAATGGGAAGCTATTCACCCTTGCTACCTTTAATCTACTGCATTCTCCTCCTAATGAGGGTAAATTACCCAAGCCATTTCACAGAGCCTTTCTCTGGCATAATACCTCGGGCAGCCCATTCTCACCGGAGCGGGTTGGCGTTATTAGCACCAGAATTATCTTTAATCTTTTGTGGTGGGGAGAATGAGGACAACACACGGTCCCCACGAGGCAGTGGGAGCCAGAGCACCCAGGGTTGTGTGAAGGAATGGGTGCTCCAGCAGGAGGATCCGGCATCCACGGGGGATGGAAACCCACCGAAAAGTGTCCAGCCTTGCAAAGCCTGGCTGAAGGTTTCCCTAACTGGCTCCAGCCCCAAAATCCATCCAGCTCCGCAGAGAAATGGACCAGACAAATCCCATCTCTGATGTGGACAGTGGTGGAATTGAAGGAGCACCCTGGAATCATTTAGGATGAAAAACACCTGAAGAACATCAAGTCCAACCAGGCCCATCACTAAACCGTGGCCCCAGGCACCAGAACTGCACATCTTCTGAAAACTCACAAGCTCTGAGGACAGAGAGGACGAAGAAGAAATTGAAAGTCAAACATCCCCCACAGCCTCTGAGAAACCCCAAACTGAGGGGAGGAACTCTTGCTGTGTCCATCTCTAACTGGCCAACGCCACCAACGTAAAGAAGGAGCTGTGGCTGCTGAGAAGGAACCAAACGAGGCTCACGTGCCAAGGAGAACCTCAGAAGGATCTCACATCCTCCCTGGGGATCTGGAGAAGGCATTTCAGCCATTCCTCCTGCAGGAACTCGAGTCAAACCAGGAGAAGATGCGAAGGACAGTGCAAAGGGGTTACAGCATACAGGATTTGGGCAGGACAAGCACAAGGCTGGGATCAAATATCCTCATCCTCGGGGAGAAGAGCAGCCTGGGAAGCCAGGGAGGGCAGGAACTTTGCCTGCAGCTGAGCTCTGTGTTGGGCTGCACTCACAGTGGGATAAGGAAACAGAGAATCCAGAAGAACCAAGGAACAGCTGATCCACAAGCAAAGAAAACAAGGAACAGAGAATCCTCAAGTGGCCGAGCTGACTCAAGGAATTGCCTGAGAGGCCGCAGCAGGACGAGAGATCTTGCTGCTTCCCAGGGATGTGTGCAGCTGTGGGGAGCACTGGGAACAAACTAGGAGCGTTGCCGCCTTCCCATGGAAATCCCTGCACCCACCAGATCCCTCACTGGCAAGCACTGATGCCACCCCTCAGCATCCAGGGGCATTCCCATCTCCTGCCAGCTGGGAGGGCTGGGTACGGCTGGGGAGCAGAACCAACCCGGGAAACTCCTTTCTCCCAAACTCGGCCAGTGCTCTGTGGAAAAATGGAGTTTCCACATGGCCCAAGATAACAAAACATCCAAAAAATCCTCCTGGAACAGCACAAAAATCTTGGCTTTGCTTCAAGCAGTGGCTGGGCCATTGAGGAGCCCGGGCTGCTGCTGAAGCCTCCATCGCTCCTCTCATCCCCACTGGTTCAGGTCCCCGTTTCTTCGCTTATATTATAGATCCTCCTTTTATTTTTTACATTTGCCACTTGTGATTATTATTCCTGAGCCTAAGAATGCCGGATATTCAAAGGCTCTTTGTTTCACTCTCATTATGCACACACATATATGTTCAAGGTCGCCAGTTAGTCTATTATTCAAGTGGGCACTTTTTTTTCCCGTTTCATCCCCCCTCTTTCCCCAAAGAGGCTCGGTTCAAGGTCTCCCATTCTCCGCTTTCTCCCCTTAAGTTTTACCATTTCTTTCCCTTAGAAAAACATTTTCCCTTGCCTCCCATTCTCCAGCAGCCTCCATTCCATTCAATCCCTGCTAATATATATATCCAAAAGCAGCCCGGGGCAGACCCCACGTCAGCTGCTGCTGCTGTTTTAAAAGAATCAAAGCGAGCTCTTTATTTCCTTCCACTCTCCAACAATTCCCTGAGTTGCAAACTGAGGTACAAAGCATTCTTGGAGGTGGCCAGGAGATTTCCAGTGCTGACAAAATCCCAGGCTGCTCCGTGGGGATTTGGGTGATAACCACAACGGAATATGCTCATTCCTGCCAGGAATTTTGGCTCTATTGCTGTCATCCTCCTCGCAAGAAGAGGTGAACCAGCAAGGCATCACCCAGCAGGCTTCTGTTTAATTTTGGATGAATTTTTTCATGAAGGATGAATGTTCCTTTGAACAAGGAAAAGGTGATTTTAGCTCCCTACAAACCTACTTGTTTGTCATGTGTCATCCCCCTCAAAAAACCTCCCTGTGCTATCAGTCATCTCTCATTATCCAGGTGTGTTTATGTCTGCACAGGAAAAAAACCACAGGAAAATCTCTCTGAGGGAGGAACCTCACAGCACCCACTGCTGTGAGCGAGGTGAGGCTGTGACGCCACAGCCCTGCACTGTGACACAGCCACCAAAACCAGGGAATTCCGGCTGATCCTCCGGGATGGGAGTCACTGGAGCCCTGTGTGAGGTACCCAGGAGGACAAGGCGCTTTCTGGGCAGGATGAAGCTCCTGTCCCAGGGAGAGGGGTGGTTTGAGAAGGAGAGGCTTTCCCAGTGATGCCTGAGAGAGGGAGGCTCCCTAGAGCAGAGGCCAGACAGGATTCAGAGAATAAAATGGGGATTTATTGCAGGGCCTTCAATAGGGACACCTCGGGCACTCAGAGCCTCTCCGGGAGAGGCCACACCCAAGCTGGACCCCGGGGCACCAGTTTGCTGCACTTGGATCAGTTTGGATCCATTCCCAGATCAGGGTTCATTCTCCAGTGACAATTGCAGGGGATGATGGAATTGAGCCCAAGTCTGTCCCCCCTTTTAGAGGCTCCGTTTCCATCTTTGGGGGCCTGGGCCAACGAGGTGTCCTTGAGTGCAGCCTGGAGAGGATTTGTTGTGTCTGAGCAGGATGGGAGAACAGGAGCTCCCAGCCCGTGGGGAGTGTGAGAGTTCCACACTAAAGTAGTACAGGATTTGAAAAATAGAAAAGCTGAATCTTAAGGCACCACCAGGACTGGCCCTGGAGCTGCTGGGGCTCTGTGCAGCTCCATCACCGCCACGGCCTGGCTGGGAACCACAGACACATCCTGAGAGCTCCAAGGAAACTGTCAGGGAATAAAGATGGGGGCAAAGCATCAATGGGAGCCAGCGGCACCTCTGCCAGCAGTCACGGAATCAGGAAATGGGTTGGGTTGAGAGGGACCTGAACGCTCATCCAGGCCCACCCCTGCCATGGCAGGGACACCTCCCACTGTCCCAGGCTGCTCCAAGCCCCGTCCAGCCTGGCCTTGGGCACTGCCAGGGATCCAGGGGCAGCCACAGCTNTCACCCCAGAGCTTCTCCTCTCCAGGCTGAACAATCCCAGCTCTCCCAGCCTTTCCTCCCAGCAGAGCTGCTCCAGCCCTCTGCCCATCCTGGAGCCTCCTCTGGGCTCTCTGCAGCAGCTCCAGGTGCTCCCTGGGCTGGGATCCTGGGGCAGCTCTGCAGGTGGGGTCTCACCTGAGCCCAGGGGCACAGGGGCACAATCCCAATCCCTTTCCTGCTGCCCACGCTGGGATCAGCCCTGGGTGGGAGCACGGGGACAATCCCAGCCCGTGGGGAGGATGTGCAGAGCACACCCTGTGTTTGTCAAGGTTTTTACTCCATTTCCTTTCCTCAGGCCCAGCCCCACAGCCCGGCTGTGTCACCTTTGGGGCACATAACCCTGACAGCCAAATTTCGTTTTTCACCAGGATCACTTTCTGAACTCTGGTGGCTTTACTGAAGCCACAGAAGCAGGAGATGAAATTTTCTCAGCACGTGGCTCCAGCTGACAGGAGAACCAGGCCAAGACAGGGAATATTCTGCCATATCTTATACACAAGGATGTTTTTTTCCATTTAAGAGCAGAAAGAGTTCATCTCTCATCGTGCACCCCACAACATTTCTCAAGGCCCTCACGCCCCAGGTCACCCTCACCACTTGTTTTATTTATAACCTGCTCTGCCCCCTCTGTCTCTTCTTTTTCTGCTTTATTTATTTTTTTTTTTCTTAAATATATTTTATTTTTTTGTTTGCCAGGCTCAGTCGCAGCACAAGGACATGGGGAAAGACATTCTTTCAATTCTTCGGGCATTGTGGCTGCCTGAAATGGGAAACAAGACAAAGCCAGAGAAGAAAAGCTTATTATGGGCAGCCTAGTTGGAAGAAAATGAATCACCCAAACAGATAGGTTTCAATGATCTCAGGCGAACTCCGCTCTTTATTCCACACACCCGCGTCTAATTGTTCCAGAAAATGTTCATCTGCTTCATAATGACAGCAATAATGGGAGTTATGGGGAATAAGGAAAAAAGTTTATTCAAGAGTCTGCTTCGGAAAGTACAGCCATAATGCACTTTCTTCTGGGGATTTAATAGAATTTCCTCTCAGAGAAATTGGATGGATAACAAGTAATTTTTTTTAATTTGGAGACGGCGTGAGCTTGAAGACTTTCCTGCCATGAGAGAGGGCTCGTGGGGTGAAGGGATGGGGCAGGCTCCTGCTGTTGGAGAAGGGACAGGATGAGCAAACTCCACGGCAGAATTTGCCCTGCTGGAAACCTTTCAGGACCCTCCTGCTCTTCCCAGATTTTGTGGAGAATGGAAACAACTGCTCCTGTTGGAGTTCAGGACCTTAAAGCTGGGCCATGGCTCAAAATCCCTCCCCAAGGCCCAGCTGGGCTTCGGTGCTCGTTTGGTGCAGGGTGGCACAAGCAGGACACATTCCTGGGATTTTCCCAGGGCAGGAGGAGCAGCAGGAATTCATGGCAGGCTGGAGCAGGCACCTCCTGGATCAAGACAGGCCCAGTAGGAACCACAGAAGAACCCCAGTGACTGCAAGGAAAAGGACAAAGGAGCTCACTGAGCTTCCCAGAAGGTGCTCGAGACCTGAAATGAAATGGGAACAGCTGAAATTTCCCTTGGAAACTTCAGAGCAGAGAGGGAGGCAGCAGCAGAGTGTGGATTTGAGTTCACATTCTGGAAAAGCTCTTCTTGGGCCTGCAAGTGCCTCTGATGGGGTTGATGGTGCAGGAGGCAAAGCAGGATCCTCCTGGCCCTGCAGCCCTCTCAGGGTCATGAAATCCAGGGATGGTTTGGGTTGGAAGGACCTTAAAGCCCATCCAGTGCCACCCCTGCCATGGCAGGGACACCTCCCACTGTCCCAGGCTGCTCCCAGCCCTGTCCAGCCTGGCCTTGGGCACTGCCAGGGATCCAGGGGCAGCCACAGCTTCTCTGGGCACCCTGAGCCAGGGCCTCCCCACCCTTATTGTAAAAAACTTCTTCCTTCCATCGAGTCTAAACCTCTCCTCTCCTTTAGTTCCAAACCATCGCCCCTCATCTCCCCAGGGCTCAGCTGCAGGTGAAGTCCCTCAGCTCCCAGACACGATGCTAAATGTCCCTCTATCTTAAAATCCAGACTCTCTCAGCTTTCCCTCTAGTCCTTTTCGAGGCTGGAAATAAAGATTTAGGCCAAGCTGGGCATGCAGGAATATTTCCTGCAGCGGGGCAGCAGGGGGGTTAACGAGACACAGAGAAAACCCTTTTGAAACGGAGGAGAAGTGAAATTGTTCCCTGTGGGAGACGCAGGAGAGCGCCCGGCCCAGCCCCGTGTTCCTGCCTGCGGAACAGAACCGCGCTGCAGCTTCCCCAGGAGAACATTTTGACACGAGCTGGGGCAGGAGGCAGGGCTGGGAGGCAGGACGGCTCCCATCCCGCATCCTTGAGCTGCGCGGAGGGAAAGGCTCCATTCAATTCCGCAGGATCCTGAAGGACGCGACCAACTTGGGAAGCCGTGAGTCATGCGGCGGGAGCCAGGCAGGAGGAGAACTCCTGCAATTCAAGCTGGAATTGTGCTCAAGTGCTTCGAGAGCCCAGGCCTGAGAAAACAGACTGGCAGGTGCAATTTTCCCTCTGGAGAAATTATAAACCTCCTCTTGTTGATTTATTTTAAGGGAAAGAAAGATTTCTTCTCCGTAAGGTTTTTTTTTCCCTCTAAAGGACTCCCTGGGCTAGTCCTTGTCTTGATGTGAGGAGCAGTCAAGGAGGAAGAGAGAGGATCTGCAGCAACAGGAATTTGCAGAATTTAGGGGATTCGGAACGAGAACAAGAACAACCAGGAGACAAAAAAATTCATCCAGGGGGTGTCTTCCAGCTCAGCAGTGTCAGCTGGCTCAGGGAGGTGACCCAGGGGCACCCCTGGGCTCCCCAAACCCATTTGCTCAGCAAACCTCCCCCAAACCCTGTTTCAGCTTAATCAGGGTGGCTCAGCAAAGAGGAGCCCAGCTCCTGCTGGCAGGAGGCTGGAAAAGCCCTGGGGAAGGACCAGAAGGAGGTGAGACCCCTCTCATTTCCTCCCCATCGGGGTTTTGTCTGTTCCCCTCTCTGTTCACCGTTCCCACACGCAGGACTCGTGAGGGAGACACAGCTTGGGAAAGCTTCAGCTGGGAAACCGGTTAAAAACCATCTGATGTTTGTTTAAAGTTATACTGCTTCAAGTTTTATAAAAGTATCAGCCTGGCCTTTCCCAGGGAATTAATTGCTCAGTTTCCAGTGGCATTTCAAAGAGCGCTTCAGGAAATAAGCTCATGGTTTCCAGCATCGTTTACAGACAGGCAAAAAGCACTTTCCCCCCACCCATAATTCGGATTCGTCCCAAAAAGGTGTCTTCTGTCTAAATAGAGAGTTTCTGTTTTAATTTCCCTTGGAGCAGGTGTCCCTGGAAGCATCCAGGGCTAACCTGGGACATCTCATCAGCAAAGCAGTCATCTGGGGCCAGACACTTCACACAGCAGCACCAGGGGCTGACGAGCCTTTTATGTCAGTGGAAATTGAAGTTTAAAAGGGTTTAACCCCCTTTTTGATTTTACTCACATGGAAAAACGAGGAGGAAGCAATTCCACAGCCACATTCCAGCTCTGGGACCGCCTGCACAGGGATGGGTGCTCTGCTGGTGTGTTTTACCCATGCATTTTGAGCCCTGGGTAGGAGAAAGGAAGGAATTTCCACGTCTCGGGCCCTTTTGGAAAAACTACAGATGCACCAAAGGTGCTAAAGAGCTGCATGACGTATCAGCACTTCAGTAATCCTGGGATAATGAACTGGGCTCGCAGGGTGAGCGGTGGTACCATCAAGGAGGGCTGGAAATTACCCCTGGGATCTCCAGGGGCTGAGGGCACTGGGCGAAGTGGAAGAACAATTCTGGAATTTGGGAAGAGCTTTTTGCAACCTAAAAGCTCTTGGTGAGGAAATCACCGAGTGAATCCCGCTGTGAAATCACCCTGGGAGCACCGGGAAGGAGATGCACTTTGACATGGGGGTCACCTGAGTGGAGAAAAGAGCAAGGAAGAACAAACACCCACCTGTCCTCAGCATCAGGCACCAGGATCTCAGAGCCTGCAGCCAGCCCTGCTCAGTGTAGACCATCTTTTCTCTCCCCACTTAAAAAAAAACAAAAACCAATCCCCAGGGATGTGAAAAGGGGATATAAAACTAAGAAACGTCTCCTCGCAGGGCAGAGAGCAGAGACCACGTCCCGCCAGGAGGGATCCACCCGGCACCAAGAACATTCCCAGCCTTCCAGAGACCCTTTTTTCAGCCCGTCAGGCTCTTGGGGAGCTCCCTCCACCTGCACCAAGCAGGACCAGCTGCCCTCTGCTCAGTTCACATCCCATTCCCTTCAAGGGCGTCTTCAAAAAAGCTGGAGAGGGTGGCAGGACTGGGCCTTGCACTGCCCAGGCAGGCTTAGATGGGATTTTAGGGAGAAATTCCTCCCTGTGAGGGTTTGAGGCCCTGGCACAAGGTGCCCAGAGCAGCTGTGGCTGCCCCTGGATCCCTGGCAGTGCCCAAGGCCAGGCTGGACGGGGCTTGGAGCAGCCTGGGACAGCAGAAGGTGTCCCTGCCATGGCACTGGATGGGATTTGAGGTCCCTTCCACCCCAAAGGATTCGATGATTCAGTGATTCACTGCAATGCCAAGCTTTGCTTCCTCCTGAGATACAAAGCAGGCGTTTTCCAAAGGGTTTGGATGTGCAGGATTGGTGAGTGAGGAGCTCAGGGATCTCTCCCTGCTCCTATTCCTGCTAATGGATAGTGAGTGTTCCATCAAATGCTGAATTGATTGGGCTCGGATTTGGTTGCTTCAGGCCATCATCCTGCTCTGAGGTCTGCAGGCTGCATTGCCGTGCTCCAGCCCAGGCTCCCGAAGGCTGCGTGGATCCCACAGTGCCCCAGCTCCGGAGGCTCCCACGGGGCTCTGGAAACCCTCTCCTGGTCCAGCCCTGCCTCTTTTTGTTTGTTCCCCACCTGGACTCAGCGGCGCCGGGTGCAGGCGCTCGGGGTTGGTTTTTCTGGAGGTGACTCCCATTGTTCCTTCCCCGCTGGCGCGGCCGGGCCGAACGCATGGAAGGTCAGTGAGAAATGAAGCTGCTTTTATCTGCCATCTCCCACCAGCCCTAAGCTGGGTCCCCTTTTTCACACTGAGGCCTAGCCAAGCATGAAGGAAAATAATTTTACCCAATCTCTCTGCTCTAACGCGCAGCAACCCCCCCGCCCTCCTCTTTTCCACAACTCCCCACCAATCTAAAGGGGAAAGAATTAGAAAAAAAAAAAAAAAGCAAAAAAAAAAAGCCCTTTCCACAATGAAAGCACAGCCAGATAGAAATCTTGGTGAGGCACCACTCTAAATGTGGCTGCAGCTTCCTTCAGCCCGTCCTCACTCAAATATCGCCGGCCCCACTGTTTACTCTCCTGCTATAAAAATAATAATAATAAAAAATAGCAACCTGGTGATTACTCGTGTTCCACATAATTGCAACAGGCAGAGGAGAGAGGAGTGATTAATTTGCCTTGTGAATTATGCATTATTTCCCCGGCTCCTTTTCCTCCCCCCCAGCCCGGCTCCCGGCACACTTCTCCCGAGCTTTATTATGGATATTTGTGGGATATTGTCACCTGTCCTGGCTCTGCCGGAGAGCTGCTGCCGGTGGGGATCGGTGCAGGCTCGGTGTTTAATCCGCTATGAGCACGGCGGGTTTGTTTTCCGCGGTGGCGGGAGGAGCGAACCCGCCAAGGCGAGGCTGAGAGCCGGCCCGTGTAATTCCTGCAGGATTTAGGGAGCCACATGGAACTTGCATGAACGAGACAAAGGCACTGCAGGCACAACGAGCGGGCTGCTCCTCGGGGTTTAAAATCCTGAGTGGAGGAGCTCCTTCAGCTCAGCCGACACTGAACGTGAGCTCGCGTTTCCGTGTGGGATCATCCCTGTGCCCCCGTTACCCATCCCTGGTGAGCATTGTTCTTCTCGAATCAGGGCAAAAAATCTCCACAGTGATCAAAAAATAACCAGCTGTGGCCTCCTAATCAAGTGGCCATGGTGGTAGCTGGCCAAAGTGATGATCTGGAGGTGTTTCCCAGTCTCGGTGATTCCAGGGTAGAGTTTGGGTGTTCTTGGTGCCCCAGCAGATGCAGCTCAGACTGGCAGAACTCCCATCCCTGCCCAGGTGTGCCCGCTTGGGTTGGTGGTGGAGGATGTGGAACTCTTGGAACAAGTCCAGAGAAGGGCCACGAAGCTGCGGAGGGGACTGGAGCACCTCCACTGTGAGCCAGGCTGGGAGAGCTGGGGCTGCTCAGCCTGGGGAGGAGAAGGGTTTGTGGAGACCTCAGAGCCACTCCCAGGGTCTGAAGAGGCTGCTGGGAAGCCAGAGAGGGGCTTTTCATCAGGAACTGGAGTGACAGGACAAGGGGGAATGGGTTCCAACTGAAAGATTTAGGTGAGATACACGGAAGGAATTGTTCCCTGTGAGAGCGCGGAGGGCCTGGCACAGGTGCCCAGAGCAGCTGTGGCTGCCCCTGGATCCCTGGCAGTGCCCAAGGCCAGGCTGGACGGGGCTTGGAGCAGCCTGGGACAGTGGGAGGTGTCCCTGCCATGGCAGAGGTGGCACTGGGTGGGCTTTAAGGTCCCTCTCAACCCAAACCATTCTGGGATTCCATGATTCTGTATTCCAGACCAAACTGCAGAAGGGATCTGGAGACTTAACACCTTGGAGATGCACAGGGGCACCAGACACCAACACTCTGCCTGTCAGGTGACCCCGGACGATCTTCCCTCCAGGAACACCTTCATCCACTCTGCATCCATCATTGAGGCCCTGAGCCAGCACTCACACAGCTCCTTCCTTCCTTCCCAGCTCCTGCACAGCTGCCCCCAGGCTCCAGAGCAAAGGTGGGTTTTCATGGCTCCATGATTCCGTGATTCTGTGATTCCGTGATTCCGTGATTCCGTGATTCCGTGATTCCATGATTCCGTGATTCCATGACCCAAGCAAGTCTCCAGATCCCTTCCTGGAGTCCCTCAATCAGCAGAAACACAGCAACACCAGCTCTCCAATCTCCTGGGACACCACTTCCTGCCACCGGGCTGCCGGGGCTCCCCGGAACAGGGGATTCAGCCTCCAGGGAGGCATTCGACAGGAAAAGCTGATGTCCCCCCGGTTTTGTCCCCTGGGGTTACCTGCAGAGCTGTGACAGAGAGCTGCTGGGGCAAAATCCATCCCCCTGCGATAATCCTGTGGCTCCAGGTCCCAGCACCCTCTCCTAACGGTGCTCAGGGGACAGTGGTGCTTCCCAGACATCTCCTGTTCCTCCTGAGGAGCGGCTGGAGGGACAAGGCGTGGAAAGCACAAAAGAACCCCTCTCCAGATCTTCCTAAGGAGATTTCAGGAGAGATCACCTACTAAGGAGAGGCTGGGTACATATTTTCAGGATCTAAAAGCTGATTAAAAGCTCAGATAAGGTCAGCTTTTCCAAAAAGCAGCTTTCGAAAAGCCCTCGGGTTCCCGCTGCTCCTTCCGCACCATCCAAAATCCCTCTCCGCCTTCCTGGAGGTGAAAGGAGCTGAGCCACGGAGGAGCTGCCAGCGAGGGAGCTCCTGGTGCTGGGCCACTGGGTGGATCTGTTCCTGTTATTGTGTGCCCAAGTGGATTTTTTCCTTCTGTTCTGTGCCTCAGTGGATCTGTTCCCGCTGTTTTGTACCTGGGTGGATTTTTTCCCACTGTTTTGTGCCCGGATGGATCTGTTCCCACTGTTCTGGCCTGGGTGGATTTTTGCCGTTATTTTGTGCCTGGGTGGATCTGTTCCCGTTATTTTGTGCTTGAGTGGATTTTTTCCCGTTGGTTTGTGCCCGCATTGATCTGTTCCCGTTGTTTTGTACCCAGATGGATCTGTTCCCGTTATTCTGGGCCTGAGTGGATCAGTTCCCATTGTTTTGTGCCCGGGTGGATCTGTTCCCATTGTTTTGTACCCAGATGGATCTGTTTCCACTGTTGTGTGCCTGAGTGGGTCGGTTCCCATTGTTTTGTGCCCGGGTGGATCTGTTCCCCCTGTTGTGTGCCTGGGTGGATCTGTTCCCACTGTGGGTGGATTTATTCCCGCTGTTCCGCGCCCACATGGATCTGTTCCCACTGTTTTGTGCTGGGACGTGCAGCCCAGACAACAGGCATTGAGTGTCCCGGGCCCTGGGGACAATGCTGTCCTTGCGCTGCCATCAGGTGACACAAAGCCAGGAGCCTCAGCAGGAGGAGAGCTGTGCAGAGCTGAAAGGCGATTAGCATATTCCAGGGGGAACTTTTTTGCTCGAAACGAGAATAAACAGAACCGGAGGATTACAAAACCAAACACGGAACATTACATGGAGCAATAATTGCCTGCTATTATTTCCCTGCACTCACCAAAACAGCTATTTAGACAAACAAAAGAGCAAAGAAAGGCAGAGACCAGTGCTGAAAGTTGTTTTATCTCTGCTAATCCCCGCTGCTTTGATAAGTCTGTAATAGGATCATGTGGCATCTCCAAAGTGCGGCGTCTCAGGAAATTCCTCTGCGCAGGCAGGTGGTGCTCAGGTGTCCCTTCCCAGCTCCCACACAGTGGAGGGGACAAAATTCCTCTGTATTTTTATGCAGGGATACAGGGAACTTCGTGCTCCCTCTTTAGCTGGCACTGCTTCCAAATATTATTTTATTATTGTTTTATTAGCCTTGTTTTCGTGTTTCATGGCTGTGCTGTGCAGGGCAGCGGTGGAATCACCATCCTGGGAAGGGTTCAAAGGCCGTGTGGAGGTGGCACTTGGGGACGGGGGTCAGTGGTGAACACGGGGGAATGGCTGAGCTCCACGGGTCTATTCCAACTGTAACAATTCCATGATTATCGGCAGTTCCGTTAATATGGGTGGCCTTGGGTCAGCTTTGGGTGCCTTTGCCCATCGTAGCTTATTCCCCAAATGCTGCTGACGCCTTCAGATTCAGCTTTTCTATTTCCCAGCCCCTGCCCTGCTTTAGTGTGGAACTCTCACACTCCCCACGGGCTGGCAGCTCCTGTTCTCCCATCCTGCTCAGACACAACAAATCCTCTCCAGGCTGCACTCAAGGACACCTCGTTGGCCCAAGCCCCCAAAGATGGAAACGGAGCCTCTAAAAGGGGGGACAGACTTGGGCTCAATTCCATCATCCCCTGCAATTGTCACTGGAGAATGAACCCTGATCTGGGAATGGATCCAAACTGATCCAAGTGCAGCAAACTGGTGCCCCGGGCTCCAGCTTGGGTGTGGCCTCTCCCGGAGAGGCTCTGAGTGCCCGAGGTGTCCCTATTGAAGGCCCTGCAATAAATCCCCATTTTATTCTCTGAATCCTGGCTGGCCTCTGCTCTAGGGAGCCTCTCCAAGGCATCACTGCCAGTCCTTGGAATGCCACAGAAGTTGGGATCAGGGATTGTGCCAGGCACCAGAGCTGGGCTACTCCATCCCAGCCACTGGAAACCACAAACACCAAGGTTTGTCCTGAGCCCACGGGAAGCTTCTCTCAGTGGTTTGATGTTTTGAGTCCTCACAATGTCCCTTTCCCTCTCCCCATTGTACCTCAGGCGCTCACACAGCCCATTTCCTGTGTGCTCCAGGGGCTGTGACTTCCCTGCTGCTTCCCAACCAGGCTCTTCCCCATCTCCTCCCAACCAGGACCACCACTGGTGGCCATGACCCATCTCCCCTGCTCCCAACCCACGTGGCACGAGCAAGAAACTTTAATTTCCCTCCAAAACAGATTTTTAACAAAGATGCACCACAGCAGAGACCCAGAGGGGTCTGTAGCAGCTTCCCAGTCAGAGCTGTGGTCTAAACTGGTGAGGACATTGAGTGCATGGGCTTGGTTTTGTTTACATGATTGAGGCAAGAAGAGAAATTCCTCGAGGCCAA
>VYZT01048300.1:0-11343 GCA_013400735.1 Pomatostomus ruficeps
GCCCCATCCAGCTTGGCCTTGGAAACTTTCAAAGATGGGGCAGTCACAGATTCTCTGAACAACCTGTGCCTCACCAATGAAGAATTCTTTCCTAATATTCAAACATGACATGGTCAAGCTGAAACCCATCTTGATAACAGACCTTAGTACAGGTGACTGTAAGCATATATCTTGTCCAACAAATACTGAGACTTACAGTTCAGCCAACACAGTTAAGAGTCCCAGTGAATATGTTTCTCCCATATACAGACAACTGTAGACCTGAGGGATGGTAAAATCACTCTTCTCTGGGCATTTTGACTTTGTCCCTTGGAAATGTGGAACTCTCTGAGGTATCAGAGAGGAACTTCTTTCTGTCTTCATCTTGAATGTGTTTAAGGCTCAGGTTATTCTCTAAAGGCATTGCAGCAGACTTTCTATGTCACACAAAATCCAAAAAGGCAAGGATGACTCCAAAAGATAAGAATAACAATTAAATTAGCGTCATTACACAGAATATGAGCCAGCTGCTTTCCAAAGGGGCTTTTATGGGATCTGAAGTTTCCAAGAGAAAGGAAGGAACAATGCATTAGAAAAGTTGAGAAAAAATAAATGGCCTTCTACAGAACTGATCTTCAGGAGCTTTGGTTAGTTGCAGAAGATTACTGTAGTCTAACGGTTAGCTACAGATTATTGTGAAGAATGCTGAAATTCATTCATTTTCAGATTTCCTTTCATGCAGGCAAAAATAATTAGATATTTTTTCTTCTGTTAATGCTTCCTCTCTGCTCTGTATTCTGTCCTTCCTTTTGCAACAGAACATCTCTGAAAGCAGTGTTGAGTGATTCCTGTGAGCCTGCCTGCTCCCTGTTTTCTTTCCCTGGAAAGAAAATACAGGACTTAACAAGGGCAAGGAAACCTGGCACCCCAGGATCAACATGCAGACAGACAGTTCATCTGGATCACTAGGTCTGCACAGCAGTGTTTGTTTTGGGTGCCAATAGATTTTGATTAAGGCACTGGGAATAGAAAGAATTTAAAGGAAGGAGAGTGCATCTAGGAAACCATCACTAATTAAACCCTACTTAATCCAATAAATTTTGAAAACTGAGTTTGTTCTACAGTATTTATAATTTACCTAAAAGATTTACAACTACATAACTATCTGAGCCATTTTTCCATAACTACTAGTAAAAGGTAGGAAAACTTCTACCTAAAGCACTGAGATTAGAATTTTTTTCTCCCATAAGTGAATAAATTCTGTCATGACTTTGTCTTCTGCTGCTTACCTTGATCTAGTTTGTACTTCTAAAAAGGCACAAGAATGTGTCTTTTCATAGAAGACAACCAGGGGGTAGGAAAACTTTTATTTCAAAGTTCTAATCCCCTGAATACAGTTTGTGATGGATGTGTTAAGTATGTTGACAGAAGACCCTCTACATTAAGTCTCAGAGCCTAATATAGTTGCCAAGAGCTGAGAATTTCACAAGATTTAGTTCATCTGCTTTCAAGTAGTGGCTGTGCGAGTAGAGACTTAGTTTCCTTGTGGGTTTTTTTTCTTTTTTTCCCAAAAGCAACCAAAAAAAAATCACTCTTTCCCTCCCCCACATGCAAATGCCTCAGTGCTAAGTATTGAAAAACCAAAATTATGGCCTCAAAGGAGGACACTAATATAAATACCATATGGCCAAATTCCCAAGATAAGTAGCCAAGAAGGCTCAGGTGCCATACCTGAGGAAATACATCATACACAAAGAAGTGGTACTGGGAAGGGACAATCTTCCATGTGAAAAGCTCTTGGTGGTGTTTCAGTTCCTTACATAAGGATCCAGTGATGTTTGTGAGTCTGCCATATTGAATATTCTCTGATTTCAATACTGAGTACCTAGCATGAGTCATCTTAATTTTCTTAAAAAAATGCAAACTCTTTATTCAACCATCCAGTAGTTAACAGCCCTTTCTCAGGAAGGGGAAGTTATCACAGTCATTTTCTCCAGCTCTTCAATGGTGCCTTAGAAAAAAACCAGTCAGTTCTGAGAAGAACACATCCTACCTGGTCTGTCGCCACTACTACCATGACATAAAATAGTTAAAAGACTGGGAAATTTTGTGTAGGTCAGATATCTAGGCATTTAAGCCTGTGGTCAGAACATGATTTTTGCAAAAATTTTAATCTGGTTCTTCCTGCCCTTTCTCTGGATTATCATGGTGTATTTTCTATTGTTGCAGGGAAAGCAGGTTTAAAAGGAAAGAAACCTTACCAATAGTCCTAAATGAGTTTTCTCTTAATTTCTGCATTTCTGGGGAAGGGGATTCTTTACTCCTAGGATAGTCTGTTTTCCAACATGCACAAATGGCTGATGATTGATTGATTGATTGATGATGTGACTGAGAAAGAAAGGTTATGATTTAAATGGGTCTACCAAACACCTTCTGCTGACAGAATTGTAGCGAGTTAAATACTCTGTGAACGCCCTTTGGATAGGTTCATAAGTTCAGAAGTGGAACTGTAAAGAGAACAGACAAATAAAGAACAAACACCAAGCCTGGAGCCAAAAAAGTCAGTTCTACCTATTGTCTGAAACCTCTCCCAGTGCCAGTTTGTAAGCACATGGTATTAAAAAGTTCTCCAGTTCAAAATTGTCAATGATAAATTCATGCTGTCAGTAATACGGCATTTTCTTCTCTGGTACCACGGTTGTATCCCATGCTACATACCTGACTCCTCAGGTAAGAAAAATAAGTGGTACCTAAGAGAAACTATGGCTAGTAAAATCTCTGATTATCCAATCATAACACTACTGTGTAGCTTGAAAATGAGGAAAAACAAGAAAACAAACAAAAACTATTGAGAGTATAAAATTTTAGGCATTATTGTGATCTGTAAAATTGGACCATCATAGGGAATACCTTACACTTACAGGTATTTTTTTCAATAGTTTCAGTCCAAATTCTCATTTGCTTTGCACACTTGAAGCTATACAAGTGAACTGCCATAAGGGCCCTGTTGAACTTCAGTGAGAAGCAGATGAAATCCAAAGGACCATACATACAAAACAGGCTACAGGATCACAACCTATCACATCATTTGTGAATTACCAGTTGTTAATAAGCAATCTTCTAGCAAAGGGAAATATATGCCTTTATAGGTGAACAATCGTGTGTTAGCAAACTCAGAAAAGCAAAAAGGCACCAACTGTTTTATTGTCTTCGAAAACAAAGCCAGTGTTTATTTAACAGATATTGATGCACCAAAGAGAGAAGAGAACGAGACAATAGAAAAATGCTATCCAAATTATAACTGAAAAGAAATGAAAAAACAGACGCCTGTTTAATTACGTCACTGACATTCAGGAACAGTGGAGAGATGAAATGGCTGCCAGATTTTCACAAACCAGCTAAGCCTCTTGGGCATACAAAGGGCGCTAATGTGCTTGGAAAACCTGGCCAGTGGTTTCATTATGGAAATTGCCCAGTTACAAGCAAGTTTGTAAATATGGTCCTTATTCAACAAAGTTCAGATTGCTGTTCATAATCAAGTTCTGCTTTGGGCTGCCAAGAACTTAAAATTCTTCTTACAAGACCTTTTTGACATAGTGGCAAAATATCAGAATAGGCCAATTTAGAGCCCACCATCAAGACCACAATTATCTCAGCTCAAAGCTGCACAGTTTTTTGGCAGTGTTTATCAGGTCAGTCTGAGGAAGAGCTGCATCATTTTTCCTGAAAGATTTCTCCCATTTGGTTCTATCTTAGAGTCTCAGGGGCACTATCATGTCCTATGACATGATATGCAGATCTTACCATGGCTTGACAGCCCATGTTAATTTCTTTGTGGGATTGGAATGTATTTGCATTTTGTTAATACAACATGCATACAATAGGATGAAGAACTTAACATTCAAAATCCTCCAGGAACAATAAAAAAATGCAACAAAGCTGTTATAAATACTTAAAATTTTGAAGGCATTGGCTACAGTATCTGTATGCTGGTTTCACACTGTCTGTTCTTTTGTCTGTGGCAGGGAAAGAAGAAGGGTGGAGCCACAGAGGTGGTTAATTGTAGAAGACCAATCCTGTCTGGCTCGGGATGGGCATGCTCTTGAGTCAATAAGGAGAGTTAGTAATGCTTTTAGGGTGACATATTCTGGAGAAAAAGTGTGGGGGCTGCTTCCCCTGGAAAGGTGGGGGAGGGAAGTGCCACCGCTGCTGCAGGGCCATGTGGGGAGACCCACCCAGGGCCGAGGCTGCTGCCTGGGGAGAGCCCACTGGGCCCAAACCGTGGAGCTGGGGCTGCAGGAACTCTGGAGCTGCGCTGCAGGCAGAGGAGCAGAGTTGATGGCGACAGAACTCTTTCCCAGCACCATGGCAATAGACACTGCCCTCATGGCAGTGGTGGGGAGGTCACATAGACAATGGCAAGAACATGGCGAACACTCCCCAGACACGAAATCTGAACCAAACCATCTTATCAGCATTGCGGAGATCCCACAGAAGTTTTTTTTAAAGTGGTAAAAACTTATTAATAGTGGTGTTTAGGGGCAACAAGTTTTTTTCCCTTTTATACTCCCTTTTGGTTGGAGAAGAGAGGGAGGTGATCACGTGAGATGGACAACATGGCAGTCACCAGGTTCAGTAAAGAGAGAGGGGAAGGGGGGGGCTCTAACATTAGAACTGGATTCCTCCTGCAGGCCGTGGTAAGGACTATAGTGAAACAAACTGTCTCCCTATAATTCATGGGTCCATGCGGGTATGCAGAGATCCACTGGGTGACCGGAAGACTGAAACAAAGAGACCTTTTGCTTCTAGAGACAGAGGAAGGGAGCCCTTTCTTCTGAATTAGAACAACTCATCCTTAAAGACTACACCCCATGAATTAATGACACATGCAAAAATCAGTTTTGGGACGACTGTTTTGTCCATGGGAGGGATTTTATGTTGTAGCAGGTCGGGCGGGATGCTACTTCATACACATTAAACCCAGGCTGAAGAAGCTTATATCCCCTGCAAGAAAGACACCCCATAGTAGAACAAAGGGAATCTCCTCCATGTTTATATCCCTGCTTGTTTGGTAAGAAAGATGGAAAGGTTAGGGGGAGAGAAGAAAGGTATTTTAAACTTATTTTACTGCTTAATATCCTCTTCTAATCCTGTTAATAAATTTACTTTATAGTTTTAGACTAAGCCTTGTTCTTGCCTTAAAATACTTCTCTCACAATCCTTATTCTCAGTCATAAGCGCCTTAAATGATTTTTCGTGAGTTATTTTCAAACCACGACAATCTGCTATGACATGTTTTGGTTGTATTCCCTCTCTTCCTGTTTGTACCAGAGTATTGTCCCACTTGAGTAGACACTCAAATATGTAAAAGTGATAGCCTGTTGAAAAGGCTACACGTAGCCTTGTTACTTCCAACAAGCATTCACATATCAGCTACAAGTGTTCACATATCAAATCCTTTGACAGTTCCTTTGAAATAATTCAATATAGGTTCAGCCTTGAAAAATGACATCTTTTTAGTAAAGGTGCTTTATGGTCAATGGATTTCCACTGCATTTGATATGTGAAAAGAGATCACATCTTCCCTGTAAAGGATAATGGTGTTATTCTATCAGAATTCATAAAAATACTGAGAAATCACTCAATGAAAACCTCAAATTAAAATAAAAAGATTTTGTTCAAAAAACTGTGAGATATTCCAAGAAACATTGGATCACGATCCTTAACAAATCTGCCATTGGCAGGATAATAAAAACAGCTTACAGGGCATTAGAATCATGCCTTAGATAAAGACATAAGAGAAGCTAGATGACAAGACTGCAATCATGACCAGAAAATAAAGCAAAATCCTAAAATGCTCACAGAAAAATTAAAAGAAGTTACCTTCCAGTAGAAGGACTAAGGGATGTTTATTATGTGGATTTACCACATCCATATCATCATCCGGCCTCTTAAAGGACTATGAGTTCTCTGGTCACTATTTTAATCATCAACACACACATGCACAAACACACACACAAACTTTTAAATCTGAATCTTTTAGCCTCAAGGGAAAGTGATAAGTGAAAGTTAAGCTGGAAGACAAGGCAGATCTACTACTTCTTTGACTGAATCTGTGTTTTAAGATAAAGTAAGTTATTCAGTACTTTGCCCATGAAACTGTCCACAAACAAATAACATTGGCTTCAGCTGTAATCCTTTTGAATCGCTGGCTGAAAGACCTATGTCAGGAAGGGAAGAGAAGTCTGTAGGCTAAGCCTGCAGTGTTATCTAGTCACTATGAGCAATTCAGCACAGTGGCATGCTGCCTGGCAGGCGCCTCTTGTGCTTGTGGCATAGTATTGTCACTTCAGCAACATAACTCCTTAAGAACAAAATAAAACAAAAGAAAACCCAGTGTTTTCAATCAAAACTTGAATTTTAAATATAATTGACAACACTCTGGAGATATACTTGCAAAACATGCTCTGGGAATATTTCTGCTGAGGCATAGAAAGATATTTAACCAAGATTTTCATAACTGGCACCAAAAGGTGTTTTGGAATCTGATTTTCTTTCTTTTGCTGTTTTTTTTTCTGATCAAACCTCATAATCAACTAATCAACTAATAGAGTTGCCACAGAACATTATTCATGCCAGAGGCATGCAAAAGATGGTTTCTAAGAACGAAATCAAATACCTCTTATACTGCAGCATACTTAGAGTCGTCCTTCTACCCTTTATGTGAAATCCTTCTAAAAACATCTCCCAGTGGGAGGGGGGAGAGAGAAGACACAATACATTACATTATTTTAACAGTTATCTATGATTATTTAAAAATGAGAAAGATCTGTCTAAAAATTCTGCTAATTTGATTGTGTTTTTCATTTCAAAAAGAAGTTGAGGGTTTTTTTCCAAAAATTCTAAAAACACATAAAACCCAAGCTCAGAATGCATAAATCAAATAAAAATAGTAAACCATCAAAGTTCTTCCTCCAAAGACAAAAACTTTGTTTAGCCAGTTTCTAATCAGATTCCTTATTGTTTTGGCAGTATCTTTGCAGAATTCTTTGTTAGTCATTTTCTTTTATTATTTGTTCCACGTAGATTTCTGTGAAGATTTCTTAACATGACTAAATTCCTATTTCTTGATCGACAACCAAATCTTACTACAGTCAGTTTCTAGGTCTTCCTAACTGAAAATATTACATCTCTTCCCAAGCTGACTTTAGTACAAGGAGGGTTACTAAACTAACCCAATTAAAGTGAGCAAATCTGCAAGTTGAGATGACTGTTATTGCTGTCCATGAGAGCTGGGATCAAGAATGATGGATTGCAGGGCATGGAACTGATAATACATCCAAGAAGCAGGATCCCGTCTTAGGTTATCTTGAATTGGCCTACCTAAAGATTTTGTGATGCAAATTGGAGGCTCTGGGCACAGTAACAACATGCAGAATATATAACATTCTTCTGTCTAGTTGTGCCTGAGAGGCTCTCAACTGTGATGTCCCAGCCTCATTATTCAGCCCTGTGTTGTACATCTCTGTCTGATATGAAGCTGCCATGCCTTGTCACCAATTACAGGCTCTGCAAAGACCCATCTCATTATAGTACTTATATTGCTTGCTCCTGAAGGTGATACTTGGTGTGCCACATCCTCAGCTTGCCAGTAGGAAAATTGCCCTTGAAGTGAAGACATGTCATTCTAGAAGCACAAAAAAGCAGCAAAAAATTTTTATGAAATGTTGCCTGGAATATTAATCACAACACTGTGTAAATCCAGGTATATAAAACTGAACAAGGCAAGAGAGGTTTCTGAGCAGTCCAACCAAACTGGTTATCTCCTCAACAGATCCAGGGCTGGATAAGGTTTTGGTGGGGCACTCGTCAGAATAGGAATGCCATTGCTTACTTTGGTGTGGTTTCATAATTAAAGGAAAAGCCCCAGATGCCACTCCCTCCCAAACCTCTTCTGCATCCACCAGAAATCAGAAAAAATGCAACATCTCTCCTGCAGATATTGCACATGTGTCCTCATTTGTGTTGCTAATTGTAAAACCAGTGTTAGTCAGAAATATCTGCAATGCATTCGAAGTGCTGCAGTGACATGACGATCCACAGAGTGTGACCTGCTTTCTCATGACATTCACACCTTCCATGTGATAATTTGATCTCCCATGTGACATGAGTAAACCCTAAAATTTTACATATCCAATGAATATACAAACTCTGATTTTATTCTTTTACAATATAGTAAAATTTATGTTGTTGGTGCATTTTTACCATTATTACCGCTTTTTCTCAATTTACCAGATCTCCTAATCTTGTATGACCTCCTCTGGCTGCACAGACTCTGTTTAACAGTATAAAACCCACACATATGAATGATATACAAGGACAACTCAAAATCTGTAAATTTAATGGAATGTATTGTTAAAACTCCCCAGCATTTTCTTCTCTATTCAACCATAAAATATGGTAAAAACACAAGGATGATTATCATGATACAGAGAGACATTTAGGCACCTTGCATTTAAAGATAATATGGTAAAATATATAAGCTTTTAAGAAAAGAGACATTCATATTTATTTTTGGCTACAGGCTGTCCTGATGACAGTTGAATTTAGAGCTTAAGTGAGAGGGAGAATTTTTCTCTGCATGCCATTCTTTTACCATTTTGAAAGCAGAAGTATTTGCTCTTAAGCAAAGAATATGTCCTTATGCAATTTTTCAGAAGCTGTTTCAAGAAGAATAGACAAGATAAAGAAAGATCTATCAATGTCAATTAAAAAAAAACCCAAACCAAACATGTTCTGAAGTGCTTGGTTATTTTTTCTCTTTTCAGTACCTGTACACACATTTATGGGAAATGGAAGAGAATACAATAATGTACCTTCGTATAGAAAAGAAAATAATACCATTAAGTCACAAACCCCCTAAAACATTTAGCAGCAATATAAATCTCTCTGTCTAGATGGCAATTTCCAACCCACAGTATTGTGAAACAGGAAATACAAGTTCATCCTCTGGAAAGAATTGCAGACTGCATTATCTTAAGAATCTTGTATCAAAAGTGCCTTTCATCATGATGTCTAAGCAGTTTCAGAACTAAAGTCTGTTACATCTCCAAGCCAAAATTCTGTATCAAAATGTTTCCAAACAAGCCAAAACTTTACCTTCAATTTACAGGTCAAACAGAAAAAAAACCAGAAAACTTCCAAACCAACAAAAAACCAAAAAAACACAAAAAACCAAAACCAAAAAAAGTCCTCCGAACAACAACAACAAAAAAACCCCCAAACTAACAAAAAAACAATAAAAAACTAAAAAACAAACAAAAAAATACAACCATAAAAACCCTCCACACCAAAAAACCCCCAAAACCCCCAAACCATGACTTCACAATATAATGCCATGCAACAATACAGAATAATGAATCATCATTTTCTGTAGGTAACAAAGTGGAAACTGCAGCACAGAGAGTTTCTTCAGCTTTCCAGGTGTTTAGGTGTAAAGTATAGCATTTTTTAAAATGTTGCTCCTAATCCATATTGACAACAGCCCTGTTATTCTATAAAATTAGTCTTTACATAACAGACAGATCATCTGAGGGTATGCATTATACACATAGTGCTGTGACATTTTAATGCCTTTCTGAAGAAATACAGCAAGACTATCAAGCTATCTATTTTTCCTGAACCAGATACTCCTTTCCTTCTCACATTGATAAAGACAGAGCAGCAGGAAATTGCAGACTTCTGAAAAAGTGAAGATGAGAAGACCTCAGACATTGAAAAAACCATTAGACTCAGCAAAGGACTGTGAACACTGGTAAATATATATCAGAGAGATACTGCATGAGATATTTTTCTCATTTTCCTGTTTGATTCAGGGTACCAGTAAATTCAGAAGTCAGTTTAAACTTTTTTGTGCACTAAATCCATGTACATTATGTGCAGTCTTCTTCTACAGAGGGGCTTTTTTGTTTTCCAACATATATGTAACAGTGTATTTGCATGAATACGAGTTTTGCCTAATCAGTATGCCAAACACCACAAGCTAAAAGTAAGTGGTAGGGAAAATACTGAACATTAGGAAACTGATGAGATTAATCTCTACTGAATGTATTCTTTTCATCAGCTTTTTCCACTATCATAAAAACAACCTTGGTGTTATAATTTTTAATTAGAAGTGGAAAGGCATCCAACATCCAAAGACTAAACTAATACTTGCCATTAAAAGGGCTGAGAAGTCAGTGGAACATTAGTGTTGCTATTTTATGAATAAATCAATGTTTTCAACACCTTTTGAGTCTAAAACTCTGATAAGCTCAGCACTAAGCAAAATTTTTTCTCAAAGGCACAAGTGGTGCAGAAGCAGCACAGCTGAAGATCTTTCTTTAAATCCAAAGGCATAAGCTCTGCTCCCAGATGAGAAGCCAAGTCAGGACAGACCTCTTCCCTTAGGCATGTCAAACAAGCAGAGGAAAGATGACAGTGGGAGAACCTGCTCTGCCACTTCTGACATAGCTGATAACATGGAAGAGAAAGTACGGCAATACAAGTTTCTCATCAAGAGTGACAGATGAAACCAAGTCATTGTTTTACGTCAGGCTTGTAACCATTTTACAGTTTCTTGGAGGATTCCTGACCTGTGCAGCTTCATCCTTCATCCATGCCTACTGCCAACATTGACCGTGTCATCTGACCTGTGCTTTGAATGGGAGAAAAACATCATCTACCTCATTCCTCTGTGTGCCATTTGTTTCAGAAGCTAGTCCTAATCCCATTAGCCTAACTAAACTCTAACTAACCAAGATTTTTAGGACCTTTCATAAGCACTTATTTTTAAAAAATAATTGGGGTAAAGAAAGATTGTTTATTTGGGGTTTTTTTGAACATTTCATTGTGACTTTCATTGCTTCAGCACACATTAAACATTTTATTACAATGAACTCTAAACAAAATCAGTTTGAAATAAAAAATTAAAATGTTCAGTTGTGTCTCTGCCAAAGCAGAAAAATTCATTACCACAATTCTGTCTTTCATTTTTTGTTTTGTCCTAAATATAATTGAACTTGACACTTTTAAAAATGTTTCAATAGAGAGAAATCAACATCCTTCACCAAGAAAATCATCAAGAAAATAAATTATAAAATTAATAAATTAGAAAAAAATTATGACCAGTTTTACTCTGATCTATGAGCATCATTAGGTGATTTTGAAGAAGATTCAGTGAGTGAAGGTTGTCAGATAGCTCTTCTAAGATATTCAAAGTATAATTTAAAGACTCAGTCTTGCATTAAATTGCTTGAAAGGCTGGATTTTCAGCTATATGAAGAACCAATGGATTCATCAAATCTACTGCCACTGTTCCCATTC
>VYZT01048303.1:8333-31605 GCA_013400735.1 Pomatostomus ruficeps
CAGGGAATCTTAGATAAGGGCTAGCTAGCTGCACCCATCTCAGAGCCAACGCTTTGTCTTTCTTAATCACTCACCCATTATCGCCTCCCAGCAACTAATCACTCACCCATTATCACTCCCCAGCAACAAGAATGGGGAAAAATTCCTAAGGCAGAGAGACAAACAAAAAAAAAGAAAAAAAAAAATCTCCCAAACCCCGACACTAAGCAATTTTTAGGAAGTATGTGGAAAAGCAGTTAAGCCCAGGCTAAATTTTAAAAGACCCACCTCAAGGAACTATTCATATTTATAAGAAGGCCCACCTAAAGCATCCAAAAAATCAATGAGTTTTCATCGAATTAGTAACTGACTTAACACCACTGTGAGTTAAGTGTCACAGACTGAATAATGTTTAATGCCATCTCAGAAGCCAGAAACTGTGGAAGAGAACTGAGATGATTCTTCTGTTTCCCTTTTGGATCCTAAGAAAAAGTCATTGCAATAAACACAGGTAGGAAAAAAAATTTCAGATTATATTAGAGACCTTGGAGTCCAGTTCATAGAAGTATGGCACTCTACAGTACCTGTAATACAATCAGTGCTTATGAGTTCAGGAAATTATTTGGAAAAGAATTTAAAATTTATGATTGAAATATCTTTATAAGCAAAGCAGCAAAATACCAACAGTTTGTGATATAATATGCCCATTTATCCTAGGCCTTCCTTTTTCTATTTACTGCACCTATATTTGTTTAAGTCACCACTCCTTTTCTTGTGATTGCCTCTGAACAAGGGATCAGATACTCAAAAGTAATTGTGCAGGTCTTACAAAAGAAAAATATTTTGGCATTGTATACTTAGCTGTTTCTTATGACAAACTGCTCTCTAAGACAGCCCAAGAATCTAAAAGCCTAAAGATCAAGAATCCTAAAATGTTGTACTGAAACAAGACAAGCTAGATTACACAAAAAAATCTGATTCATAAAGGTCAGAAGATGAGATGATCCAATCCATAGATTTAAAAGTTCAAATACACTTGAGAAAATCACTTGCTATGTGGTTTTTATTTTAGTTTTTAAAAAAATAAGTAGAAACATCTGCAAGATAAAATACAGTTTTGCTTTGCCAAATGTTGGATCCCTTACAAGCCCTGTATGCAATTAGTTGGACTTGTATCGTACCCATTATTTTGAGTATGAACTATTTTTCTAACTTCATTTTCTTTCTCTTACACAATATATCGCACTTTCAAAAATAGAAATGTTCCATCACCTTTCTTCAGGCTGACAGGGTTACAGAAAACAGAAGTACCTCAGGATTTCAAAAGCACTTCCCAGCCACTATTACTTGAAAGCAAGAGTTTTAACTCTCAAAGAGGCATGATGTCCAAAAAGAAACAATACTCTGAACAAAGATGAAAATTTGTAGATTACTTTCACAGGCTCTTATTCTATAATGGAGAAAATATCCACATTCTAGCCAGGCTTCTTTGAAAAGAATATTTTCCTTTTCTAAAGAGATAAAAAGCAAAGCTCTCAGGTCAGAGGCTATAGGGGAAAAGAGCTAATGTCTCCCCTGCTTTGATGTTACAAGTAGTGCCTCGTTACAGAAGTGTATTAGAGCTACCAGTAAACTGAGCCAGCATATTTAATAACCAGTTTCAGCATGGTTGACATGTGGATTATTCTGCACACAACACAGAAAGCAGTCATGTGCATTACCAACAATACACAGACCTTTATTTTAATGTGTTTACATTACCTTAAAATATGGCATAGCTGAAAGGTAATTTTTGATTTACAGATCCCGTAGGAAGACTTCTTATAAGTGTATTTGTAACAACCATAGGCAGCAAACCAGGATTAAGAGCTCCTCTCTGAGTAACATGCAACACATATAATGGGGTTTGTACTGGTGTGGAATATCTGGGAATAGCAGATTTCAGTCTGTCAGTGCTCAGCACAACAGTGATGATTAATAATATTTGGTGTCTCATTTTCTTTTGAAGCTGAAGGACTGCAGGCTGGAGGAACCAGTCAAAGACAATGTGGTCTGGTGGCCTTGTCTTTCACAGATTCCTGGGAGCTGAAGGACCAAATGCACCAGTTTGTATTGGTCCTAATACACCAATGCTTCTAATGGACCAATTTACCTATTAACTCACCTTTTGGAACAGTATATCTCAAAATTCAGAATATGCTAGAAGGACATCAATAAATATTACCTTAAAAATCAATCAAAAAATATTAATTAAACTTTTGGTGTTATGTAGCACCAAGGCTGTATAACAGTAAGAAATACCCTTAGAAAAAAAAAATTTTTTTTTTTTACTTACTTTTTATTTGTACCCATGTAAATTGAAACTTGGTAGTAGTACTAATCCTCAAATTAACAAAAATAATGTTTGCTCACTTAAATATTTGATATCCTCCAACAGACCACTACATACACTAAAGCATAATTTCTGATTGAGTTTTCTATAATTTGGGAAATTATGTTTGTTTAGATATTATCAGTGAAATACTAATTGCTGAGTGAGACTACTGATTATACAAATATGAAAATTACATTAATACTATTTCTATACCCTGTAGTTTGAGCGTTGCTTAGTAGACAGAGAGATTGTTCACCAAATTCTCTCAAAAATCTCAACTAATCAGAAAGCTGAAATGCAGTGACCCTACATTTGAACCACGGGCAGGTAAACCCTTCATGTGCATACAGGAACTTCTATAACAGCTCCAGATTTCAGCCAGAAGTGAGCCACTGCAAGAAGGATAACAGGGGTTTGTGAAGGACTTTCAGTAGGGAGTTTCTGCAGGAAAGACAGAAAGGATTCAAAAGAAATGGAAAACCAGTAGAAATACTGGGAAGGGAAAGTGAAAAGGAACATGAGTTCAGGGGAAAGATAAGAAAAAGGGAATAGAAAAGATATATATATGAGGAGCATGGATAAAGAAAGAAAACTGCAAAAATAAAAAATGGGGAACCTTAAATAGAGAGGAATAAGGGAAATACCAGTTTCACTAAATGTTTCCTGGTACAGCAGCAAAGAAACAAATCAGTCTCCCTATAGGTGAAGGTATGTGCCACAAAAAGTCCAAAAGGAGTTTTTGAGCCTGATTATTCTTAACAGATTTCCAAATGACAGTTTTAGCTTTGTAAATTTTATTTATAAATATATTTAAGATGAATGATTCACTGGAAACATTGGAGAGCATGATGTCCTGAATAACAGCAGCTTTTCTAGACTCAGTTTCCACATTGGTAAGATAGGTTTTAACTGATGATATTGACTTCAGAATGCTATGAAATCACCCTGTCACTCTGCTGGACGCTACACCTCCAAAAGCACAGGTGTCTGAAGGGAGCTCATCTTTCTGTCCCTCTGTGCCTTCTGAGTCACATAAACTCTTCACCACATAGACATAAACATGTGCTATATGGAAAAGAGGTGCAGCAGAGAAGGCCTCCCTACAATACTACCAGGAGCAGAGAATTGTAAACCAGGACCCAAACGCACAGCAGCTGTATTCATCTCCTGAGGTGCCTCAGAGTTCTTCACAAGGACAACAACAGAAAATGCAGACCTATTTTTTCCAGTGGGAGATATGACACACAAAGATTACATTTTGTTCCTCTCAAATGATGATGTGATGGACCATGTCCCTTTTTCTGTTTCAATACCTGTTTTGAAAATCTCCAGATTGTCCAGATGTTTATAGGCTAGCTCCTTAGTAACACAATTGTGAAACACTTAAAAACTGTCTGCTCTGATCTGTCAGTTTTTCATCCTACCTCCTGCCTTACTGATGAAGTAAGTACAACGGCAGCTGGGTTCCCCAATCCCTTTTTCTTTTCATATGTTAGAGCAACTCTACTCCATCTAGATCAGAATGCTTTTTAGATTCATTTTCTCCCCTTTCTTTTGGAGAGCTCCCATTCTAGCTCCCATAGCAGGACCAGAAAGAACAAGTGAAGGTTTCCAGGTAGGAAGCAAGCAGGGTGATTTTTGTGTGCAACTCGTAGCAATGTAGGGTGCAGTCATAGGCATCCCAAGGAGACTAGTGTATTTCTTCCCCCAGAACACTTCTTTTTTGCCCTTGTCTATTCTTCAATAATGAGTCACTGGGAACAATCCAGTGCATGTGTTTGGGGAAAAGGAAAAAAACCAACCAAACAAACAAAAGATCTCTACTGCTAACAAGAAATAGTGATGAGACTTTTCTTTAGAAAGCTATGTGACTTATAAACAATACTCGACTGCCACATGCTAAAAAGGAACAAGGTCTCTAGTGAGAAAGAAACTAAGTGTTATTCTTAAAAGACAAAGTCAGGAGATACAAAAGGGCACACATCATTTCCGTCTGAAATTGTATGATAAAATGACAGCAAAAATCAGCTTAGAAGCAACACGTGAACTAGCCTTCTGTGCCTCCTGTTCTTTTCCTTCCAAGACTAAATGGATCTGTGTCTCTCTTTTGTCACATTGTTGTAACTTTCATTCAGTCTCCCCACTTCACCTTGACCGCATCTGAACAGTGACAATATGTTTCTTGTTCTTCACACTTTTCCCAGCAAGGATCACTGACAGCCTCTTACTTTGTATTTTCTCAGCTTTTCAGGCAGGGATTTTTTTTTTCCTTCTTTTTCTGCCAGCCGTCATCATTGCTATTTGGAGAGAATTTGGTTCAATTTCCATTTTAAACATGAAATGTTTGAATTAGCTTATAATGTCTTCCAGCTTGCAGAGGAAAGGGCTGGTCTTTAAAAAAGGGGGAAAAAAGTTTCATTTTTCGCAAAATAAAAAATGAAAAGATACAGAATAATCTTAAATCATTTTATACTGCAGATAGAACTTCAAAATAATGAGAGCTCTTCAATTTGGAAGTGATTGGGGTTCTAGGCATATGAATCAGAGAGAGATGTAAAATTATTAGAACACGGCAATATCTTTCGTAAGCACTTCAATTCAGAGGTGATCAAAGATTCTGGACTTGCAGAGCAATTTACTTGGCATTTGCAGGAAAGACCCACTCTTTCAAACTGAAGCACTCTTAACACAATGAAGAACTTCAATAATTTTAAATTAGCGTGTACCATACATGCCTAGAAATCCAATTTAGGTTTTAAATAAAAACACTATAACTTCAGATGTATGAAGAGCACACCAACAACAGCACAGGATCCTAGCCTTTCCAATCCAGCCCAGCTGTTATTTCTCCCATGCTAGGTTTTCTGGCATGAAGACTTACTGAAAACAAGGAGAGTGGGTTTTTTTCTTTTTAGCCTTGCCTTCTGATTATCTATGAATATTTTCCTAAACTCAGTAAACTTCTGGACAGCCTTAGTTTGCAAGCTGATTTGCAAGGTGTGAATGCTACTTCTAAATACTTTTAAATATTTTAAATCAAAACTGGAAGACAATGTTTAAGCCAAATCAAAGATGTAATATGTTCCCAACCAAAACTTTAATTATGATGAGTTTAAGTTTGCACATTATATACATTTTTTTATATATATGTGATTTAGCTGAGCTTAGGCTTGCAAATAGCTTGGATTTTCAAATAGCTGCTCTTAAGGGAAACACAGAGTACACAGAGTTCTGAAACAATATTGATAGAACAGGAAAATAAAATTAAGTCTAAATTTTAAAAATTACATCTCAACTACGCAAGAAAAAAAAAAAAACCAGAAACCCTTCCTGTAGCCCAAAAGGTTTGTGGGTGGTCACATAGAAGCTTCAGTCTGTATAGAAACTCAGGGGTTTTTTCCTTATTTACATAGAGGCAGGATAGTGTGAGACACATATGAGGCAGCCAGTGATATTTCAGGTAGGATGAGGTTTCGACACTCAATTCTGAAAGTATCCTATTCATTTCTCACCAGGTGCTAGAAAGACATCAACACAAGTTTGAATAGACCTTGATAATGCTGGGGACAACTGGTGCACCAGAAACAAGTAGGTGGAGGGAATTGATCAGATCAGGTGACCCCAAATGTCTCCCTCAGGTTTTAAAACCACACAGAAGTTCTTGCGTTTCATGCAGGTGATGTGGTGATGAATGGAAAAGCCCCAGACAGCATAATCTACTTTTGTCACAAACGGATAAACCTTGCTGCCATTATTTTAGATTTTACCAGCTGTAAGTACTTTCTCCAATGTACAGCATACTAAAATACTTTCATTTGGGAAGGAACTTCTGGACGTCTTCTGGTTCAACCCTTAATTCAACAGAGAATCAGCACAGATCAGGTTGCTCAGTATTTTGTACAGTCAAGATCTGAGTAACTCCAAGGATTTAGTATTATACATTTTAAAGAAATACTTCTTCATGTTCTTCATCTTTTAAATTACAGTGTCCTAAAATTAGGAAATTTTATGTTTTCTACCTGAGACATTGATAGTCAGGCCTGTTTCTTAGGATAAAACATATCTATGAAATATTAATATGTATAAACCAATGCAGGTGCCCTTGAATGTTTTCAGTTCTACTGGAGTTCATGTGATCTACGATAAGAATTCTCTTCTGTTCCCCATAGGTTATAGCTTAGCCTCAAGACTTAGTGGATGTGTGACTTAGTGTGAATTTAGTGGAGACTATGATGTCTATAACCCTTACAAAATCTCACATAAAATAAAAGGTATTAGTAGGTTTCTACCTCAAACTATACCAGGCTCACTGTCAGACAGAAAAAAGTGCTTACAAATATCCATCATAATGTTCTCAGGCTTATAAAATTAATTTAGCCCCTTGTGGTGCAGACTGACAGGAGCTAGTAGAGAATGCATTTTAAAGAATGAATCCTCTTTTCTCAAAAATATAAAAGGACACTAAACCTCTCCAGAATCTTTCAAATCATGAAACCTGAAGTATCTGTAAGTGGTCAAATGTGTGACAAACCTTGAGGACTGAATCGCAACTGTTGGACAGAAAATCGTATGTTTCAGATGCATCTTAGTTATTTTCTACCAGATTGGACTTTTCTTTCCTACATTTGCTTTGTGTGAAGTTTGAAAGCAAGCTTGTCTTGTGAATGTTAGAAGAGGAACTGTAGCCATGGCTTCAAATGGAAAACTATCTACATGTTCACTATTAAATGTAGATGCAGTCAGAAAAAAATGAGACATTACCAATTAGCAAATATTTTGTAATGTCTAAATTCTTCATAATTTTAACTGCAGTCTTAAATGACATATAAACATATTTAACACATATAATTTATTCCAGGAAAAAACCTTTTTAGCTTACCATAGCATTTATCTTTGACGCTTATCTATTGAAATAAACTATATGGGAGAGAAATGCATTCCTACCTTCCATTAAGCTGTTTTTTGGCACTGTTCTGTAAGACCAGGTTGTTCAAATAAAAGAGAAAAGTAATTAATGATATTACAACTATTTGGTGTAGTAGTTAGATGACTCCAATAATTTTTGAGCCAAAATCTTAAAATGTTCATGACGTGAAAAAAAATCTAGAGCTCTTAATCTGTAGATAATATTTCAGCTTCCTCTGTGTTGAAGATTATTGTTGTGCTTTGAGCAGTTTAATCCTGTAATTAAGAATTCCCTTTATGCACACAGAAACTATCTGAAATCAGCTGCCTTCAGCCTTCCCAGAAGCCTCAGGCCAGGAACAGAAAAAGGTAAATAATGTCAGAAAAAGTGTCTAAGCTCAATAAGCTCTACTAATAACTTCATAGATTTCCCTTTAGAATTCACCTCAACCTCTTAATATGTTTTAAAAACCAACCTGCCTAATGTTCTAAAGTTTAAAAACATGGTAAAATATGTTTAAATACCACTTTTCAATACTAATTTGAGAAGATTTTGAACTAAGAAGAATGGTTTTCCAAGTCAAAACCAGTAGCTCTTGTGTGGTTTTGCTGTAGTTTTTTCTTTAAAAAAAGCACGCATTTGTTGTTGTCTCCATACTTGAGGCAGAGAAGAAAAATGAAGGAGAATGTCTTAAAAGACTGAAAAAGACTAAAATAGGGCTGAAGATTTTCATGATTAATTAATTAGATGAGTTGTCCCCCGCCATAAATAAACAGCCCTTAAGACATGAGCAATGAAAATTGTTTTCCATTCTAAGTGGAAATGTACCACATCCACCCATCAGATAACAACAGAACTGTGAAAAAGGAAGGGATTGTGGTTTGGTGGAACCACCTGGAGAGAACAGCTCAGAATCGGAGATGAGCCGAAAAGGGTTTTCCACAGAATCCCTCGGTGCAGAGGCCGTTGAATTCTTCCTCTGGTCTCATCTACCAGGGCTACACTGCAAACTGCTGCCAGTGGGAGTATCCCCCACTGTATAAAGGCATCAGCATAAACCAAGGCTTAGTGTGCTGAGTCTTTGTGCGTCTTTAAGGACTAAATTCCTCCTGAGAGTAGAATAATTAGAACAATTAGAATAATTCTCCATTCATGACAGGCTAAGAGAAATTGCTTTAGATTTAAAAGAATCAAATTTTGTTGAATCTGGTCTTGGTATATGTTTGCACAACTTAGTCCAAGTTGAAGGATCCTAAACTAGGAAAAAAAGTGTATATTTCTCCTTGCTAGTAGATGATTCCCTCAATGAAGTTCCTAAATTGGATGATAAACTGGATACTAAATGGAGTGATGGGCAGTGTAAAGTCATTCCTTACATTTCCAGCACCTGATCTTAAGGTACTCTGGGATCTTGGAGGGTGTAATGCTGCCATTTGACTTAATTTTTTTCCTCCACCAGACCCTCCACCTTGTACAAATGTAGAAAGAAACATTCCAGGGATGAGAAAAAAGTACAGAAGACCTAAGGTCCTGAAATGCCTGATCCTGCTCTCTGGACTAGTGGGCATTGAGAAGTCAGCGCTAACGAGTACAGCAGCTCATTAACTTGCATGGTGGTGGGGTGCCTGGGCAGCCAGGAGCCCTCTCTACTACAGCAACAGCTCCTGTGACCACAGTGGCACATTCTAATTGTGGGAAGTAAACCAAGGCAAGCAGCACTCCATTCTCTTTGGTTTTGAAGGTCTTCACAGACCCATAAACAAATCCAAAAATAACCCAGAGTTTGTGACTTTTCTGCCACAACCAGAAGACCCCCATGATATGAGAGATAAAGGAAGAGAAAGGCTGGAGGGAGTTGCTCCAGAGACACTAGCTGAGGGCTTTCAAAATTCTTCCAATCATTCTAGTAAGAGAGCCAGCAGAACAATTTTGAGCAAGTTTCATAAAGTCAGTAACCCATTTCAAAAACTATTTCATTTTCTCCCTGATACAATAAAACTTTAAAGTCCACATTAAAGGTGGGGTTTTGTCTGGTAGATTTTTTTTTCCATTTGTATCACTACAAGACACATGCAGGTAGGTGTACTCTGCTATTGTGTTTCACTGCCCTTCTCTAATCACAGAATCATATAATCATAGAGCCATGGAATGGTTTGTTTTGGAAGGCATCTTAAAAGATCACCTACTTCCCAGCCCTCTGCCATGGGCAGAGACATCTTCTACTTAGATCAGGTTGCTCAGAGCTCCATTCCAGGGCTTCCCTGGAACACTTCCAGGGAAGGGGCATCCACAACTTCTCTGGGCAACCTGTTCCAATGTCTCATCATCCTCACAGTAAAGACTTTCTTCCTAATATTTAATCCAAATCCACCTTCTTTCAGTTTAAAACCATTACCCCCTGCCCTTACCACATGCCCTCTCCAGTTCTCTTGTAGTTCCCCGCCTTGTATTCCCCCCTTAGGCACTGGAAGGTCCTATAAGGTCTCTCAGGGCCGAAGCCCTGGAGGCAGAGATGTGGCCACCATTCCGGCAGCACACGCGGATGTGTCGAGGAGCAGCTTTGTCACCCCGCGCTGCCGGGATAGGCGGCGGCCGGGGGAAGGCGGGCGGTCCCGGCCGCTCCAGCGCCCCCGGGAGCGCAGCCGGAGGGAGCAGCNCCACGGGAAGCGGCGGCGCTGACAGCATGCCCGTGTCACTCCGGGTGCGAGTGTCACTGTGCCTCGGGCCGCTATTGAGGGCGGCGAGCGGGGCAGCCCCGCCCGGCGCGGCCGCGATCGCTATCGCTGCCCCTGCCGTGAACCTGGCTGTGGGATGGGGGCTGGGAGCAGGAGGGGGCCGCCCAGCAGAGAGCCGTTGATACAGTTTGGTTTCTTTTCTTATTTCCCTCTCCTTTCTCCGGCTCTCAGTCTTTTGTGTCAGCTTTCAGAAATGCTCTGTTTGACTGGCAGCCTGTCACAGATCAGTTACCACCTAAAGCCGCTTGGCAGGGAGAGGTGACGGCCCAGGAAGGGATCTAAGTGGGTTTATCAGTGCTTCTTTACGCCTCGTGAGCTCCTTGACACAAAAGGAAAGGGTATTAAAGATCTAAAGCGAGCCCAAAAGCGTGAAAGCTCCTTATAGGCTGCGAGATGTGGATGTGACTAAATTTTTAAATATTTTGAGTTGATGCTATTCATTTTGCCAATAGAGTAGAAAGAATTTTTGTTACAGAAATGAGTGTATGTTCCACTTGAGTGAGATTTGGAAAAGGGAGGAAGTCCCTAAATATGTGCTTGGAATATTACAACTACCCTCTATTTACAATCATGCATCTGTTTTAAATATATATAGATATATAAAATCCGGCACTTTTTTTTTAATAAAAAAGAAACCAACCCCCAGTCTTTTAGCACACAGAGTGTTCAATTCCTGCTACTATTGCTGAATTCATTTGTGTTTGTTTGTTTGTTAAACTTTAAACATTATAACATAATAAGAAGGGTTGGCAATTTTCAAATCCTATAAATGCCAAGCATGGAAAAGATCCAGAATTCATTAGGTATATGCCATATCTCCTTTCAGGCTCTTTTATGCATGGATTATTGTTAAAGTAGTGTATTTTTTGCATGCCAATGGCTTCTCACAGCACATTACTACATCCATAATGGTTACACTATAGGCAGCAGGGCACAAAGCCTTTTGCTTTGTTCCTAATTTAGCAGATCTCAAACTCTTTTATTGTCTGATTTAAATTAAAACACAAACATTCTATGGGAGACAACATCAGCAGTGTGTGATTTAGGGCTGACAAAATATAGGAAAAGCCAACCTACATCCTGGTGGTCAGAATAAACAGACGTTTTTCATCACCTACGTTAGGGAAATTTTATGTATTCTAAACGTCACGTAATCAGAGGGTCATACTCCAGCCTTGGTGAATGTTAATGAGAGTTATGCAGGGATCAAGAATCGTCATGTTCAAGATTACCTTTTTTCCATTTACGCAAAAAAATGGGGAATGTTTATTTATTAATTTTATTTTCATATTCTTACACAATTGGTTTTGCAAGAAAGTTTTTAAAGTGTTTGGGATCACAATAACATGGGAAGGGGGGGTTCAAATACAAAAGAGTAAGTCTCAATCCATCTCATGATTCTGTATAGTCACCCAACTTGTTTTTCACATCATTATAGCCCCTCCTGGCCTTCACATCTGCTGTCTACCATTTTCATTGCTTATAAGCAGCAGGTGAATGGCCCAAATGAAAGATTTAACAGGCCCTCAGTGGAGCGGCTGCCCTGAAATTTCACTCCCGTACACAATGCTCTTTCCCTCTCTTTGTCTGAAATAAAAAGGATTTTTCTCAGACCATTGTCTTGACTGTTGGCTAATATTGTCATCCTCTATAAAGTTCTGTACATGGCTACTGAGCTGAAAGTGAGTACTGTTAAAATATTTTCATGCTATTTCCTCAAATTTGTAAGGCAGGCAACTTAAATCATCCTCCCACCTCACTGTGATTAGAAACCTGCAGAAACTAGAGGAACACTGTTTACTGGTGCAAATATTAAGCCAGCAAATTAAGTGCAATATGTGCACTTACAGTTCTTATGCATTTCTTTTCAGAGTGCACAAAAAATATTAGGTGCCTACTCAACCAGTGAAAATGGAACATTTGATTTTTGAGCAATTCTGATTAAATCCTGAAGCAAACAAAGTTGAAAAAGTAATATATCTGAACAACCAAAAATGTGGGGAAACAAAATACACTTAGTTGTTCTATCCACAACTAAGATTTAAATTTGTCTTATTTTATTTTTTTTTCCTCTGTAAAAATAATCAGACTTTCTCATTTCCAAATACACTTGCAAGCACAGCACCATATCTCATCTCCACCAGATCACCCAGCAAGGACCGTAACTTCTCCAGGTGCATCTACAGTGTTGCAGGGTTAACCAGGAAGACTACTAACAAGATAAACCTGGTACCTTTGAGGTGTATTGAGGTAAAGAGAAAATCCAAACTCATCACAAAATTAACTGGAGTAGAATGTCATCAAAATGAAGCTTTTAACAGGCCTAAGCTGAGATTTGAAGTTAAGAATTTACAAATCTAAAGCCTAAACTTCAGATGACATCTGATTTTATCCCAGGTTATATGTATCACGGCACAATGAGCTCTACCTTAATTAAGCTTAGGACTAAAATTAGGTTAAATTTATTCCTGCAAAGAATGAGAGAAGGTGAAAGACTTGTCAGAAGTGTACACAACAGCTGCAGGCACTCAGCATGGCAGCTGGGGGTCTTTGGGAGAAGTGGGAATACAGTCCCCTGCAAATACATGAAGGTCATTACAGTGCCTTCAGATGAAGTTCGTAAGTACTGGTCATAATATTTTCTTCATAATATCCAAAAAAATAAATGTTGACATTAATTCTGTAAGTACATACCCTTTCTCAGATTATCCAGGAATATCTAAAGCAAAGACCTGTCCCAGCTGTAGAGGTGATTTGTTCTCTGCTTCCTGAAAACCTGATACATTTTGGGGACAGAGAGGCTGGAATTCCCGGGTTTATTTGTATTTATGAGCAAATTGAGATATTGGCAGTCTGATGGCGGTAGGGATCTTCTGTGGTAAGACTGACAAGTTGCTAGTGCTCAGGGAACAAGGCAATGAAATGAAGCACCGTTTGCTTTACAAACATTACATGGAAGGATCCTTTAAACCATTGCATCTGAAAAGCTACTTTTAACGCTCACTTTAGTGTTCTTTCACACTGTCAGAGTGGCATCCATACAAAATGCACTTCAGTATGGGTAAGGATGTGGCTGTGGTGCTAAAAAGGGAAAATGGAAGAAAATGCTGTCTACCGTTCATTATTTTACTTCCCGTGGTCCTTGGCCTTACCTATCAGGGTTCTTGTTACATTTTTTTCCCTCTTAACATATGAGGTTTTGCCTATAAAGACAAAACACCTGCGTGCACCTGTAAAAGTCCCACAGCAGTTTGTCTCCTTTGCCAATCACTCTTTCTCACCTTTGCCTGAGTAAACTGCAGTGGAAAGCAGTCTTGCTTAGCCAGTGCTCAGTGCCACAGCTGGGCTGTGGGAGGAGGCCACATTCCTTGCTTTCCATTAGAGACGGAAAGAAATTTCAGCTTGCTAGTATCCAAGACACATTCAGGCACAACTGATTAAAGAGGGCTGTGGAGCCTGGTCAATATTAAAGATGAAGAGGAGTCCACAGAGAAGGAAAGAAGGGAAGGAGATGGAAATAAGAAAATAGGCAGGAAAGATGCTGATTTTAAACTCTCTTCCTGATAAACACCATCACTTCTTGAGCCATAACATTTAGCCTTTTGGCCACTTTGCATTTGCTACTTATTCCGAAGGCTGCTTATTTAATTGAGCTTTTTAGTCAGATGCTTCCTAAAGCAGCAAGTGGCAAGAGAGCTGAAAGTCACAGCCTGCTCTTCACTGGCCACAAGCCATGTGGCATGTGGTCAGAGGCAGGAGCTCACTGTGGGCACTTGTGGCCACACCATCCAGCTCCTCAAGGAGGAGAGCGATGATAGGCAGGAGGACCCTCGTACTGGCACACCAGCTCTCAGTCACTCCAGCTATGGAACAGAAGGGGCAAAGAAAAGATAAATGACATTATTTCCATCTGTTGCAATACAGAAGCTTACACCACGGTAAATTAAGCAATGCACCCGATGTAACAGGGCATGCTAATAGAAACCTAACCAACCATTCTCACTCCAAACCTTCACCTGGTGAAGCCAATATCAGTTTTGGGGCTTTAAGTTTCTGATAAAGTGAAACAGTATTGTGCAAAAACATTTAAACCTTTCTGTTGTCAAAAAAGGGATTTTCAGAGTCACGGGGCATATTAAAAAACTGTGGTTCAGCAATAGTGGTATCAGTGTTCAAACTAGAAAAAGTCAGAACCCTTCTAATCCAGAAGTGCTACCTCTTTACCTTGACGAATCTGAATATTAAATTTAAAGGTACTAACTATGTAATAGGTATAAAGGATAAGTATAAACACAGTAATATCATGCTTACCAGTAATTTTTAGACGTAATTATAACAGCTGGTATCTACCACACAAAGGCAGTGGTATAATAGAGACGGAAAACCTTAATCCTGTCTGCGAGGTCTTTAAGGTTTCCACTAGGATGAAGGGTGCCATAAAAATATTTTTAAGCCTGTAACTAGCAAAAATGACTTCATTATGATCTCATGCGCTGCCATAGCACCAATTAAATTGACGTGATAATGTTATGATTAGGCAGTACTTTTCATCAGTTACAAAGCTCTTGATTGAAGAAGATATTTACAACATTGAAAGAAATGACCTTGTGATGTGGATTTTTATCAATGACTTTTTACCTTGCTGGTTTCCAATTACATGACAAATAAATAATAGTACTTGCAGCTTCTATTATACTTCTGAGGATCCCAAAGTACTCTGCTGGTTAATTAGCTTCACAAGCGCTGTGAGAGTTAGATACATGTGATCCCATTCTTATTAACAATTCAGAATTCAAATGTGATATCTTTGCCCCATTCAAATAAATGGCAAAAATCCTCTTGACTTTAGTAGGGGTAGGATTTCACTCAGACAATTTAAGCAGTTTGACCAAGGGCAGAAAATATGTCTGCAAGAGAGTGGGGACATTTCTCCTTATTCACCATAAACTAACTCAGGGAAAATGTACCCAAGGTTTGGATTACACTCCCTTCACTTCCTTTGTCGAAAAGTCACCTTTAAAAATCATAACTCACCTCTATGAACTGAATCTAAAAAATAAGTAAAGCAAATTCCTTTGGTGGAGAAAAAGAGAGCATATGTTCCACAAAGCATTCTTCCAAGTCTTTTCAGTCTATAATATAGAAGTTTGAGAACATTTGGTTTTCAGTATTTATATGAACCTATACATTGAAAAAATGTGTATTCTTATTAAATATGTTCTAATATTTGTCTCAGCAGGAATTCATAGAAGCAAATCAATGCACAGTACAGCAGTCTACTTGGAGTTTCTCAGCTTGTGCTAAGGCAAATTCAAAATTAAGCAATTACATCATAATAAAGATTAATTTAGAAAAAAAAATTTGTATTCCTTGATGCTCTAAAATGTGTACTTTCTTGTACTTGTTCTTTCTCAGAGCTAACTGCTGTTAAGGATACATTGCAGTGGGTGTTCTACACTGTACTGCTGTCTCCTTTGAAGAGTTATAGAAAAGAAGGAGAAATAGACAATTTGTTTTTCACTTTTCAATTATGGAACAGTCTCGAGCAAAAAAATCTTCCTGGACTCTGTTCAAAAAATGTGGCACCTAGAGCAACCACAACCACAGCTGCAGTGTGTTGCTTGTTGTCCACCAGGCAAGCTGGTTCCCTATCAGAGGAGAAATGGAGTCTGAACTACTATGCCCTGAACAATGTTCATTTTCTTTTTTTCTTTTTAATGGAAAAAGGGTGAGATATGCCCTGAACAATGTTCATTTTCTTTTTTTTTTTTTCTTTTTCTTTTTTTTTTTTTTTTTTGACGGGCAGAACCCTCTGACTTTTATTTATATGTTTTCACACATCACCATGGATTGGAGGTAGAAATCACCACCTCTCAAGTCCAGTTGGTCAAAGTATTTGTCAATCATATTTCTCCACCCAGTATACTGGAATTATAAACATAGATACAGTTTAGGAAAACATAGATAGTTACCAAGAGAAACCATGGCCATGTTTACAGAAAGTCAGAGAAAAATGTTACAGAAAGAAAACCACTGAAACACTGCAAAGTCAGGGCAACAAACCACCTTCTTATATTTGGAAAGAATATGCAACCAACTAATCCTTTGCCAAAAGAAAAAGAATTAAGAAGTTCCTCCTTTTCATGGATTACAGTCAAACTCAATCTCTATTCCCCAGTTTGAGCTAAAAGAATTGTGATAGCAACCCTAGCTCATTGCTTCTTTCTTCTTCAAAAGATATTCCAAGGATCTTCAGTGAATGTAAAAGACTCATCATTGATTATTAAATGTGGACAGAATGGTAAAATGTAATTCCTGAACTGGTTCTCCTCTTGTAGTATGGGTGGAAGCAGAGGAGACCCTGGAAAGGGAAAATGAACTAGTGCAAGAGATGCATCTGTGTGGAGAATGGGAAGGTGACACTTTCAGACAGCTATAGAGACTTATGGGAGATGTGCCATTTTTGGGGGGAAAAAAAATAGACTGAGGAATGACCGTCAATATTGACTGCACAGTAACCACTGTCAGAAAACCCAAAGCTGAGGATTGCTAAAACAACTACAATTAAATGCAATTAATTAGATAGTGTGAATCAGAGCTGGTTAGTCTGCAGGGTACAATAAGCATTACATGGGCAGACTAACCCAACTGGGCCCTGTATGGGGATTACAAGATTTTTTATGCTACAACAATTTCACAATTAATCCATTCTTTTAAAACATCTTTACTCTTGCAATGCCTTTTTATTGTAATAAATTTATATTCGAAGCTTTGAATTTTTTATATAATATGAATATATTATAGTAAGTTATGTTATAAAGGTACCGCTATCATACAACCATGTAATTTCATTTGGCCAGGATGCATGAAGTGTAGTAGTAGGGAGAGGGAAAGAACTTTACAATCAACATTTAACCTGGCTGTCAGCTCAATAACAGAAAAAATAGTGAAGCAGGTATTCACGGTATTCACAAAGGCTCTAGGCAATGTGAACCTTGAGTCTTAAATTAATGCTTAGAGACAAAGCAAAGCATAAGCCATTTTACAGTTGTACACAAGTGGCTTTATTGGTTTTGACCCATAAATGCCAAATTTCACCTCAACCGTGGTGTAACATAAAAGCTTCTTTCAAGTCACCTTTTGCAGCCAGCTCAGAAGTCATGTACTGTTCTCCATGGGATTTCAAATCCTAGAACTTACAGAGTTGTTTGAATTGGATGGGACCTTAAAGATCATCTACTTCAAAACTCCCTGCATGGGTAGGGATGCCACCCACTAGATCAGGTTGTTCAAAGCCCTGTCTAACATGGCCTTGTACACTTCCAGGGATAGAGCATCCGGAACTTCTCTGTGTAATCTCTTTCAGTGCCTCTCATCCCTCAGAGTAAGGAATTTCTTCCTAACAGCTAACCTAAATCTCTCCTCTTTCAGTTTAAAACTCTTCCCCTTGTCCTATCACTATCCACACATGTAAAAAGTAGCTCTCTCTCTTTTTTGTAAGCCCTCTTTAAGTACTAAAAGGCTGCATTGTGGTGTCCCTGGAAGAGAGAGAAGATTCTCTTCTCAATGCTGAACAACCCCACCTCTCTCAGCCTGTCCTCACAGGAGAGGTGCCTCTGACCTCCAATCATCTTTGTGGCCTCCCCTGGACCTACTCTAATAGGTACGCGTGTTTCTTATGTGGGGACACCAGAGCTGGATGCAGCACTCCTGGTGGGGTCTCATGAGGGCAAAGAAGAGGGAGAGAATTGTCTCCTTTGCCCTGCTGGCCATCCCTCTTTTGATACAGCCCAGGACACAGTTGGCTCCCTGCCTATGAGTGCACATTGCCGGCTCATGTCCAGTTTTTCATCCACCAGAACCCCCCAGGCCTTCTCTGCACGGCTGCTCTCCATAAGTTCTTCTCCCAGTCTGTGCTCATGTCTGGGATTGTCCCAACCCAGGTGCAGCACCTTGCACTTGGCCTTGTTGAGCCTCACAAGGTTCTCATGGGCCCACTTCTCAAGTCTGTCCGGTCCCTCTGGGTGGCATCCCATCCTTCACGTGTGTCAACTGCACTGCTCAGATTTGTGTCATCTGCAAATTTGCTGAGGGTGCAGTTGATCTCACTCCCTCTATCACTGATGAAGATATTAAAGGGCACCAGGCCCAAGACAGAGCCCTGAGGGGCACAACTCATCCCTGGGCTACATCTGGACATAGAGGCATTGATCACAACTCTCTGTCTCTGTCCATCAATTCAGATCCTAGGAAGAAAATCACTGCTCTTCACCTTCCAAGAATTACTGATAGGCAAAGCAAGTTCTCTGTAGTGCAGCATTCCCTAAATCCATGTGCATTGTATTTTAGTGGGTTCTGGCATATTACCAAACTATTACAAGCAATGTAAACTGGTTATGCCACAAAAAACTACCTGTACACACAGGCAGGCATAAAATTGTTAGCATGATTAAATTATATTCTTTTTTATGGACATGAAAATGAAGACAAAATCTTGGAAGGCTCTGTGTTGACAATTCACAATTAGGCTTTGAGTAAGTGGAGATAATTTTATGACAGATATAAAAATAAAATCCCCATAGGATTTTCAAAAGTTTTTATATATGTTCAGAGAGCCTGGAAAAATTCTGAAGATATGCCTGTAGGAAGACATGTTACTACCTACTCGGATATTAGCAATAAGATTTATCACCTCGTTCCAAAGACTCCCAGCAAGAAACTATGTCCCACTAAGTTTGGAGAAAATAGATAAAAGGTTTGACCTCCAGTCTGTAATAACAGCAGTGGACACCAAACTAAATCATCTGGCTGGCAGGGTGAATTAGCTTGACCACTAAGTGGGTGTGATTAAAATAAGGGACGGACAGACTTTCTAGTAGACAGTAAGAGAAGAACAATGTAGATCACTCCATTTCATGTGTCTTCTGGCATACCATGATTCACTTTTGGAAGAATATCTTTCAAGGCTGGACAAATAAATCATAAGATCTAGTTGTCTGCTAAGGCTGCAGTTGATGAAGGGAATAACAGATTGTGCATGATTCTATTAAGACCAAAAAAGGCTACTTAATTAATTTTTTTTCGCCACAGAAAACTTCTATGCTGCAAAACACAGAAGATACTAAAAAAGAAGCAAGTAATTTACATGCGGCATATATATTTATCATGCGCTTTCTTTTCCTGGATATTTCTGTCTCTTCTCCCCTTACCTGTACTCTTCTCCTTCATTGAATGCAAACTCCACAAAGCTTAAATCAAATATACAAAGTCACTAAGTTCAAGCAGATTTGAAATTAGGTGAAGAAAGTTCACTCAAACTTACAGACTGTATTTTTGGCTTCAGCAATTCTGACAACAATCTATATCCATAGGCGAAGAACCTGAAGCAACCCCTGAAATGTAGATAGTCTTTTCAAATACAATTGATTCTAATGAAATGATCTTAAAATGTCCTTTGACTTCCTATAGCTTGATAGACGGAATGGGGCAATAAAAGCCTCAGAAATTATTATCTCAAATATTTTTATATTGGTATTCTTACAATCATAATTTCATTAATATTCAAGATTTGCCATCAAGATTATGGTTTATGAAAATGCTAGGCTCTGGTAGTTCATAAGAAATACTCTTTCTGTACTATTTATTTTCTGTAATTCTTACAGACCACCACTTCTTTTAGCCACCTACATTCCAGCTCAGATGCTCTTTCTCTCTCTTTCCAGCAAAGGATTACATTTTTTCATTTGGCCAAAATACTCTGATAATCTGTTTTTTGCTTCTAATATGAATTTGGAGCATTGTCTGCATTTTTAAATCTTCCAAAAATAGGCTAAAATGTGGTCTAAGTAAGGATCACATGATGAGCAGCATTCATTCAAACAAATAAATGCAACTGGTGTTGCTATGCTTACCATTAACATAGCACTGCAAAGGATAATAAAATAAGATAAAGCAGTCAAGAACTTAATACTTAAGTAAATACATGCAAACTTTAAAACTTGGCTGTTCATACAAACCCTAAGAAAATGCTAACAATTAAGATATATAAGGTGAGGCTGCATAATCCATCCAAACACTGAAAAATATTTTACCTAATTCATATTCTGATACTGAGTAATTTGAAGCTAACTCATTTTACATTACAAAGAACATTTAGGAAAGCCTCTTAATTTAAAGATCCTCTCCCTAGAAAAATAGTCAGTGACCCTTAACCATGTTGTTACTTCCAGTATATACGTGAATATACGTGCTGAATCTTCACTATCATTAGTGAAGAACTGCTTCCTTAGGTGTGAAGAACTTTATTTTCCCAGTTGTAGCATGAATGGAAGACAAACAAAGGTGTGGGGGAAAAAGACAGGAAAAAGTGTATGGATTGAAATAAGATGCAAAGGGAATGTATGAATGAAGGGTGTGAGGAGGTGGAGGGAGGAAAAAGGAAAAAGCACATGTACAAGGTGGTATTAAGAGTTAAAAAAACCTGCATGAAATGAGGGACTAGAAAGAAGAAAATCAAATCAAGAAATGGTGGGAAAGTGTGCTGGTGGAAAAACCAACTGGGGGCTATAGGAGAAGAAAAGCCCTTTGACCTCACACACCAGTCCTAAGTGTAACCTGCTCCTAAGCGCAGAAGAAAAATAAAAGCCAAATAAACCAATGATGTTTATAAAATCTGTAGATAATTTTCTATTGATATAAGATGGACTTTTGGACAAAATAGATTTTATAAGTGAATACATACCTATGTGTGACCACAAACTTACCAAGCTGTTAGCTCTGAGATTTCAGGTGCAAAAATCAGCTATCGAGGGTAAAGGAACTGAAACCTTATTTAGGCTCACAGTTCGCTGTTGCCAAAGAGCCAGAAATTAAATAGTTCACAATGCACTTTTTGCAGACCAAACCAAGCATGTACCAGCACTGTTATATAAAATCAATATGGAAAGGTCATCTGCAAAATCCCTGCTCACCCTGCCTATCCCTATACCAGATCGTGTACATGAAAACAAAACGAACTGCAGCTGATTCACACTGCTCCTGCAAGGGGGAGTATTTTTGCATCCAAACCTTTACCCTTGCCCTTTTTGTTGTTGTTGTTGTTGTTGTCGTGGTTAGTGCAAAGAGCAGAGAGAATTCCTCTGCTTTATCGAATGGTTCATTAACAACCAGTGCTGATGAGTTTCTAATGACATTGTCCCAGTTGTCTGCAGCCTCCCTTCTTTTCAGGCCTGGAGGCAATAAACAGTCACAAAAGTCTTGGGAGTTTCATCACCTTGACCACCAGCAGAGACACACTGGCTGTAGTGGCCAGAATCATCAGGCTGTGTTATACAGGAGAAAGGACAAAGGGAGAAATCCTGATGTTCAAAAGTTCTACAAAAGACAACTCCTGCCACTCCTGAATTCTTGAGCATGTTGCTGTTAGATTTTACCTAGCACAAATAAAAGAAGTAAATGCTCACCCATAATCATAGCATGTTTCTAACAATCCTCATTCTTTCCAGCATGAAATGAAAGCTAAATATTAGATATTAAAAGCTATGAAATATTTGAGCTTTAATGATTTTTCTCTTGTTGGTTTTTTTTCTCCTAAGAATTTATTACAGTAGCTATGCTATTTAGAGACAAAGAAACATTTTTTTTTCCATCAAAAGAACGGCAAAGATCCCTGAGAACATGGAAGAAAATCATTTCACAGGTACTAACCTCATACTAATCCACTACTTCATAGTCTAATGCAGTCTGCAGAGTATTAGAGATCCTTGTAAAAACATAAGTGACAGCTTCAGAATTTTTTTATAGTTTTGTAAAATAAATCCGCAGTGGTAAAGCTAAATCAAAGCTGATGTTTTTAGCAAACACTCATAATAAAGATGTTAATGGATTTATCTCTTTCCATATGTTCTTGCCCATTTTTTTTTTGTTTGCTTTGAATTTAAATTTTGATATTTTCATTGAAGTATCATGAAAATACATACCTAAAAGTTTACAGGGAAAATATTATACATGTATCAACCTGAGCACAAGCACTGGAAGAAACAAAATTATTTTTGAAAAGCATGCAGATTGCAGAGGAATGTAACGGAAGGAAAAGGTGTCACGGTACTGGAGGAAATGGTAGGTAAGAAGGGGTGTTCCCATGATGGGGACTACCTGGCAAATCCTATCCCTATTTTCAGGCTAAAGAACCTCCACTAAAAGGTTTCAGTCTTGTCTTCAAAATATTATCCTGATCTTTTTGCCATGGGATCTCCCACGGGGGCTCACAGGACCCTCATCCCAAAGGTGCTCACCCACCAAGGGATTTGGAGAAAATGCCACCATCCGATGCTGTGTGCTGCTGGCACATGTAAGTATCAGGCTGCGCTCTGTCTTACATTACTCAGAAATTTAATCTTCAAGCTTTAAGATGTTTCTATTCTCTCCAGCTGACAGCTCCAAGTAGAAAAGTCTGAAGTGATACAACAGAGTTCTAAACAACCCTTGAACACCTATGGCAAAGTCCATACCTGACAGGAAAAGGTGAAATCTTCAGTGCAGTCTACAGCAGCAGGAAGTTTCCTTTCTATTTACTTATCTAGGATTAGGAAACTCAGTTCAGCACTTTGACAGTCACAGGCAAATATCATCTTTAGAGATGCTATAATCACTTTTCGTTCCTGGAAACATTTTACTTCCATAATGCCCAGGAGGAGTCTAAGAGACTGTTCTTCCATCGAATAACGTCAGACACAGGGGTATGTTGATGATGCCATTGTCTCTTCCTGCCAAGAAGGAAAGAGAGCTGAGTGTGTCTGTACCCTGATATTAAAGCTACTAATAAAGTCACTGTATGTTCCAGCACACACACCAAAGGCACATGTACCAAAGGTAGGAGGGGACAAAGCTTGGCTTCGAGTGTCAGAGTTCTTTGCAGAGAGTAACAGATGGCTATATTTTTGGAAAAGGACACACCTGCAGTACTGCAGCTCAAGGGCTGGTATTGAGGCTATTCCCAATGTAAAATTACAGACTATAATTTGCACAATTAACAGAAATGTTGGACTTCCCTAAAGATTCTTAGGTTGTTTAGTGATTTCCTTCTGAGCAAGACTCTCATCTGGATGGTATAAAGGAATATGTGACATTCTTTAAATACAAAGGCTCCATTTACATGTGTATTGTATTGGGTTTTTCTTTCTTTAAGTGGCTATGAAATACTTTGGTTTTAATTATAATTCTAAACTTTTACTTTCTCATAAAATTATTATCCTATAGTAAACAAAAACGGCAGCTGAG